>CAWKZR010000021.1:0-348442 GCA_963854355.1 Epinotia brunnichana
ACTTATCCAGGTACCTATATTTCAAAATCTAATCGCAAACAGAAATCTGTGTCTAATTATTGTAAACTTTTATCGTCAAGCAAAACTATACCTATTGTTATAAAATTAATGGTCAAAGTAAATCACATGTGCTCACTCAACCCTTAACAAGAATGCACTAATTACCTTTGGATGGTATTGTCGTCTCACTCGTGCTTAAACAGGACACCCTCGCTTGTGCCTTTACCTGAACATTACCGAAGCAATACTCTATGAATGTAACGCAATAAATCTGGTAGATGGGTTTCAAATAATAATGCTGACAGACGAAAAATCCCTTGATTGAGGTGTATTCAACTCCTATGATACTAACTCTCACCGAACATATATTTAAGATAAATCGTCGTTGTAGGTAAACACGTACTTTAACAAAGATTTAACTACCTATGTTTTGCAGACACTATATAGTGGCTTCATAAACGTCCATACGCATGCGACTCCAAGAGCTAAAAACTAACGCGTTGCCAACCGTTTATTTATTGGGTCGTTCTTCTTTTCTACCGACAATGACCTGTCCCTTACCCATATTATGCGAGTCATTAGAGTATTGGTTATTGAGTTTTATTAATAAATGTTCCTCGTTGTTCTTTTTATATACTAATTTAGTACCACATGATTCTTCATTTTCTCAAACCTGTATCACTTTCATGAATTTATTTGTTTTGTAGAATCCTGTGACAGAGTGGTGAGTCAAAGTAGTCAAAGTGCGGTCCTCGTCCACTCTGTCACAGCATTTTCAAAAAAACCGGCCAAGTGCGAGTTGGACTCGATATATACCAAACGGCAAAAAAATCAAGTTTGATGTATGGGAGCCCCCCTTAAAAAAATACTGTATTTTGTTTTTAGTATCTGTTGTTATAGCGGCAATAGAAATACATAATATGTGAAAATTTCAACTCTCTAGCTATCACGGTTCTTGAGATACAGCCTGGTGACAGACAGACGGACGGACAGCGAAGTCTTAGTAATAGGGTTTCGTTTTACTCTTTGAGTACGGAACCCCAAAAACTATCAAAGAGGAAAAAAAACGTTATTAGCATTATAGAAAACATTAAATTAGCCCATGAAAAAATACTAAATATTCTCTTTTATTATTAGGACTCGGTATCGATGAAAATGTATGGCATTGTCGGTAAAATAGAAGAACGACCCTATTTCAGAATTTCGTTGTGTCGACGTTAAAGACAAACGCAAAACGAACCCTCAAATAAATCAAAAATCGGCAAAGCGCTTGTGATCATTCTGGAGTAGCAAGCTTCATAGGGTACGGTGTCTGCTTACCATCAGGCAGGGCGTTGAAAACGTCGTAGTATTAAAAAACCGGCCAAGTGCGAGTCGGATTCGCATACGAAGGGTTCCATATCATTATCTATAAAAACGGCAAAAAAAATACGTTTGTTGTATGGATAGGCAACCTGGCGATCGTTCTCTTCAGCCAGTTTGTAGGATCAAAACTCTTATATTACTTATCCGATTACGATGCGTTTTTGACTTGAGTGTAGCTGGTTCTTTGCAAAAGTTTTGACATACTTATAGGTTATGGTTTTATTTTAAATCAGTACCTATACTTGTTTAACAAGGGCCTTGTCGCTGGTTCAGTATGAACCAACTCGCAGTAGTTTCAAATTCAAAAATCTCCGAAAGTACAACGTTTTCGGTACAGTCAACTACATTTATCTCTATTGGCCTGGGTACCAAAAAACACGTAATTGAAACCTCTTAACCGATTTTGATGCGCTTTTAACTAAAGTTTGTGTTGCTGCTAAGTTGCTCAGATAGTGCCGAGTGTAACGAGAACCTCCCACATATTACGGAAACCATAACGGAATGGCTTTCAGATCATAATCTTAAAATAAATCTTAAAAAAACGAAAATAATTCAATTTAAGCCTATTCAAAAAAAACCACTGCAAATGTCATTACAAATAGAGACTGAAACTATTGAGGAAGTAAATGAATTTAAATTGTTGGGAATAAAAATAGATACCAGTTTGAATTGGAAATCACATATACGAAATATAAAATCAAAATTATCGAGCTTTATATACGCGTTAAGTGTGCTAAAGGTCAACACTAGCCTGGAAACTGCCCTTGCAGCATGTTTCGCATTCGCACACGCAAGGCTCCAGTACGGTGTGATTCTGTGGGGGGCCAGCACTGATGTCCATCAAATATTCGTGATGCAGAAGAAGTGTATTCGCATACTTATCAACATGCAGATACCGAATAGTTGTCGACCGCATTTCGCTAAATTAAATATTCTCACGTTGCCCTCTATATACATTATGGAAGCAGCACTCTTTGTTAGGAACAACTCGCACTTTTTCACCATAAAAGTTGTTAATTCGCAACGAAGGAAAAATGACAAACCACAATTTGAACTACCCGCCTCAAAACTAGAAATGTACCAAAAAGGCGCGTACTACCGATGCATACTTGTAGCAAACAAATTACCTGAAATAATAAAAAATGGAATCGAAGACAAAGTGTTCAAAAGGGAACTAGCTCCTCAATAAATGCTACTAGGTACTCCATAGATGAGTACCTAAATGACAAATCTCTGCCCAAGTAAAATAATATTTATATACTCGAAGTAGACGCATGTGAATGTAAATAAGTAGGTTAATATTAATTATTTGCACATATAATTATAAATGAATGATATAATATAATGAATGATATATGATATAATGTATGAATGTGAATAGGTAGGTGAATATTAATAATTATAAATGAATACTATAATATAATGAATGATATATGATATAATGTATAAATATTATAATTTTAAGGAGTAAGAAAAAGAATACGGTTGAACAGAAGTGTAATAGTTTATACCTAGTTTATACTTTTTAGCCTTAGTACCTATAATGCTGCGCCCTAACAGGGTTTGTGGTGGACATGTACCTATATTTAAGACTTATTGTAAACCCACAAAGCAATTAATAAATGAAAATGAAAAAATGAAAAATGAAAGTCTTGCATGATTTTTGAGAATAATTTTGATGCATAAATTCCGTCTATATTTTATAAGTTAGTTATTTTTACTTATTTCTCGCTAGTTCAGTGATGAATAAACTCATAAAGTTATGAATTCGAATATTTCCGAAAGTGCAGCGATCAGGGTAACTTTTTTTCTCCGAGCGCAATCGCACTCATTACATGAACTGTCCGTGCATCGGCGAAGTACTTACGTAGAGCCACGGGATACCTAAGATATAAGTCGTCTATATCTACCCTGAAAGTCCATTCAGAATGCTGATGGTGAAAGATTTTAAGAATCCCCTGAATAGTTCCGGAGAGGTAGCGCCTATATAAAAACTGACATTTTACGCACATTACCCTTTTATTATAATAGAAAGTAAATACTTACTTTATCAATATCGTTGTCTAACTAAACCCATAGAATAATCCTACCGTAGTTTGGGACTATGTCGTTGTAGTGTGTGATTTAATTGCTATTATTTATTTTATACTTCCTTTCATATCACGATCATGATATGAATACATATTACTAAAACCGATTTGTGATACAATTAGCGACGTCAAGAGAGAGGCAAGATTTAAGGATGACTTACGCTAGAACGGGCCGCGGCGCGGGCAAGGCTCGATCGCGAAAAAACACCGTCGTCGTTTTTAGGGTTCCGTTGCCAAATGGCAAAAAACGGAACCCTTATAGATTCGTCATGTCCGTCTGTCTGTCCGTCCGTATGTCACAGCCACTTTTTTCCGAAACTATAAGAGCTATACTGTTGAAACTTGATAAGTAGATGTATTCTGTGAACCGCATTAAGATTTTTACCCAAAAATCTAAAAAAAAAACATTAAGTTTTAGGGGTCCCCCCATACTCAGAACTGAAACTCAAAAATTTTTTTTCATCAAACCCATACGTGTGTACATCTATGGATAGGTCTTCAAAAATGATATTGAGGTTTCTAATATCATTTTTTTCTAAACTGAATAGTTTGCGCGATAGACACTTCCAAAGTGGTAAAATGTGTATCCCCCCCCCCCTGTAACTTCTAAAATAAGAGAATGATAAAACTAAAAAAATATATGATGTACATTACCATGTAAACTTCCACCGAAAATTGGTTTGAACGAGATCTAGTAAGTAGTTTTTTTTAATACGTCATAAATCGTAAACCGCAATTTATTTCACGGAACCATTCATGTGCGAGTCCGACTCGCACTTGGCCACTTTTTCTTGTAAAATGGCACCGGCCGGACACGGCCCGTTCTAGCGTGAGTCATCCTTTAGTCCTAAATACTGGAAGCCGTCCGCGGATGGCAGCATAGCGTTTAAATAATCCGTTGACGTCTGTATATGAACACAATTAGCGTTTAGAGCAGCAGTTATATAGAATAAACTTCTCAAAAAAAACCTACATATTACGTGCGTAAAAAATATACGCAGGGTATCTGAAAGTTATCTTCACTTAACCCCTATTGCAGCAAACAAATCCGCCAAAGAGGCAAAACATCCTTTAAGCAGCCGTTTTTAAATCAAGGTGTATTTAAACTGATTGTTAAGTTTCAGATACAAATAAGTATAAATTATAGCTAAAAGATGTTTAAACTACGAAAGTTCAGTACAAAATCTACCCTTTTTTTGCCCTTGAGTGTATTTTGTCAAATGTCGTTTAACGGGACTTAATCGTGTCTAACTCTTTTATTTCATTTATATAAGTTAATTGAACGCGATTAAGTCTGATTAGTAACAATATTGTGCGAAAGATATTTTCCCGAACGCGTTTATGTCATACATACAAGCTGCCCGCGCGCTACGCTTGTGCATTACAGAGGGGGATAAAATAATGTCCACCCAGAAGGCCCATTCTGTATACACGTGAAAGATTTTTTTTTCGCATGATTTTCATGAAATATAGTACCTACACTAGCTGTAAATACACTGATAAATTATACTTTTTCTAGTAATTGATTTACTTAGGTACATACACAAGCAAACAGTTTACTGGTGAAGAATTTATGAAATCGGATGAGTAACGCCGGAGATTATTCACTGCATACAAAAGTACAAAACTACAAACTTACTAACATCAACTGTTCATAAAAATTATATCTGTCAAACAAGAAAAGATAAAAGTCTTGAAAAATTCATGAGTGACTGGACTGATTCTCTGGAAGAACGCGTATTATATGGTTATATTTTGCACTAAGATTGTGTGCTATATCGCTACGCTACGCCACGACACGGATTGCGGAATTAGTTTTCTTTGTTTGATTAGAAACGAAACAAAATCATATTTTATCCGCGATAAAAATAAAAACAATAAATACATAGGGTAATTCATGGTGTCAAGCACCGGTGTGAAGTTAGCGGCCAAAGTTAGCGGCCGATGATAACCTGACCAAATTAAGAAGTCATGAATATTTTCAACGATAATAGTGTCAAAACACGCAAAACCGCAAAAATATCTAGTATCTTATAAGAAAATAACAAAAAAAAACTAATCTAAAGATTTAAAAACGCTAATATAGTTATTAGCGTTTTTAAATCAAATGCACTTTGGCCGCTAACTTCACAACTTAGCAGCCAAAGTGATTTTTAACTATTTTTTCATAATTTCTGCACATTAGACAACAAGCAATAAGCTATCAAAAAACACTATTTCTAGCGTAATACTCGACTGCATAGAAAAGAAACAGAGGCGAATACGTAGAAACATCAGCTTTCTATGAAAAAGTGCATTCATTCAAGATTTGCTGCATCTTAGACGGCAAGCGAGTAAACCACACCCAATGTATTATACAGGACATAACATTAGCTATCAATTGACACTATTTCTAGAGTGATACTCGACTGCATATAGAAAATACAGAGGCGACAAAGTAGAAAATCAGCTTTCTATGAAAAAGTGCATTCATTCAAGATTTGCTGCATCTTAGACGGCAAGCGAGTAAACCACACCCAATGTATTGTACAGCACATTACATAAGCTATCAATTGACACTATTTCTAGAGTGATACTCGACTGCATATAGAAAATACAGAGGCGACAAAGTAGAAAATCAGCTTTCTATGAAAAAGTGCATTCATTCAAGATTTGCTGCATCTTAGACGGCAAGCGAGTAAACCACACCCAATGTATTGTACAGCACATTACATAAGCTATCAATTGACACTATTTCTAGAGTGATACTCGACTGCATATAGAAAATACAGAGGCGACAAAGTAGAAAATCAGCTTTCTATGAAACAGTGCATTCATTCAAGATTTGCTGCATCTTAGACGGCAAGCGAGTAAACCACACCCCATGTAATGTACAGCACATTACATAAGCTATCAACTGACATTATTTCTAGAGTGATACTCGACTGCATATAGAAAATACAGAGGCGACAGAGTAGAAAATCAGCTTTCTATGAAAAAGTGCATTCATTCAAGATTTGCTGCATCTAAGACGGCAAGCGAGTAAACCACACCCAATGTATTGTACAGCACATTTCATAAGCTATCAATTGACACTATTTCTAGAGTGATACTAGACTGCATATAGAAAATACAGAGGCGACAAAGTAGAAAATCAGCTTTCTATGAAACAGTGCATTCATTCAAGATTTGCTGCATCTTAGACGGCAAGCGAGTAAACCACACCCAATGTAATGTACAGCACATTACATAAGCTATCAATTGACATTATTTCTAGAGTGATACTCGACTGCATATAGAAAATACAGAGGCGACAGAGTAGAAAATCAGCTTTCTATGAAAAAGTGCATTCATTCAAGATTTGCTGCATCTAAGACGGCAAGCGAGTAAACCACACCCAATGTATTGTACAGCACATTTCATAAGCTATCAATTGACACTATTTCTAGAGTGATACTCGACTGCATATAGAAAATACAGAGGCGACAAAGTAGAAAATCAGCTTTCTATGAAACAGTGCATTCATTCAAGATTTGCTGCATCTTAGACGGCAAGGGAGTAAACCACACCCAATGTAATGTACAGCACATTACATAAGCTATCAATTGACACTATTTCTAGAGTGATACTCGACTGCATATAGAAAATACAGAGGCGACAAAGTAGAAAATCAGCTTTCTATGAAACAGTGCATTCATTCAAGATTTGCTGCATCTTAGACGGCAAGCGAGTAAACCACACCCAATGTAATGTACAGCACATTACATAAGCTATCAATTGACATTATTTCTAGAGTGATACTCGACTGCATATAGAAAATACAGAGGCGACAGAGTAGAAAATCAGCTTTCTATGAAAAAGTGCATTCATTCAAGATTTGCTGCATCTAAGACGGCAAGCGAGTAAACGACACCCAATGTATTGTACAGCACATTTCATAAGCTATCAATTGACACTATTTCTAGAGTGATACTCGACTGCATATAGAAAATACAGAGGCGACAAAGTAGAAAATCAGCTTTCTATGAAAAAGGCGTTCATTCAAGATTTGCTGCATGTTAGACGGCAAGCGAGTAAACCACACCCATTATATCGTACAGGACAGTACAAAAGCTATCACAATTGATAATTATCTAGAAATAGTGTCAATACACTATTTCTAGAGTGATACTCGACTGCATATAGAAAATACAGAGGCGACAAAGTAGAAAATCAGCTTTCTATGAAAAAATGCATTCATTCAAGATTTGCTGCATCTTAGACGGCAAGCGAGTAAACCACACCCATTATATCGTTTAGAACATTACATAAACTATCAATTTACACTTTTTTTAGAGTGATACTCGACTGCATATAGAAAATACAGAGGCGACAAAGTAGAAAATCAGCTTTCTATGAAAAAATGCATTCATTCAAGATTTGCTGCATCTTAGACGGCAAGCGAGTAAACCAAACCCATTATATCGTACAGGACAGTACATAAGCTATCAATTGACATTATTTCTAGAGTGATACTCGACTGCATATAGAAAATACAGAGGCGACAAAGTAGAAAATCAGCTTTCTATGAAAAAGTGCATTCATTCAAGATTTGCTGCATCTTAGACGGCAAGCGAGTAAACCACACCCAATGTATTGTACAGCACATTACATAAGCTATCAATTGACACTATTTCTAGAGTGATACTCGACTGCATATAGAAAATACAGAGGCGACAAAGTAGAAAATCAGCTTTCTATGAAACAGTGCATTCATTCAAGATTTGCTGCATCTTAGACGGCAAGCGAGTAAACCACACCCAATGTATTGTACAGCACATTACATAAGCTATCAATTGACACTATTTCTAGAGTGATACTCGACTGCATATAGAAAATACAGAGGCGACAAAGTAGAAAATCAGCTTTCTATGAAAAAGTGCATTCATTCAAGATTTGCTGCATCTTAGACGGCAAGCGAGTAAACCACACCCAATGTATTGTACAGCACATTACATAAGCTATCAATTGACACTATTTCTAGAGTGATACTCGACTGCATATAGAAAATACAGAGGCGACAAAGTAGAAAATCAGCTTTCTATGAAAATGAGCATTCATTCAAGATTTGCTGCATCTTAGACGGCAAGCGAGTAAACCACACCCAATGTATTGTACAGCACATTACATAAGCTATCAATTGACACTATTTCTAGAGTGATACTCGACTGCATATAGAACTCGCTTGCCGTCTTAGATGCAGCAAATCTTGAATGAATGCACTTTTTCATAGAAAGCTGATTTTCTACTCTGTCGCCTCTGCATTTTCTATATGCAGTCGAGTATCACTCTAGAAATAGTGTCAATTGATAGCTTATGTAATGTGCTGTACAATACATTGGGTGTGGTTTACTCGCTTGCCGTCTAAGATGCAGCAAATCTTGAATGAATGCACTTTTTCATAGAAAGCTGATTTTCTACTTTGTCGCCTCTGTATTTTCTATATGCAGTCGAGTATCACTCTAGAAATAGTGTCAATTGATAGCTTATGTAATGTGCTGTACAATACATTGGGTGTGGTTTACTCGCTTGCCGTCTAAGATGCAGCAAATCTTGAATGAATGCACTTTTTCATAGAAAGCTGATTTTCTACTTTGTCGCCTCTGTATTTTCTATATGCAGTCGAGTATCACTCTAGAAATAGTGTCAATTGATAGCTTATGTAATGTGCTGTACAATACATTGGGTGTGGTTTACTCGCTTGCCGTCTAAGATGCAGCAAATCTTGAATGAATGCACTGTTTCATAGAAAGCTGATTTTCTACTTTGTCGCCTCTGTATTTTCTATATGCAGTCAAGTATCACTCTAGAAATAGTGTCAATTGATAGCTTATGTAATGTGCTGTACAATACATTGGGTGTGGTTTACTCGCTTGCCGTCTAAGATGCAGCAAATCTTGAATGAATGCACTTTTTCATAGAAAGCTGATTTTCTACTTTGTCGCCTCTGTATTTTCTATATGCAGTCGAGTATCACTCTAGAAATAGTGTCAATTGATAGCTTATGTAATGTGCTGTACAATACATTGGGTGTGGTTTACTCGCTTGCCGTCTAAGATGCAGCAAATCTTGAATGAATGCACTGTTTCATAGAAAGCTGATTTTCTACTTTGTCGCCTCTGTATTTTCTATATGCAGTCAAGTATCACTCTAGAAATAGTGTCAATTGATAGCTTATGTAATGTGCTGTACAATACATTGGGTGTGGTTTACTCGCTTGCCGTCTAAGATGCAGCAAATCTTGAATGAATGCACTGTTTCATAGAAAGCTGATTTTCTACTTTGTCGCCTCTGTATTTTCTATATGCAGTCGAGTATCACTCTAGAAATAGTGTCAATTGATAGCTTATGTAATGTGCTGTACAATACATTGGGTGTGGTTTACTCGCTTGCCGTCTAAGATGCAGCAAATCTTGAATGAATGCACTTTTTCATAGAAAGCTGATTTTCTACTTTGTCGCCTCTGTTTTTTCTATATGCAGTTGAGTATCACTCTAGAAATAGTGTCAATTGATAGCTTATGTACTGTCCTGTACGATATAATGGGTGTGGTTTACTCGCTTGCCGTCTAAGATGCAGCAAATCTTGAATGAATGCATTTTTTCATAGAAAGCTGATTTTCTACTTTGTCGCCTCTGTATTTTCTATATGCAGTCGAGTATCACTCTAGAAAAAGTGTAAATTGATAGTTTATGTAATGTTCTAAACGATATAATGGGTGTGGTTTACTCGCTTGCCGTCTAAGATGCAGCAAATCTTGAATGAATGCATTTTTTCATAGAAAGCTGATTTTCTACTTTGTCGCCTCTGTATTTTCTATATGCAGTCGAGTATCACTCTAGAAATAGTGTCAATTGATAGCTTATGAAATGTGCTGTACAATACATTGGGTGTGGTTTACTCGCTTGCCGTCTTAGATGCAGCAAATCTTGAATGAATGCACTTTTTCATAGAAAGCTGATTTTCTACTCTGTCGCCTCTGTATTTTCTATATGCAGTCGAGTATCACTCTAGAAATAATGTCAATTGATAGCTTATGTAATTTGCTGTACATTACATTAGGTGTGGTTTACTCGCTTGCCGTCTAAGATGCAGCAAATCTTGAATGAATGCACTGTTTCATAGAAAGCTGATTTTCTACTTTGTCGCCTCTGTATTTTCTATATGCAGTCGAGTATCACTCTAGAAATAATGTCAATTGATAGCTTATGTACTGTCCTGTACGATATAATGGGTGTGGTTTACTCGCTTGCCGTCTAACATGCAGCAAATCTTGAATGAACGCATTTTTCATAGAAAGCTGATTTTCTACTTTGTCGCCTCTGTATTTTCTATATGCAGTCGAGTATCACTCTAGAAATAGTGTCAATTGATAGCTTATAAAATGTGCTGTACAATACATTGGGTGTGGTTTACTCGCTTGCCGTCTTAGATGCAGCAAATCTTGAATGAATGCACTTTTTCATAGAAAGCTGATTTTCTACTCTGTCGCCTCTGTATTTTCTATATGCAGTCGAGTATCACTCTAGAAATAATGTCAATTGATAGCTTATGTAATGTGCTGTACATTACATTGGGTGTGGTTTACTCGCTTGCCGTCTAAGATGCAGCAAATCTTGAATGAATGCACTGTTTCATAGAAAGCTGATTTTCTACTTTGTCGCCTCTGTATTTTCTATATGCAGTCGAGTATCACTCTAGAAATAGTGTCAATTGATAGCTTATGAAATGTGCTGTACAATACATTGGGTGTGGTTTACTCGCTTGCCGTCTTAGATGCAGCAAATCTTGAATGAATGCACTTTTTCATAGAAAGCTGATTTTCTACTCTGTCGCCTCTGTATTTTCTATATGCAGTCGAGTATCACTCTAGAAATAATGTCAATTGATAGCTTATGTAATGTGCTGTACATTACATTGGGTGTGGTTTACTCGCTTGCCGTCTAAGATGCAGCAAATCTTGAATGAATGCACTGTTTCATAGAAAGCTGATTTTCTACTTTGTCGCCTCTGTATTTTCTATATGCAGTCGAGTATCACTCTAGAAATAGTGTCAATTGATAGCTAATGTTATGTCCTGTATAATACATTGGGTGTGGTTTACTCGCTTGCCGTCTAAGATGCAGCAAATCTTGAATGAATGCACTTTTTCATAGAAAGCTGATGTTTCTACGTATTCGCCTCTGTTTCTTTTCTATGCAGTCGAGTATTACGCTAGAAATAGTGTTTTTTGATAGCTTATTGCTTGTTGTCTAATGTGCAGAAATTATGAAAAAATAGTTAAAAATCACTTTGGCTGCTAAGTTGTGAAGTTAGCGGCCAAAGTGCATTTGATTTAAAAACGCTAATAACTATATTAGCGTTTTTAAATCTTTAGATTAGTTTTTTTTGTTATTTTCTTATAAGATACTAGATATTTTGCGGTTTTGCGTGTTTTGACACTATTATCGTTGAAAATATTCATGACTGCTTAATTTGGTCAGGTTATCATCGGCCGCTAACTTTGGCCGCTAACTTCACACCGGTAGTTACGGCCTGGCCACGCACACGCGCGGCGGCGGCAGTGGTAGCGGTTGTTTCATTATGACTGGTTTACTTTAATTGACGACCTCTGTAGCCTAGTTGGTAGTGACCCTGCCTACGAATCCGTAGATCCCGGGTTCGAATCCCGGTAAGGGCATTTATTTGTGTGATGAGCACAAATATTTGTTCCTGAGTCATGGATGTCTTCTATGTATTTAAGTATTTATTTATCTATATATAAGTATGTTTATCGTCGTCTAGTATCCATATTACAACAATCATTCGTGCACCCAATTAGCATAATTTGTTAAACAAAGATTAACTCAGTGTCAGTTTTGTAACGACAATTAAGTATTTAGTTTGTATAAAAATTTACTTTTTCTTTTCAATATATAAATCATATGCATAAAGACCTTATTTAAAAGTCCTAAAGAAAACGTCCGCCCCTGCAATGAAGATGGAACTCTCCATACTAACTACGGAAATTCATAAGGCCACTAGGTTCAATAGTTCATACAAACAGTTTGTCCGAAAACTATCATTTATATTACGTATTCGTAATCCGGAAAAACATTTTTCTTTCTTTCTTCTTTCTTTCTTTTCTTATTTCTTCTAACGTATGTCGGCGGCGTATGCAGTCCTAGCATCAGCTTTTTAATAAAGGAGGCCAAAAGGGATTTTGGCCAATTTTATGCAATATTCAGGATATGAGCGCTGTACCAGTTATGGTTGTAGGAAAATACTGTGGTATCAGAAAACCTGAGGCCAATACGTTTTTACATAATATATGTAGTTTATTGATTCGCAATGTGTATTACATGGAAGTATTTCAATTTTACCTTATAGGTTAGCTTGCACATACATTGTATTTCTACACCTTTGTTTTCTGTAAAGTAGAAAAACCAATTGAGAATGGACAAACAATAACTAATACCAGATGAAATATTAGTCAACATTTCAAACTTCATGTAATTAATTGTGCATGTATGTTTTAGAAAAACCCTCCAAAAGGACACCGGCTCGCCTTCGCTACAAAATAGAGAAGAAAGTAAAGGACCACAACAGAAAACAGAAAAGAGAGGCCAAGAACTGACAAAACTATTTGTTAAACTATTAATTTTGGCAATGTGCCTATTGCCAAATGCGAAAGAGGATATACCTTCATGATAGACTGAAGATCATAAAAACCGATACACAGAAGGCTCTTCTCCCAAAATACCCTAAATTTGAAATGCGGCAAACTTATGACATGAAAGAAAACTTGAAGAGTTGATTCAAAGGCCAAGGATGAATGCAAGTTTCTTTTCGTCATCATCATCATATCAGCCGAAAAATGTCCACTGCTGGACATAGGCCTCTCTACAAAATTTCTATGTTTGAAAGCATATACTTCCAGATTGGTCCCGTTGTCACCAAAATCCAGTTCTGATGATGGGATCCTGGAGAAATCGGGGGAACTCTTTAACGAAATAACATGTAATTATGTCCAGAACCAGTTAGGGGCTACGTTCAAAAAAAAACACAAAGTATACTACTTCTTGTTCCTTAGAAATGCATCAGGCAAGTTATTTAAGTGTGTTTTTGTTAAATAAATAAATTTTAATTTTTTTTTCATTTAATTTTAATTTTAAGTATTTTTATTTCTATTAAATAAATCGTCATCTAGTACCCAATATTTGTTTCTGGGTCTTTGATGTTTTCTATGTATTTGAGTGGGTATTTATATCCATTAAATATATCGTCGCCTAGTACCCAAACACAAACATTATTGAGCTTAGCTTAGTCTGGGGTTTGTTCGACTTGTGTAAGATTGTCCCCTAATATTTATTTATTTAATACGGACACTTTGGAACTTCCTATATTAAAGCGGCAATTACACTTCGTCGTTCACCTAATGCGGTCGCTGAATTCATTTTAAACTACGTACGCCAACAAACGTCATCTTTACACTAGTCTGTCCGCCAATGTCAGTTTGTTGGCAGCTGTCGATCGCCGAATGCGGCCGACTAACTTGTTCTTTACACTTTTGCGGTCGCCGCATGCAGCATGCGGCGAACGACGAAGTATAATTGCCGCTTTATACATTAAGGGACGGTTGCACCAAACCGTCTTTAGTCGTTAGCGGTATTCCTTAAAATCGGATTGTATGGAATGTTTGACAAGTTTCTATGGAATTACAGCTACATGAAAAAAACCGTATGTAGAGGAAAACGCCTATGAGCGAGCGCCCACCTGGCGAGCTTCATATTCATCATATTTCCTAGACCGTAGACGGACTCGAAACATAATGGACGAAATCGGCTCTAATAGTAAATAATTGCAAAGATTGGTCTTAAAATCATCTTAACGGTTCTATGTCCTTATTTTTTTGACGTATGGTCTGCAATTAAAAACATGAAGTCCACATATTCATACCTAAACCGCTAGCGTGCCATATTTCACAAATAATCCACACTGTTTTTTGTTTCAATATTTATTCCTTTGGTTGCGGGTAACCATTACCAAAGTAATGTTAATAATTCTTTGTCTGGCAAGGGCATGACGTTTAATACTATAGGATTTACTCTCTTGTAACAGTGATGTTGGCTTGACAATTACGATTTATAAGATATCTGTACATTCGCTGTTCGGTAAGTTTTCTAACGATTTGGCTCGCAATTTGATCTTTTAACACCTTTCAAGGAATAGGTCGAATTACCAGTCACCCTGTATATGTGTATGTTTATTTCAGTACATTATATTTTCTAAACGTTGCGAAGTTCGAAAAATTATAAAATGCGAAAAACCATTTTCCTGCGTCATTTACTCTCGCACCAACGACGAAAACGGAAAGCCAAGAACGACATTATTAGCTGCCAAAACTAGGGTTGCCCCAATATCTTAAAAAAACTGCTCTGCCGAAACTGGAACTTTGTAGATCCCTTTTACTATCACAACTCATGAAGGAGGTGATGGAAGCGCACAAAGACTACGAAATAACTATACAAGCATTTTGCGACTCCCAAGTAGTCCTAGCTTAAAAATTAATCGCCGCTAATGACGAAATAATTCGATACGCACAAAGAATGTCATTTCCGGATGAATATAAACTTCTATCAAAAAACTAAACTTTAACTAAAACCTTACTTGGATGAAAAGGGACTTCTTCGCATCTGAGGAAGACTAAACAACTCTTACTTACCACCGGGCATGAAAAACCCTCTCATCTTACCCAGAAAGGGCTTACCTTGTCATTCACTACGGACATATGGCAACTTTACATGGCGGGGCGCGGCAAGTCCTCAACTATATAAAGCAAAGTTATTGGATAATCGGTGGAAACAGGGCGGTAAAAGAACAACTGATAATTACCAACTAATTGCGGACTTACCACCGCAACGAACTTACCCATCAAGGCCCATCCTCAAACTATCACCATTACCATTGGAAATAAACGAAACACAAAACGACGTACAAATGCCACAAACCAGCGCGAAGAAACCTGCAAGGTCATCATGGGTTCGAATCCCGGTCAGGGCATTTATTTGTGTGTTTATCACGAATATTTGTTCCTGAGTTATGGATGTTATATATGTATATAAGTATCTATATGTATTTATCTATTATATATATCATCGCCTAGTACCCACAACACAAGCCTTACTGAGCTTACCGTGGGCCTAGGTTGATTTGTGTAAGATTGTCCCATAATATTTATTTATTTATTTATTTATTTATCATAATCTTTTCAAAAATATAATCTTAGCTTCTTTTTATGATACGTCAAATTACTCCGATAGAACCGGAATATGTAGAGAAGACTATGTTGTGACGTTACAATCAAACAACGTCCTTATTGTTAGTTTTAATGAATTTAAAAATCTTAAAATAGCAAACATAAATGAGACTACTTTCAGAGTATTTTCGTAATGGTTATCGGTTGCTAATGAAAAAACAATTTATCTAAGAAAGGAGAAGGGTGAGTGATTTATTGTAACTTTATTGCATTCTTTTGGTAAATACATTTTTATTTATTTATTTGCAACTTGATAATATAAAGAAAAAAAAAAATACGATTTGTACCTATTCAGATTCAGATTCAGATTCAGAAATTTATTGATAAAATGTCATATTTTACAGGTCAATATCATGCATGTCAAATACATTTTAAAATTTCTTATTGTCTTAGATGTTATATACCTATCGTTATTGAACAATTTTGAAAATGTTGTTGATTTATGAGTGGGTCAATGATATATTGGTCATAAATTCGTCTATGCTGTAGCAAGCCATTTTTATGAGGAGCTGTTTGAGCTTGTTTTTGAATGCTGCATCAGTTACGGCGTTTATAACGTCAGGCGGTAGGACGTTATAGATTTTAGGGCCTAGCACGCTGAGTGATTTCCGAGTCTTGGCTAGCCTTTGGTGCGGCACGAGCAGCAGGTGCTGGGCGCGCGTGGACATCATGCCGGGCGCGTGGCCTTGCGCGCGCGTCATGAACGAGCCCATATTACGTCTCACAAATGTGCAAGCCTCTAGAACGTACACACTTGGTAAGGTTAGTATTTTAAGTTCCCTAAAAAGATTCTGCGCAGGGTGATCGTAGGGCTTGTTTGCAATAATACAAACTGCCCGCTTTTGGATTTTTAAGATTTTGTCTCGATCCGCAGCGGTTGCCCACAGGTCAACACCGTAAATTAAGATGGAATGGAAGTATCCGTAGTAAGCCTTTTTTATGTTTTCTATCGATAGTGTAGGAGCTAGCCTTGATAGTGCATAACAAGCCGAGCTTAGCTTGTTACAGGCTGCCTCTATGTGATATGACCACGTGAGACCCGCATCAATCTTGAATCCTAGATAGTTTACCATGTCGACCTGCGGTATTATTACGTTGTTGGTTCTTATGTCCAATTTATTGTCTGTAGTTTTACGTAGCTGGAAATGGATTAAATTTGTTTTATCAACATTAAGTAGCATACCGTTTGCCGCAAACCATGACGAAATGCTTTCAATAGTTTGATTTAGGTTACGTTTTAAGTCCAATATATTATCTGCATTGACTATTATACAAGTGTCGTCTGCGAACATGACATACTCTGGCCCAGAAAGAGCCGCAGTGATGTCATTTACGAGAATTAAAAATAGGTAATTCCCCATTGTTGATCCCTGGGGAACCGCACAACCCGTTAGAAATTCGAGACTGGACTTGGAATTCTGGACGTAGGTACACTGTTTCCTGCTTTTTAGAAATGATGCCACTGTTTTAAGGAAATTGCCATCAAATCCATAACGTTCCATTTTTTCTAATAGAAGCGAGTGGTCGACCATTTCGAACGCGCGCGACAAGTCGCAGAATATTGCTGCGACATGTCGCCCGCGCTCGAGGTGCGACAGGACTCGCGTGACGACATCCCGCGCGGCGTGCACTGTGGAGCGGCCTTCCCGGTATGTGTATTGTGTTAAATAAAGCCAGTTAAGCAAGTTAAAATGGTTGACTTGACTGAAAACATGTTTGTACTTGTCTATTTAAATCTGTTTAACTGATTACTCTTAATATACCTGTTTTATAAAATGTACGTGTAGTATTTTACTTTCCTCACAGTTGAAATGAAAAGTAGAGTGTTTATCTACTTTTCATTTCGACTGCGAGGAAAGTAAAATGCTACACGTACATTTTATAAAACAGGTATATTAAGAGTAATCAGTTAAACTGCCAACTTTAGAAAAGTTTAAAATTAAGGAAGCAATTTTAGCGAGATGCGCGCTCGCAAAATTAATAACATGAAATATGTAATATTTAGAAAGCTGACAACTTTCGAGCGTGGCCATAAATTATAACACATAGATAGCTGCGTCCAAACCAGGTCACAAGTCTCTCCGATCGTCTGTTAGCAGTATTTTTCTAATCCCAGTCACATACATGTCTTTGTCCGCAATTGACATCATTTCATTTTTTCAAGTTGGCCATTTTATGATCTGCTCGCGCACACGTTTATTCAACACATAGGAAACAACGGCGGTGAGTACCTCCATATGTTATTTTATCAAATTTTATACTAATTAATAAGTTTGTTTTTATGTTTCAGGTTTACTTTTCAGGTGCGGTTGTATAGCGTCGTCTACACCATGTTTATTATAATTTTGTCCGAATACCATTAACCATGTCAAAAAGAGATAACCTACCTAAATTCTCGAAATCAGACTAATTAATTAGGGCTTTTCATTTGCAAAGTCTAATTAGAATTCATTTTGTATAATTCAGTTACGCCTGCTAACGATATTTATAAACTTTAGGCTTCGAGCCGGATTCGAACCGGCGACCACAGGCATACATGGCCCGTCGCTAGTAACCACCAACTGAGCTATCGGAACAATCTGTCTCAGCCCCTTAATCTTTCAATCAGTTCCTTCTTACAACGCCTTAGGAATGAATTTAGTATGGGGTGGCGCATCGTTACTGACGATTTCTCAATATAATTTGAGACGTTGTTGCCGTTAAAGAAGCATATGTCTTCTAGGTAGATGTCGCCACACGCCTCCCTAAGGCGTTGTAAGAAGGAACTGATTGAAAGATTTAGGGGCTGAGACAGATTGTTCCGATAGCTCAGTTGGTGGTTAGTAGCGACGGGCCATGTATGCCTGTGGTCGCCGGTTCGAATCCGGCTCGGAGCCTAAATTTTTCAATTTTTCCTTTAATTTGAGGTCTAATTAGGTTCAAATAAGTATGTGTGTAATGTTGGATATTGTTTTATTATCAGTGAAATTGCCACCTGCGGGCATTCGCATAAGGTTCAATTTTGTGCGTAGGCAGGTAAAATTTCACGTAGGTATAACGTGACATTTTAATTTAACCCAATGATGCGCATATATATGAGCAATGCCTCTACGTGCGATTTCCGCTTCAGAGGCCCCGTAGCATGGATGGCGTGATCCATGCTACGGGGCCAGAGCGGCAAAACGCTGCTACGCGCTACGGCGTAGCATATGTAGCGTTGCGTGGCCTCGAATGTGTTTACGCCCGCTACGCGTGCTGAAAATCCCTCTTCCTGGGTCAGGAGGAGACGTAAACTTATATAATAAATAAAATAAATAAATATTACGGGACCATATTTATTTATTTTATTTATTTATATAATAAAGCTGTACTGACATATAATAATTTACTTTCAAAACAAAGTTTAAACCGACTTCAATTCAGTACTTACTTCGCCAAGCTACATAGGTACATGAAAATTTCTACATTTCTTTTCCATTTTACCACATGAACTGCTCTCCGAGAGCAAATGATGCTTGGTATAGATGCAATGCACGTTGATTATTACAGAAACAACCCAAGTCGCTATCGGTGGGCTGATAATATTTGAGGAGTTCCGTCGATTCCTCAAGGTTGTCAGAATTAACACTTCATTAGTTGATCTTCTTCTTCTTATTTAAGAGCTAGGCTCTTGTCGGTGGAGCAATTTCGCACTTGTTGTACATTCTGCCTTTCTTAATGCATCATCAGTTGCTACTTCAACGTAATCATGTCAGAATCTTTAAAGTACTTTACATGTTTGAGGAGTTCCTTAAGTCATCATCAGTTCCACTTCACCAAAATTGCGATTTCCGAGGGTAAATACACGAGTTATAATAGAAAATACCGAAATTACTAGACGCGTGTGACAGAAATGTAAATAAAAGCGAATTATAGTAATTATGAATAAATCATTTAAAAAAAAACCAGCCAAGTGCAAGTAGGACTCGCGCACTAAGGGTTCCGTACCAATATCTATAAAACGGCAAAAAAATCACGTTTGTTGTATGGGAGCCCTTAAATTTTTATTTTATTCTGTTTTTTAGTATTCGTTGGTACAGCGGCCACAAAAATAAAGTGTTGACCAACCCTCTACAAACACCGTAGTAACGGTTAAGGTGTTAGCTGAAAGTGTTATAACTTATAACACTTGCGCTCATCGAGTTCCAAGTGAGCATTTTTACTGCTTACTATAAAAATATGTGACAAATATGTCTACGACAAAATGGCGAAGATAGGTATTAGTGTATTTGACAGGAGTAACTAATTGAAAGTGATTTGTGTTTGTGTTATTAAGTGTAAACAATCTGCCCTTGTGATTTTACGGTAAATGTATACCACGTTTTCCATCTCAATTTTAACGCGCCCACGATTTATTAAAGATTTCTAATAAAACTTATGAAGAATAAAATAGACACCTAAAGTTTTTATCATTTTCTATTCTTGTTTTTTGGCCAGTGGCATGTTAAATTAAGTGACATCCATAGAATGGCCAGAGTAACATAAATAATGAAGTATTTTGCTGTCAAGACCTGCGCTGGCAGCAATGCCAGCATTATGCTGAGATAGAACCGTTTCGTGTGTGTGTTGTTTGTCTCGAATAAATGTTTCTTTCTTTCTTTAAAACAGGGTGTAAATTATTGGAATTAAGAGGTCAACCACTGGAACGCTTACCTGCGGTTTATCTCTTGAAAATTTGATTTGTACCTTTTATTTAGTTATTGTGAAATAAGTCTTTAATAACAGTTTTCATTTTAATAACGGAGTTAAAAATCTGTAAAGTTGCAGCTGAATTAGCCAAGTTTAAATATTAACGATGTGTCATCAGCGATTAACACAATATCGTGTTTGTTCTGCACGTGAAAGGGCAAATCGTTAATATAGGCCAAGAAAAGAAACGGACCAAGTATTGAGCCTTGTGGAACTCCTATAGAAATATTAGACCCCTTAGATTGTATCCTATTTATTTCCACATGTTGTGTTCTATTGGATAGGTAAGATTTTATAAGATCTAATGCACGATGTTTTAACCCGTAGTGGCTAAGCTTTAAGATAAGAGTGTCATGGTTTACACAGTCAAAGGCCTTTGACAGATCGCAAAAAACACCAATTGCATCCATAGACTTTTCAAAAAGCGGGAGCGGGGGGCTTTTCACTTTTCTTGTCAAATTTTTTGCAAATACCTCTTGAATTTAAGGATATATGGATTTGTATTATGCGGAGTAGAAGTTTGTATTGAAGCATGATTAAAGAGTGCAGGCAGAGCTAAGCATTTCATATTTCTCAATCCCACAATTCAATAAAGGTCGCGGGAGTCCGCTGGATGCGGGTGGCACAGGACCGGCCACTGTGGCATTCTGGTCCGTCGACCTGAATTTATTGAAAAGTTCCTTTTGTCGTGAATTTTCACGTATTTTCTCCGTGATTTTACAAAATAATTGTTTTTTCTTACATTTCGTGGGGTACTTGAGATATTGCCTTGGCCAAATTTATCGTGTTAGTTGTACGCCATCTTTTTTGTCGCTTTCGGTTTTCGTTCGTTTATGTTGGCAGTACAACTTCCATACCATAGACTCAATTCGTAAACGTGAAACTGAACGTAGCTTGGTAGAAATAGCCTAATATCATCTGTCATTCATTCTGTCGAAACTTAAACGTCAAGTCAAACGTCAATTCGTCGACATCAACATTGTGTTTTCTCTCGCTGTTTTGCATGATTTTAACTGTTTAGGTTTGTATTTAAAACAAAAATGGCTGAAAGTGATAATGAAACGGAACTCGCAAATGTAGATGCTTTCCGTGTCGCGCGGGATTATTGTATAATGCGTTTAGAGCATATGGAAAGTTCGGATTTGCAAGGCTATAATGAATCCGACTTTAAAGATATCGAAAAGGACTTTCATGATGCACAAATCCGAATTTTACGGCCGCTTACACAACCGCAGCGTCTTGACGAATACGTAGTTACAAAGGAATTCGAGAATCGTTTAAAATCAGTGAAGAATAGGTTAAGACAAAGTACTCAAAGTGCAGCTGAAACTAAGCCTTTAGTCTTAGAAAACAACTTAGCTAAATTGCCTAAAATATCAATCAAACACTTTGATGGAAAATTAGAGAACTGGGTGTCATTTAAGGAACTTTTTGATTCGCTAATTCATAAGCGGAGCACTATCAGTGATGTTGAAAAATTACATTACCTTTTGTCGAGTGTTCAGGGTTCCGCATATGAATTAATTAAAAGCTTTCCTTTGTCAGGTGACAATTATGCCAACGCTTATGAGACTTTGTCTAATTATTATGACAGGAAGAGACTGATTGCTGTCATGTACTATGAAAAAATTTTGAACTGTGAATCGGTTAAAAACAAAAATGATTTAGAAAGAGTGTTCCGAACGTTCAATGAGAACTTAAACATTTTGTCAAAATTTAATCTTCCTGATCGGAACTTCATGCTGTATTATTTGCTATGGTCAAAACTGGATATTGCTACTCGTGAAGCATTCGAATTGCAACTTTCTTCGAACATTGATATTCCAAATTTTGATGATTTGAAAAACTTTATTGAAAAGCGAAGCAAAGCGTTAGAAAATTCAACCATCAAACTGAAGAATATTAAACCGTTGACCACAAATAAGACAGCATTTGTCGTCTCGAGTCCGAACTGTGTCTTTTGTACTGGTCGGCACAGTCTTAGCAGCTGTAGTGATTTTTTAAAACTCGACAACCATGATCGTTTTAATTTTGTGAAGAAAAAGGGTCTGTGTATTTTATGTTTTTCAAGCGCTCATAGAGTGAAAGTTTGTCGTGCTTCTCGTTGTAGTGTGTGTAATCGGTCACATCACAATTTGTTACATTTCCCCAAGAATATACAGACGCCCGCACCCACCGAGGCTGGTAACGCGCCGCCTAGTAGTAATATAAGTACCAACAATAGCAACACAGTTTTAACTTCACTGACTGGGGAAAATACAATTTTATTTTCGACTGTAAAAGTTTTAGTTAGGGATAGTTCCGGTAACTTCCGGCCAGTGCGCGCGCTCCTCGATTGCGCTAGCGCGTGTAACTTTATTTCGAAACCCTGCGCAAAAATGCTTGGGTTTAACATTTGTCGTGGCCAACATGCCGTATATATGGCATTGGCAATTCTGTCGCTCAACCGCTCGGCTCACTGTCGTGTGAGATTAAACCGCTCGGTAATACAACTTTGTCGTCGAATATTAAATTCGAAGCTCTCGTTTTATCGTCGATATGTACTGATCAACCTACCCAACCTGTCGATTCGTCGAGGTGGTCGCACATAAACAACTTATCGCTTGCTGACCCTGACTTCGCTCGCTCGGCGCCGGTGGACATGCTGCTTAATGCAGATATTTTCGCATCGTCGTTGTTACCGGGCCTTCGGCGAGGGGAGTCTGGACAACCTACCGCGTTGAATACGGTCTTCGGATGGATCGTTATGGGTGAGTGTGACAAGAGTCCACTCACGTCAAACGCTATCGTATCGTGTCGTAACAATAAAAAACATTGTTTTTTCGTTTCGAATCTTTCGCAAACCTTGTCGCTCGACGATTCCATAAAGAAATTTTGGGAATTAGAAAATGTTAGCTCTCCGATTAAACCTTTCGTATCAGAGGAGGACCAACACTGCGAAGATTACTTTCGTGAAAAATACTATCGCAACGAAGAAGGCAGATTCGTAGTACCATTACCTTTCGTCGACCCTGCGAACAAACCTACCTTCTTCAATTCGCGCGAAATCGCACTTAGACGATTCCTTTCGTTGGAACGCAAGTTAAATTGCAATCCTGAATTCAAAAGGTCGTATGTCGAATTCTTGGAAGACTATGAGTCTCGTGGTCACTTGGAAAAAGTGGATCCTCCTTCTACAAGCGAGGGCCAGTTACAGTATTACGTGCCTCATCACGGTATATTGCGCGACTCAGTGTCAACGCCTCTACGTGTCGTCTTTGACGCTAGCGCCAAGGACGCCAAGGGGGTTTCCTTGAATTCCACTCTTCTCGCTGGCCCTAAACTCCAGACAAACATTTTCGATCTGCTCATGCGCTTTCGTTGGCACGCCGTCGTCTTCACGGGCGACGTCAGACAAATGTACAGGCAGATTCTGGTGTCTGGAGAAGACGCTGACTATCAGCGCATTCTATGGCGGCCATCTGCCTCCAGTCCTGTGCGTGACTATCGCCTTAAGACGGTCACATACGGAATTTCCTCTGCGCCGTTTCAAGCTCTTCGCACCATAGCCCAGCTTGCCAGCGATGCTGCAGAAGTCTGCCCAGGTGGTGCAGCTATTCTCGCTCGAGACATATACGTCGATGACGTCGTCACTGGAGCGGACTCTGTCGAACAGGCTCGCTTACTTCAGATGGAACTCACAAAAATATTGTCGTCAGGTGGTTTCCATCTGAGGAAGTGGACCTCCAACAGCAGTGACTTCCTGGAAAACATTCCGTCCTCGGACCTGTACTCACAGGATTTCATACATTTCGAAGAAATGTCAGACATTTCTCTGAAAATATTGGGATTGCTATGGCAACCTCAATCAGATTGCTTTCGTTTTCGTGTCGCAGTTGCTCATCAATGTCGGTGCACAAAACGCACCATTCTGTCAGAGATAGCCAGGATCTTCGACCCGTTGGGCTTTCTCTCGCCTGTAACCTTCCTCGCCAAGTACCTGATGCAGTTGCTCTGGGTTTCCGGTGTTTCATGGGATGGCGTCCCGGATGTCCCGGAGAACATTGGACTTGACTGGCAGGAGCTCAAGGCCCAACTTTCGTCCCTGAGCTCTGTGGCTATTCCTCGCCGCATAGTCGGGGAATTCGACGTGTTACAAGTGCATGGATTTTGTGATGCGTCAGAACGTGGCTTTTGTGCCGTAGTTTATTTTCGTACGATGAGTAATAATGGCGATATCGCCGTCGAATTAGTTTGCGCTAAGTCCAAGGTCGCGCCGCTGCGTAAGTTGTCGGTACCTCGTCTTGAATTGGTTGCAGCAGTTCTGTTATCAGACTTGATAGCGTCAGTCGTGGAGGCTCTAAAGCCCTTTCACTCGATAAGAGAGATCTTCGCATGGTCGGACTCAACGGTGGCGTTGACTTGGATAAAATCGTGTCCGTCCAAGTGGAAGACGTTCGTGGCCAATCGTGTGAGCCACGTCCAAGAAATAGTTCCTCCCGACTCCTGGCATCATGTCAGAACTACTGACAACCCGGCAGACTGTGGTTCACGTGGGTTACTACCTAGCGACTTAGTTAACCTAAGTTGCTGGTGGACCGGACCTTCTTGGCTTAGGGACCCCAGTGAAAACTGGCCCAAGTCGGCGTTGTCGATAAATAAAGATGTTCTTCACTGAATAAATGTGGTATCCAGCGTGAGATCAACTTTTTTACGCCTAAGTGATCATGCAAAATACTGTGAACACTGGTCCCTGAAATACTTAAGGAAGCTTCTATCTCACGGTATGTCGCATGGCGATCTTCGACGATCAGTTGCCGTACAGCATCAATGTTAAACTACTCCTGTGTCATGTGGAGTAAACTACTCCCTATTTTTAAAAGATTCTGTGAAATTCATTTTTAAATATTGTTTGTTAGGTAGGTACAATTAATTGTTTCTTATTGTGTAATTAATTATGTATGTTAAATAGTTTAAGTTTACCAGCGCCTTGGCATATGCTGTAATGCTGTTAAATTTTATATTTAAATAAATAAATGTTCTCCTGGGTTACGGCTGTTTTTATTATCTCCAAATATATTCCCTAAGTCAAAAAAGTGCTGAGAAACTTATTTTTAAAGACTTATCGATTGATGGGTCACTTGTTAACCTACGTTGATCTAGGTATTTAGTGATATATTTATTTAGTATTGTATTTAGTTTTTAGTGTAAATTTTGCCTAAATCGCCGTCATCATGCAGGCAAGGTGCCCAGAAGGCATAACACTTCAAGTAATTAATAGTGTTAAGAATAAGCAGCATAAATAGTTTTAGAAATAGGTAACTCACCTCTTATCATGTTTAAAAATGTTTTTTCGGGATGCCATAAAAGATAAAGTTATTTTGTTTTTAAATGTATTATCAGCAAAAGATTTTATTTCTAAATGTGATTCCAGAAAATAAAACACTGGTTGTTGGTCCAAACTATTTGTATCACAAGTTTTTATTCCGGAAGTCAACCTCACTTACTTTTAAGGTTATCTAGCAGTTATACTGCAAAAGGACGAGTTTGCCTTGACCTTGTTCTTGATCTTGTATACCTACATTGTTAATTGCCGGTCTGCAAGGATTTTACGTGCCCTCCACACCATCGCCTGGGGTCCCGAAACCCAGCTTATCAGACAGCACAGGCCCTCATCGACCAGAATTATAACACGGAAGACACGTGGAAGGCAGAATGGAAGTCTAATCATCCCAGGAGTGCCCCCTTGAGCTATGACCCTACTCAAAAACCCTACGGCTTCTCGGGCCCTAGACAGCAATAGTGCCAGCTGAACAGGCTACGTACTGAGCACGGACTCTGTGGGGAGTACATGTTTAAGTGTGGTTGGCGGGAGTCTCCAGCGTGCGATTGTGGCGCACCTGTGCAGTCCATCCACCACATAATGAACGACTGCTCAAAACGGAAGTACTGTGGTGGCCCTCTGGACCTCTTTGCTCCAAGTGATGACGCAGCCCAATGGGTGAAGAATCTTGATATAAATTTGTAATAGCGACTTTGGTTTTCTATGTCATACGATTAAATAAAAAAAAATACTGTTAAATGTCGCAAAGTATCAAAGAACCGCCCCCACAGGCCAAGACCAAAACCAAGATAGGGAATGTTAAAAGAACTCTTAACAAATCAACAATTATATGCTTAATTTGTGTTTATTTTAAGTAACAAATAAATTGTTAAGTAACAATGTTTATTTATGTAAACAAATAAAGGATTGACGCCTCACACGGACAGGATATCGCGCGGGAATGCATTTTATCTTCCGCCATCTTTGTTTTAAACACATTAAGAAATGGCCGTCGTTATGGAAACAACCGAACTATTCGATGTAAGAAAATAAATAAGCTATTCCGGAATGCATTCAATTACGAATCGAAATGTTAACTATGGTTGACTAATTCGAACTTTACATGCAAACGGGGCATCTTTTTTTTTTATTTGTGTTTATCACGAATATTTGTTCCTGAGTTATGGATGTTATATATGTATATAAGTATCTATATGTATGTATCTATTATATATATAATCGCCTAGTACCCACAACACAAGCCTTAATGAGCTTACCGTGGGCCTAGGTTGATTTGCTTTTTGCGTCGGGGGTTAAAAAAGGTGGTACTGCTAATCACGACACATGCGCTACGGGTGATTTTCGCTACATACGAAGATTATGATTTTATGATGAAAGAAAGAAAGAAATATTTTATACAATTCAAATGCACCAAAATGGATACCATGGATTTAGATTTTTTATTTTATAATACATATAAGAACCAGTATTAAGACATATAATTTCTAGTTAATTGAAAACTTACTAATAATTTAAGATTAATAGGGTTATACACTTTTTGATTGACTTTGGTTTCAATCGATAGTATCAACGATTCTGAGTAAGAAGAACCCAAAAAATCGAATTGTGAAAAAAAAGTCACGTGCTTACACTTTGAAAAACTCTCTTGTGTTAGATTGAATCACGAGGAAGGACATAGGGTGAAATGGAAGGCAGTCGTTTGTATGGAGGTAGGATATATCTAAACGAGTTCCACGCGGACTAAGTCGCAGGCAAAAGCTAGTCAAATGTGATGTGACGATCAAAAATATACCTCACTGTCGTTAAATTTCCTCTCAATCATCGCATATTTCCAACAAACATATTTCAGTAATATAATAATAGAGAATAACCCAATATGTATCAATCATTCACACACGGGTGCTTCAATAACAGTAACAGGTACAACCAATAAATTGATATTATATTACTGTTGTCTTCAAAGACGGATGTTCCTTTTTATTAATACAAATAAGCGATGTGACAACGATAACGCAATAATATATCATTCAAAGTACGAAGAAGCGCCATACTTTTACATGACAATCTAATATATCCTGGAAGTCGCCATGTTTAGCACAGTCGTTGTTATACATAGGTATCCAATAAAGCAAAGACATAGAGTTTAAAACTTGTTCAAAGTAATATTTTGTTCCTTTAAATACAGTTTATGTTACATTTAATAATTATAAAATGCTTTGATTTTGATGAAATGTAAATAAACGTTAATTGAAAATGAGTAACTATAAGGTCCATTTTCATAGGTCGATTTCGCAGATTTCACCAACCAATATAACTAAGTTTGATAATACTAGACCCTGCACATTTTACGAAGATTACTTTACAATCTAGATTTTGTCGATTCTACAATGTGAAAAGATCTCAAGAGCATTCGTCATTTTGAGACACCATGGGATAATAAAAGACGGTCGCTTCACCTCGTCTTTATCACGTGATAAGTTATAATTCCAGGAATCCATCGCCATTCTTTCCTCGTACGTGAATTTATTTCTAAGATCATTATATCAGCTGAAACACTGCTGGACATAGGCCTCCCTGCCAAAGTGATCGGTCCTGCACCACCCGCATCCAGCGGACACCTGCGACCTTTACCAAGTCATCAGTCCACCTCGTGGGTGGTGTAGACTACCCACGCTGCGTCTTTTGGTACGTAGTCGCCACTCGTAGTCACTTTTTAAGAGCCTGTTAATGTGCTCACTAGCACCACTGGTAAATAATTGTGATCATTTAAATTTAACGATAGATATTCAAAAACACCGGCCAAGTGCGAGTCCGACTCGCGCACGAAAGATACCTATTTTGAATCCTGGGGAAGGACATAGGGTAGTTTTTATTCCAGAAATCATCTTCTAAGGCACTATTTTGTAGCTCAAGAAACGAACAAAAAATAATCGTTTTCGTGTAAATAAAAGAGAGTGAAATGTATTTATAGTTCATATCTGGCTGTTCACACCGCTGGCGATGAACTATAAATTTATTTGTCGCAAACTTTGGTTATGTCAACGGGATTCTATATGCTTGGCTTAGAGGTGTCCTTTATTTGAACGAGCGAGCGAAGCGAACGAAGTTCTCTGCTTCAGCTTTGGGCAAAATTATTTCGTATGTCCAGCTGTTCTCCTTTACAGGTCGCATTACTCAACCGATTCTCGTGAAATTTTCGGCTGATTCTTTTTTTAATTTAGAGATTTATTATAAGTGGAGATTACAGTCACACACACGCACAGTTACAAAATTTTATTTAACTTTTAGATTATATTCTACTTACACTTGCTTCTGCCCTCGACTCCGTCCGCGTGGAACTTGTTTATATCGTAGCTTAAGTTAAGTGTGTTAAGTGTCTTAAGTGTGTTAAGTGTGTTAAGTGTGTTAAGCGTGTTAAGTGTGTTATGCGTGTAAAGTGTGTAAAGTGTGTTAAGTGTGTTAAGTGTGTTAAGCGTGTTAAGTGTGTTATGTGCTTTAAGCGTGTGTTAGGCGTGTTAAGAGTGTTAAGCGTGTTAAGTGTGTAAAGTGTGTTAAGCTCGTTAAGCGTGTTAAGTGTGTTAAGCGTGTTAAGCGTGTGTATTAAGTGTATTAAGTGTGTTTAGCGTGTTAAGCGTGTTAAATGTGTTAAGTGTGTTAGGCGTGTTAAGCGTGTTAAGTGTATTAAGTGTGTTAAGTGTGTTAAGGTGTGTTAAGTGCGTTAAGTGTGTTAAGCGTGTTAAGTGTGTTAACTGTGTTACGCGTGTTAAATGTGTTGAGCGTGTTAAGTGTGTTAAGTGTGTTAAGCGTGATAAGTGTGTTAAGTGTGTTAAGGCGTGTTAAGGCGTGTTAAGCTTGTTAAGCGTGTTAAGTGTGTAAAGGCGTGTGTAAAGCGTTTTAAGTGTGTTAAGCGTGTTAAGTGCTTTAAGCGTGTGTTAAGCGTGTTAAGCGTGTTAAGCGTGTTAAGCGTGTTAAGTGTATTTAGTGTGTTAAGTGTGTTAAGTGTGTTAAGGCGTGTAAAGTGCGTTTAGTGTGTTCAATTCAATTCAATTCAATTTATTTTACATAAAAACATGGTGTACATAAGGGTATTACAATTAAAACAAAGTATCACATGTTTTGCTGCTAGTGCAACACGTAAAATGTTAGGTGCCTAATATTAACAGGATTTGTCACACTTCATGCTAAGCAATAAATAATAGATACAATTCTATATTTAATAAGTATTACTTACACTGGAATAGTTAAAGTAAAATTAGACAGGTATGTCATATCAATTGTCAAATAATTGTAGTAGATAAAATAAAATAATTTTGGAATACATTGCTAAATATCACATCCTTTATCATAAAATGTCATTATTTAAATATTCATTGACCGAGTAGAAGCATTTTTGCACAAGTCATCTTTTAACCATGTGTTAAGTGTGTTAAGTGTATAAAGCGTGTTAAGTGTGTTATGCGTGTAAAGTGTGTTAAGCGTGTTAAGTGTGTAAAGTGTGTTAAGCGTGTTAAGCTTGTTAAGCGTGTGTATAAAGTGTGTTAAGTGTGTTAAGCGCGTTAAGCGTGTTAAGCGTGTTAAGCGTGTTAAGCGTGTTAAGCGTGTTAAGCGTGTTAAGCGTGTTAAGCGTGTTAAGCGTGTTATGTGTGTTAAGCGTGTTAAGTGCTTTAAGCGTGTGTTAAGTGTGTTAAGTGTGTTAAGCGTGTTAAGTGTGTTAAGTGTGTTAAGTGTGTTAAGTGTGTTAAAGTGTGTTAAGCGGTTTAAGCGTGTTAAGTGTGTAAAGTGTGTTATGCGTGTTAAGCGTGTTAAGTGTGTAAAGTGTGTTAAGCGTGTTAAGTGCTTTAAGCGTGTGTTAAGCGTGTTAAGCGTGTTAAGCGTGTTAAGTGTATAAAGTGTCTTAAGTGTGTTAAGTGTGTTAAGGCGTGTTAAGTGCGTTAAGTGTGTTAAGCGTGTTGAGTGTGTTAAGTGTGTTACGCGTGTTAAATGTGTTGAGCGTGTTAAGTGTGTTAAGTGTGTTAAGTGTGTTAAGTGTGTTAAGCGTGTAAAGTGTGTTAAGTGTGTTAAGGCGTGTTAAGGCGTGTTAAGCGTGTTAAGCGTGTTAAGTGTGTAAAGGCGTGTGTTTAGCGTTTTAAGTGTGTTAAGCGTGTTAAGTGCTTTAAGCGTGTGTTAAGCGTGTTAAGCGTGTTAAGCGTGTTAAGTGTATTAAGTGTGTTAAGTGTGTTAAGTGTGTTAAGACGTGTAAAGTGCGTTTAGTGTGTTCAATTCAATTCAATTCAATTTATTTTACATAAAAACATGGTGTACATAAGGGTATTACAATTAAAACAAAGTATCACATGTTTTGCTGCTAGTGCAACACGTAAAATGTTAGGTGCCTAATATTAACAGGATTTGTCACACTTCATGCTAAGCAATAAATAATAGATACAATTCTATATTTAATAAGTATTACTAACACTGGAATAGTTAAAGTAAAATTAGACAGGTATGTCATATCAATTGTCAAATAATTGTAGTAGATAAAATAAAATAATTTTGGAATACATTGCTAAATATCACATCCTTTATCATAAAATGTCATTATTTAAATATTCATTGACCGAGTAGAAGCATTTTTGCACAAGTCATCTTTTAACCATGTGTTAAGTGTGTTAAGTGTGTTAAGCGTGTTAAGTGTGTTATGCGTGTTAAGTGTGTTATGCGTGTTAAGTGTGTAAAGTGTGTTAAGCGTGTTAAGCGCGTTAAGTGTGTTAAGCGTGTTAAGCGTGTTAAGCGTGTTACGTGTGTTAAGCGTGTTAAGTGCTTTAAGCGTGTGTTAAGTGTGTTAAGCGTGTTTAGCGTGTTAAGCGTGTTAAGTGTGTTAAGTGTGTTAAGCGTGTTTAGTGTGTTAAGTGTGTTAAGTGTGTTAAAGTGTGTTAAGCGGTTTAAGCGTGTTAAGTGTGTAAAGTGTGTTATGCGTGTTAAGTGTGTTAAGCGTGTTAAGTGTGTTAAGTGTGTTAAGCGTGTTAAGCGCGTTAAGTGTGTTAAGCGTGTTAAGCGTGTTAAGCGTGTTAAGTGTGTTAAGCGTGTTAAGTGCTTTAAGCGTGTGTTAAGTGTGTTAAGCGTGTTAAGCGTGTTAAGCGTGTTAAGCGTGTTAAGTGTGTTAAGCGTGTTAAGTGTGTTAAGTGTACTAAGCGTGTTAAGTGTGTTAAGTGTGTTAAGTTTGTTAAGCGTGTTAAGCGTGTTAAGTGTTTTAAGTGTGTTAAGTGTGTTAAGTGTGTTAAGTGTGTTAAGTGTGTTAAGCGTGTTAAGTGTGTTAAGTGTCTTAAGTGTGTTAAGTGTGTTAAGTGTGTTAAGCGTGTTAAGTGTGTTATGCGTGTAAAGTGTGTAAAGTGTGTTAAGTGTGTTAAGCGTGTTAAGTGTGTTATGTGCTTTAAGCGTGTGTTAGGCGTGTTAAGAGTGTTAAGCGTGTTAAGTGTGTAAAGTGTGTTAAGCTCGTTAAGCGTGTTAAGTGTGTTAAGCGTGTTAAGCGTGTGTATTAAGTGTATTAAGTGTGTTTAGCGTATTAAGCGTGTTAAATGTGTTAAGTGTGTTAAGTGTGTTAAGTGTGTTAAGCGTGTTAAGCGTGTTAAGTGTGTTAAGTGTGTTAAGGCGTGTAAAGTGCGTTTAGTGTGTTCAATTCAATTCAATTCAATTTATTTTACATAAAAACATGGTGTACATAAGGGTATTACAATTAAAACAAAGTATCACATGTTTTGCTGCTAGTGCAACACGTAAAATGTTAGGTGCCTAATATTAACAGGATTTGTCACACTTCATGCTAAGCAATAAATAATAGATACAATTCTATATTTAATAAGTATTACTAACACTGGAATAGTTAAAGTAAAATTAGACAGGTATGTCATATCAATTGTCAAATAATTGTAGTAGATAAAATAAAATAATTTTGGAATACATTGCTAAATATCACATCCTTTATCATAAAATGTCATTATTTAAATATTCATTGACCGAGTAGAAGCATTTTTGCACAAGTCATCTTTTAACCATGTGTTAAGTGTGTTAAGTGTATAAAGCGTGTTAAGTGTGTTATGCGTGTAAAGTGTGTTAAGCGTGTTAAGTGTGTAAAGTGTGTTAAGCGTGTTAAGCTTGTTAAGCGTGTGTATAAAGTGTGTTAAGTGTGTTAAGCGCGTTAAGTGTGTTAAGCGTGTTAAGCGTGTTAAGCGTGTTAAGCGTGTTAAGCGTGTTAAGCGTGTTATGTGTGTTAAGCGGTTTAAGTGCTTTAAGCGTGTGTTAAGTGTGTTAAGTGTGTTGAGCGTGTTAAGCGTGTTAACCGTGTTAAGTGTGTTAAGTGTGTTAAGCGTGTTAAGTGTGTTAAGGCGTGTTAAGCGTGTAAAGCGTGTTAAGTGTGTAAAGGCATGTGTTAAGCGTTTTAAGTGTGTTAAGCGTGTTAAGTGCTTTAAGCGTGTGTTAAGCGTGTTAAGCGTGTTAAGCGTGTTAAGCGTGTTAAGTGTATTTAGTGTGTTAAGTGTGTTAAGTGTGTTAAGGCGTGTAAAGTGCGTTTAGTGTGTTCAATTCAATTCAATTCAATTTATTTTACATAAAAACATGGTGTACATAAGGGTATTACAATTAAAACAAAGTATCACATGTTTTGCTGCTAGTGCAACACGTAAAATGTTAGGTGCCTAATATTAACAGGATTTGTCACACTTCATGCTAAGCAATAAATAATAGATACAATTCTATATTTAATAAGTATTACTTACACTGGAATAGTTAAAGTAAAATTAGACAGGTATGTCATATCAATTGTCAAATAATTGTAGTAGATAAAATAAAATAATTTTGGAATACATTGCTAAATATCACACCCTTTATCATAAAATGTCATTATTTAAATAATCATTGACCGAGTAGAAGCATTTTTGCACAAGCCATCTTTTAACCATGTGTTAAGTGTGTTAAGTGTGTTAAGCGTGTTTAGTGTATTAAGTGTGTTAAGTGTGTTAAGTGTGTTAAGGCGTGTTAAGTGCGTTAAGTGTGTTAAGCGTGTTAAGTGTGTTAAGTGTGTTATGCGTGTTAAATGTGTTGAGCGTGTTAAGTGTGTTAAGTGTGTTAAGCGTGTTAAGTGTGTTAAGTGTGTTAAGGCGTGTTAATACGTGTTAAGCGTGTTAAGCGTGTTAAGCGTGTTAAGCGTGTTAAGCGTGTTAAGTGTGTAAAGGCGTGTGTTAAGCGTTTTAAGTGTGTTAAGCGTGTTAAGTGCTTTAAGCGAGTGTAAAGCGTGTTAAGCGTGTTAAGCGTGTTAAGTGTATTTAGTGTGTTAAGTGTATTAAGTGTGTTAAGGCGTGTAAAGTGCGTTTAGTGTGTTCAATTCAATTCAATTCAATTTATTTTACATAAAAACATGGTGTACATAAGGGTATTACAATTAAAACAAAGTATCACATGTTTTGCTGCTAGTGCAACAAGTAAAATGTTAGGTGCCTAATATTAACAGGATTTGTCACACTTCATGCTAAGCAATAAATAATAGATACAATTCTATATTTAATAAGTATTACTTACACTGGAATAGTTAAAGTAAAATTAGACAGGTATGTCATATCAATTGTCAAATAATTGTAGTAGATAAAATAAAAAAAATTTGGAATACATTGCTAAATATCACACCCTTTATCATAAAATGTCATTATTTAAATAATCATTGACCGAGTAGAAGCATTTTTGCACAAGCTATCTTTTAACCATGTGTTAAGCGTATTAAGCGTGTTAAGCGTGTTAAGCGTGTTAAGTGTTTTAAGCGTGTTAAGTGCTTTAAGCGTGTGTTAAGTGTGTTAAGTGTGTTAAGTGTACTAAGCGTGTTAAGTGTGTTAAGTGTGTTAAGCGTGTTATGTGTGTTAAGCGTGTTAAGTGCTTTAAGCGTGTGTTAAGTGTGTTAAGTGTGTTAAGCGTGTTAAGCGTGTTAAGCGTGTTAAGTGTGTTAAGTGTGTTAAGCGTGTTAAGTGTGTTAAGTGTGTTAAGTGTGTATAGTGTGTTAAAGTGTGTTAAGCGTGTTAAGTGTGTAAAGTGTGTTAAGCGTGATTAGCGTGTTAAGCGTGTTAAGCGTGTGTATAAAGTGTGTTAAGTGTGTTAAGCGTGTTAAGCGTGTTAAGTGTGTTAAAGTGTGTTAAGCGGTTTAAGCGTGTTAAGCGTGTGTATTAAGTGTATTGAGTGTGTTAAGTGTGTTAAGCGTGTTAAGTGTGTTAAGGCGTGTGTTAAGCGTGTTATGTATGTTAAGCGTGTTAAGTGCTTTAAGCGTGTGTTAAGCGTGTTAAGTGTGTTAAGTGTGTTAAGTGTGTTAAGCGTGTTAGGTGTGTTAGGTGTGCTAAGTGTGTTAAGTGTGTTAAGCGTGTTAAGCGTGTTAAGTGTGTTAAGTGTCTTAAGTGTGTTAAGTGTATTAAGTGTGTAAAGTGTGTTATGCGTGTTAAGCGTGCGTTAAACTCCTAACACACGCTTAAAGCACATAACACGCTTTACACACTTAACACGCTTAACACACGCCTTAACACACTTAACAAACTTAACACGCTTAACACACTTTACAAGCTTAACACACTTAACACACTTAACGCACTTTACACGCCTTAAAACACTTAACACACTTAATACACTTAACACGCTTAACGCGCTTAACACGCTTAACACACTTAACACGCTTAACACACTTAACACGCTTAACACACTTAACACGCTTAACACACTTAACACACTTAACGCACTTAACACGCTTAACACACTTAACACACTTAACACGCTTAACACACTTAACACACCTAACACGCTTAACACGCTTAACACGCTTAACACGCTTAACACGCTTAACACGCTTACCACGCTTAACACACTTAACACACTTAACACACTTAACACGCTCAACACATTTAACACGCATAACACGCTTAACACACTTAACACACCTAACACGCTTAACACGCTTACCACGCAACACACTTTAACACACTTAACACACTTAACACACTTACCACACTTAACACGCTTAACACTTTTATTACACTTAACACACTTAACACGCTCAACACACTTAACACGCTTAACACACTTAACACACTCAACACGCTCAACACGCTTAACACCCTTAACGCACTTAACACGCCTTTACATACTAAACACACTTAAACTTAACACACGCTTAAAGCACTTAACACGCTTAACACACTTAATACACTAAATACACACGCTTAACACGCTTAACACACTTAACACGCCTAACACGCTTAACACACTTAACACGCTTAACACGCCTAACACACGCTTAAAGCACTTAACACGCTTAACACACTTTACACGCTTAACACACTTAATGCACTTAACACGCTTTAACACGCTTAACACACTTAACACGCATAACACACTTAACACGCAGAACACACTTAACACGCTTAACACACGTAACACACTTAACACATGGTTAAAAGATGGCTTGTGCAAAAATGCTTCTACTCGGTCAATGAATATTTAAATAATGATATTTTATGATAAAGGATGTGATATTTAGCAATGTATTCCAAAATTATTTTATTTTATCTACTACAATTATTTGACAATTGATATGACATACCTGTCTAATTTTACTTTAACAATTCCAGTGTAAGTAATACTTATTAAATATAGAATTGTATCTATTATTTATTGCTTAGCATGAAGTGTGACAAATCCTGTTAATATTAGGCACCTAACAGTTTACGTGTTGCACAAGCAGCAAAACATGTGATACTTTGTTTTAATTGTAATACCCTTATGTTCACCATGTTTTTATGTAAAATAAATTGAATTGAATTGAATTGAACACACTAAACGCACTTTACACGCCTTAACACGCTTAACACGCCTTAACACGCCTTAACACGCCTTAACACACTTAACACACTTAACACGCTTAACACGCTTAACACACTTAACACACTTAACACGCTCAACACATTTAACACGCGTAACACACTTAACACGCTTAACACACTAAACGCACTTAACACGCCTTAACACACTTAACGCACTTAACACGCCTTAACACACTTAACACGCTTAACACGCTTAACACGCCTTAACACACTTAACACACTTAACACACTTAACACTCTTAACACACTTAACACGCTTAACACACTTAACACACTTAACACACTTAACACACTTAACACACTTAATACACTTAATACGCTTAACACGCTTAACACGCTTAACACACGCTGAAAGCACTTAACATGCTTAACACACTTAACACGCTTTACACACATAACGCACTTAACACGCCTTAACACACTTAACACGCTTAACACGCCTTAAAACCCTTAACACACTTTAGACAATTAACATACTTAACACGCTTAACACGCTTAACACACTTAACACACTTAACACACTTAACACGCTTAACACACGCTTAAAGCACTTAACACGCTTAACACACATAACACGCTTAACACACGCCTTAACACACTTAACACGCTTAACACACTTAACACAGTTAACACACTTAACACACTTAATACACTTAATACACACGCTTAACACGCTTAAACCGCTTAACACACTTTAACACACTTAACACGCTTAACACGCTTAACACGCTTAATACACTTAACACACTTTATACACACGCTTAACACGCTTAACACGCTAAACACGCTTAACACACTTTACACACTTAACACGCTTAACACACTTTACACGCATAACACACTTAACACGCTAAACACGCCTTAACACACTTAACACACTTAAGACACTTAACACACTTAACACGCTTAACACGCTTAACAAACTTAACACACTTAACACACTTAACACGCTTAGTACACTTAACACACTTTACACACGCTTAAAGCACTTAACACAGTTAACACACTTAACACACTTAATACACTTAATACACACGCTTAACACGCTTAAACCGCTTAACACACTTTAACACACTTAACACGCTTAACACGCTTAACACACTTAACACACTTTATACACACGCTTAACACGCTTAACACGCTAAACACGCTTAACACACTTTACACACTTAACACGCTTAACACACTTTACACGCATAACACTTTTACCACGCTTAACACGCCTTAACACACTTAACACACTAAACACACTTAATACACACGCTTAACACGCTTAACACGCTTAACACACTTTACACACTTAACACGCTTAACACACTTAACACGCAGAACACACTTAACACACTAAACACACTTAATACACACGCTTAACACGCTTAACACGCTTAACACACTTTACACACTTAACACGCTTAACACACTTAACACGCAGAACACACTTAACACGCTTAACACACTTAACACACTTAACACATGGTTAAAAGATGGCTTGTGCAAAAATGCTTCTACTCAGTCAATGAATATTTAAATAATGACATTTTATGATAAAGGATGTGATATTTAGCAATGTATTCCAAAATTATTTTATTTTATCTACTACAATTATTTGACAATTGATATGACATACCTGTCTAATTTTACTTTAACTATTCCAGTGTAAGTAATACTTATTAAATATAGAATTGTATCTATTATTTATTGCTTAGCATGAAGTGTGACAAATCATGTTAATATTAGGCACCTAACATTTTACGTGTTGCACTAGCAGCAAAACATGTGATACTTTGTTTTAATTGTAATACCCTTATGTACACCATGTTTTTATGTAAAATAAATTGAATTGAATTGAATTGAACACACTAAACGCACTTTACACGCCCTAACACACTTAATACACACGCTTAACACGCTTAACACGCTAAACACGCTTAACACACTTAACACGCTTAACACACTTTACACGCATAACACACTTTACACGCATAACACACTTAACACGCTTAACACACTTAACACGCTTAACACACTTTACACACTTAACACACTTAACACACTTAATACACTTAACACGCTTAACACGCTTAACACACGCTGAAAGCACTTAACACGCTTAACACACTTAACACGCTTTACACACATAACGCACTTAACACACCTTAACACACTTAACACAGTTAACACACTTAATACACACGCTTAACACGCTTAAACCGCTTTACACACTTTAACACACTTAACACGCTTAACACGCTTAACACGCCTTATCACGCCTTAACACACTTAACACACTTAACACGCTTAACACACTTAACACACTTAACACACTTAACACGCTCAACACGCGTAACACACTTAACACACTTAACACACTTAACGCACTTAACACGCCTTAACACACTTAACACGCTCAACACATTTAACACGCGTAACACACTTAACACACTTAACGCACTTAACACGCCTTAACACACTTAACACGCTTAACACGCTTAACACGCTTAACACACTTTAACACACTTAACACACTTAACACGCTTAACACACTTAACACGCTCAACACACTTAACACGCTTAACACACTTAACACGCTTAACACACTTAACACACTTAACGCACTTAACACGCCTTAACACACTTAACACGCTTAACACGCTTTACACGCTTAACACACTTTAACACACTTAACACACTTAACACACTTAACACACTTAACACGCTTAACACACTTAACACGCTCAACACACTTAACACGCTTAACACACTTAAAACGCTTAACACACTTAACACACTTAACGCACTTAACACGCCTTAACACACTTAACACACTCTACACACTTAACACGCTTAACACACTAAACACGCTTAACACACTTAACACACTTAACAACTTAACACGCTTAACACGCTTAACACGCCTAACACACGCTTAAAGCACATAACACGCTTTACACACTTAACACGCTTAACACACGCCTTAACACACTTAACAAACTTAACACGCTTAACACACTTTACACGCTTAACACGCTTAACACACTTAACACGCTTAAACCGCTTAACACACTTTAACACACTTAACACGCTTAACACGCTTAACACGCTTAACACACTTAACACACTTTATACACACGCTTAACACGCTTAACACGCTAAACACGCTTAACACACTTTACACACTTAACACGCTTAACACACTTTACACGCATAACACACTTAACACGCTTAACACGCCTTAACACACTTAAGACACTTAACACACTTAACACGCTTAACACACTTAACACACTTAACACACTTAACACACTTGACACACTTAACACGCTTAACACGCTTAACATACTTAACACACTTAACACACTTAACACGCTTAGTACACTTAACACACTTAACACACTTTACACACGCTTAAAGCACTTAACACGCTTAACACACTTAACACGCTTAACACGCTTAACACGCTTAACACGCTTAACACACTTAACGCGCTTAACATGCTTAACACACTTTACACACTTAACACGCTTAACACGCATAACACACTCTACACACTTAACACGCTTAAACCGCTTAACACACTTTAACATACTTAACACACTTAACACACTTAACACGCTTAGTACACTTAACACACTTAACACACTTTACACACGCTTAAAGCACTTAACACGCTTAACACACTTAACACGCTTAACACGCTTAACACACTTAACGCGCTTAACACGCTTAACACACTTTACACACTTAACACGCTTAACACGCATAACACGCTCAACACATTTAACACGCGTAACACACTTAACACACTTAACGCACTTAACACACTTAACACACGCTTAAAGCACTTAACACACTTAACACGCTTAGTACACTTAACACGCTTAACACACTTAACACGCTTAACACACTTAACACACTAAACACAATTAACACGCTTAAACCGCTTAACACACTTTAACACACTTAACACGCTTAACACACTTAACACACTTAATACACACGCTTAACACGCTTAACACGCTTAACACACTTTACACACTTAACACGCTTAACACACTTAACACGCAGAACACACTTAACACGCTTAACACACTTAACACACTTAACACATGGTTAAAAGATGGCTTGTGCAAAAATGCTTCTACTCGGTCAATGAATATTTAAATAATGATATTTTATGATAAAGGATGTGATATTTAGCAATGTATTCCAAAATTATTTTATTTTATCTACTACAATTATTTGACAATTGATATGACATACCTGTCTAATTTTACTTTAACAATTCCAGTGTAAGTAATACTTATTAAATATAGAATTGTATCTATTATTTATTGCTTAGCATGAAGTGTGACAAATCCTGTTAATGGGTGTCCCTTGTTTTGTCGACAAACTTTTCATCGAATTTCATTTCATCGAAAACGTTTCAAGTAACATTTAGTTCACGAGTTATTGTGTGGTGTAATTTTATTTCATGACCAGATCATTCCAATATTTATTATTTCATAGAATAACTGTCCAGGGAATATTATTTGGCAAACGATTCATTTTGTACGAATTTTAAAAGGCATAATAACAAAACAACGAATTTCATTTGTTCGAAATTTTATTACAAGATTACAAAATAACACAAAAACTAACTTAACTTACTACTTAACGTAACTTTTTGGCTATGGATTTTAGTAACTCAATTTCAGAATACTTAGCTTGATGCTGTAAAATTGTGTCTATTGCAGCATCCTTGTCGAAAAACTTCCTTTTCTTGTTTTCTGGCGGGGAACCACACAGAATTTTATCTATGTCCGCTAAGTTAGAAATTGTTTCTTTTATCAATTCCTTGATGAGAGCATATGTTCCCGGATTATGTTTGGCTATCAGTATATTAATTTTGTTATGCCAGGCTTCTGCAGAATTTTGGGTTCTCGGTATTTTCATTGAATTAATTAAGTAACAACTCCAAAATTCTGCCGGATATTTTGGCTGACTGTTTACAGTGCCAAAAACGTAATTTTCTTCAAACCACTTTGCCATCCTTACACTGTCTTCATCTTGTAAGCTATCCATAAATTTCTGAAAATAATTAGGAATATCGGATTCTTTCAAGTAACTCAGTGCTACCAAACATTTAATTTCTCGATTGAATTTGGCATCTTTAGCATACTTTTTCGCCAGTTGAAAAGCTTGAACTCGCCTGAAACAACATTAGAAATGTAATCTTAATTATAATTGTTATTTATCCGTATTATTGAAATTGTATAATTTAAACTGATTAAAGGGGCTTAACTAGATTACGGCAGCCAGAAAAAGGGGGGGCGGAGCCCCCCAAAGCCTCCCGCAGTAAAAGAACAAACAACCGTAAAAATTGTATTATAAGTAGGTTAGGTTAGGTTTGACTTGCGTCCCTCAGAGCGGAAATAGGCACCCCGCGAAGCGGGGTGACGTCGACACGCTGGCGGTTAGGTTAGGTTTAGGTTAGGTTAAAACAACCTTAAAAATTGTATTATAAGTAGGTTAGGTTAGGTTTGACTTGCGTCCCTCAGAGCGGAAATAGGCACCCCGCGAAGCGGGGTGACGTCGACACGCTGGCGGTTAGGTTAGGTTTAGGTTAGGTTAAAACAACCGTAAAAATTGTATTATAAGTAGGTTAGGTTAGGTTTGACTTGCGTCCCTCAGAGCGGAAATAGGCACCCCGCGAAGCGGGGTGACGTCGACACGCTGGCGGTTAGGTTAGGTTTAGGTTAGGTTAAAATAATTGCCGTGTGTAAAAATTATGAGTTCAAACATGTTCTTAGAAATCACAGTATTCATAAAAAAATATGATCACTGCCTGTTATGAAGGAAATAGTTCTGAAAAAAAATTTGTTCAAACATGTTCTTAGTAATGATAGTATTAATAAAAAAATACCTATAAATAATTTGCGCGAAATGAAAATGGCAGCCTTGTAAGATGATATTTTCAAAATTAGAGCGCAGACTTAAAATTGCCGCTTTCTCAAAATCAAGTATACAAACTTTCGGATGTATATTAATTTCATTGTCTACTCCATATTCCACAATTAATTCAAACATCATATCGTAAGTTTTTTTGTCCTTATGCGTACATAAGCAAAAGAGTAATGGGAAAGTTTTTTTATTTTCCTTAAATACATTTCCATGTATGGTATATAGTTGTTTAAAAATTAAGGGTGCTATCTTGAATGTGCCGTCTAATATCCAATAATCTGATTTACTCAATGTTTTCATTAGCACTGTGGTGGACATGAGTAATATTCTCTTATTTTTATCGAAAACTCGATCTTTGATTACAAAATTATCACCCATAATCTGAGTGTTCGCCGCATCCAGCTCAAAATCGATACTATCCGGCTCAACTAGGGACATAGCATTTTTCTTTTTTTCACGATATACGACTTGTTTCAGGGCCGATGTAGATGGTAATTCCTGTAATATAATTTGATCCACAATTGATTTAGCGTCTTGAACAATATTGCATGATTTTTTATCCGATGACCTTGATGCGCTCTTAAGGGTTTCTTTAAAATCAGCTATGTCTTTCCGCAACGGCTCAGGGCCATGGTTATGATCATTAGCCCGCTTTGTTATGATATGCTGACCATCAACATTAACTATTGTATTTATAGTTGCGTTGCACTTGGAAATCTTATTGTGATACAATTCACAGTACCAGTAAAAAGTATGTTTCGTACATTTATTTTTATTGTACGTAAATCCTTCCACAAACAGTTTCAATGCTCCTCTATTAGATTTAAACACTTCACAACCAATATTTTCTTTTGAATCACTCATTTTTATAACAATAATAAATAACACAATAACAACAAAACAACTCCAATGAATAGTTATGTGTCAAGATCAACAACTTAAAATCTCAAGTACCCACATTTAGCGCGTGGATTCCTATTGCATCGCGTTCCGTTCTCAATATAATGCCATAGATAACTGTGTATGACAACTATCTTGAATTTAAATAATAATCCTTGTAATAATTTGTATTTTAATTAAAAATACTAGAAACAATAAATCACGAAACGTTTTCCATGACTTAATTCAACTACTTAATGAATCATCCGACAAGTAAAAATACACGATAAAAAATTACTTGTAATGACCATTCCACGAAATGAATTGTCGACGAAATGAAAATACATGAAACGTTGACTTTGAAGTGAAATTCGACGAATTGAGTGTCGACAATTTGATGATAAACCCCTGTTAATATTAGGCACCTAACAGTTTACGTGTTGCACTAGCAGCAAAACATGTGATACTTTGTTTTAATTGTAATACCCTTATGTACACCATGTTTTTATGTAAAATAAATTGAATTGAATTGAATTGAACACACTGAACGCACTTTACACGCCTTAACACGCTTAACACGCCTTAACACGCCTTAACACGCCTTAACACACTTAACACACTTAACACGCTTAACACGCTTAACACACATAACACACTTAACACGCTCAACACATTTAACACGCGTAACACACTTAACACGCTTAACACACTAAACGCACTTAACACGCCTTAACACACTTAACGCACTTAACACGCCTTAACACACTTAACACGCTTAACACGCTTAACACGCCTTAACACACTTAACACACTTAACACACTTAACACTCTTAACACACTTAGCACGCTTAACACACTTAACACACTTAACACACTTAACACACTTAATACACTTAACACGCTTAACACGCTTAACACGCTTAACACACGCTGAAAGCACTTAACATGCTTAACACACTTAACACGCTTTACACACATAACGCACTTAACACGCCTTAACACACTTAACACGCTTAACACGCCTTAAAACCCTTAACACACTTTAGACACTTAACATACTTAACACGCTTAACACGCTTAACACACTTAACACACTTAACACACTTAACACGCTTAACACACGCTTAAAGCACTTAACACGCTTAACACACATAACACGCTTAACACACGCCTTAACACACTTAACACGCTTAACACACTTAACACAGTTAACACACTTAACACACTTAATACACTTAATACACACGCTTAACACGCTTAAACCGCTTAACACACTTTAACACACTTAACACGCTTAACACGCTTAACACGCTTAACACACTTAACACACTTTATACACACGCTTAACACGCTTAACACGCTAAACACGCTTAACACACTTTACACACTTAACACGCTTAACACACTTTACACGCATAACACACTTAACACGCTAAACACGCCTTAACACACTTAACACACTTAAGACACTTAACACACTTAACACGCTTAACACACTTAACACACTAAACACACTTAACAAACTTAACACGCTTAACACGCTTAACATACTTAACACACTTAACACACTTAACACGCTTAGTACACTTAACACACTTTACACACGCTTAAAGCACTTAACACAGTTAACACACTTAACACACTTAATACACACGCTTAACACGCTTAAACCGCTTAACACACTTTAACACACTTAACACGCTTAACACGCTTAACACACTTAACACACTTTATACACACGCTTAACACGCTTAACACGCTAAACACGCTTAACACACTTTACACACTTAACACGCTTAACACACTTTACACGCATAACACTTTTACCACGCTTAATACGCCTTAACACACTTAACACACTAAACACACTTAATACACACGCTTAACACGCTTAACACGCTTAACACACTTTACACACTTAACACGCTTAACACACTTAACACGCAGAACACACTTAACACGCTTAACACACTTAACACACTTAACACATGGTTAAAAGATGGCTTGTGCAAAAATGCTTCTACTCGGTCAATGAATATTTAAATAATGATATTTTATGATAAAGGATGTGATATTTAGCAATGTATTCCAAAATTATTTTATTTTATCTACTACAATTATTTGACAATTGATATGACATACCTGTCTAATTTTACTTTAACAATTCCAGTGTAAGTAATACTTATTAAATATAGAATTGTATCTATTATTTATTGCTTAGCATGAAGTGTGACAAATCCTGTTAATATTAGGCACCTAACATTTTATGTGTTGCACTAGCAGCAAAACATGTGATACTTTGTTTTAATTGTAATACCCTTATGTACACCATGTTTTTATGAAAAATAAATTGAATTGAATTGAATTGAACACACTTAACGCACTTTACACGCCTTAACACACTTAACACACTTAACACACTTAATACACTTAACACGCTTAACACACGCTTAAAGCACTTAACACACTTAAAACGCTTAACACACGCCTTTACACACTTAACACGCTTAACACGCCTTATCACGCCTTAACACACTTAACACACTTAACACGCTTAACACACTTAACACTTAACACACTTAACACGCTCAACACATTTAACACGCGAAACACACTTAACACACTTAACGCACTTAACACGCCTTAACACACTTAACACGCTCAACACATTTAACACGCGTAACACACTTAACACACTTAACGCACTTAACACGCCTTAACACACTTAACACGCTTAACACGCTTAACACGCTTAACACACTTTAACACACTTAACACACTTAACACGCTTAACACACTTAACACGCTCAACACACTTAACACGCTTTACACACTTAACACGCTTAACACACTTAACACACTTAACGCACTTAACACGCCTTAACACACTTAACACGCTTAACACGCTTTACACGCTTAACACACTTTAACACACTTAACACACTTAACACACTTAACACACTTAACACACTTAACACGCTTAACACACTTAACACGCTCAACACACTTAACACGCTTAACACACTTAACACGCTTAACACACTTAACACACTTAACGCACTAAACACGCCTTAACACACTTAACACACTCTACACACTTAACACGCTTAACACACTAAACACGCTTAACACACTTAACACACTTAAAAACTTAACACGCTTAACACGCTTAACACGCCTAACACACGCTTAAAGCACATAACACGATTTACACACTTAACACGCTTAACACACGCCTTAAAACACTTAACTAACTTAACACGCTTAACACACTTTACACGCTTAACACGCTTAACACACTTAACACGCTTAAACCGCTTAACACACTTTAACACACTTAACACGCTTAACACGCTTAACACGCTTAACACACTTAACACACTTTATACACACGCTTAACACGCTAAACACGCTTTACACACTTAACACGCTTAACACACTTAACACACTTAACACACTTAACACGCTTAACACACGCTTAAAGCACTTAACACGCTTAACACACATAACACGCTTAACACACGCCTTAACACACTTAACACGCTTAACACACTTAACACAGTTAACACACTTAACACACTTAATACACTTAATACACACGCTTAACACGCTTAAACCGCTTAACACACTTTAACACACTTAACACGCTTAACACGCTTAACACGCTTAACACGCTTAACACACTTAACACACTTTATACACACGCTTAACACGCTTAACACGCTAAACACGCTTAACACACTTTACACACTTAACACGCTTAACACACTTTACACGCATAACACACTTAACACGCTTAACACGCCTTAACACACTTAACACACTTAAGACACTTAACACACTTAACACGCTTAACACACTTAACACACTTAACACACTTAACACACTTGACACACTTAACACGCTTAACACGCTTAACATACTTAACACACTTAACACACTTAACACGCTTAGTACACTTAACACACTTAACACACTTTACACACGCTTAAAGCACTTAACACGCTTAACACACTTAACACGCTTAACACGCTTAACACGCTTAACACGCTTAACACGCTTAACACACTTAACGCGCTTAACACGCTTAACACACTTTACACACTTAACACGCTTAACACGCATAACACACTCTACACACTTAACACGCTTAAACCGCTTAACATACTTTAACATACTTAACACACTTAACACACTTAACACGCTTAGTACACTTAACACACTTAACACACTTTACACACGCTTAAAGCACTTAACACGCTTAACACACTTAACACGCTTAACACGCTTAACACACTTAACACACTCTACACACTTAACATGCTTAACACACTAAACACGCTTAACACACTTAACACACTTAACAACTTAACACGCTTAACACGCTTAACACGCCTAACACACGCTTAAAGCACATAACACGCTTTACACACTTAACACGCTTAACACACGCCTTAACACACTTAACAAACTTAACACGCTTAACACACTTTACACGCTTAACACGCTTAACACACTTAACACGCTTAAACCGCTTAACACACTTTAACACACTTAACACGCTTAACACGCTTAACACGCTTAACACACTTTATACACACGCTTAACACGCTAAACACGCTTTACACACTTAACACGCTTAACACACTTTACACGCATAACACACTTAACACGCTTAACACACTTAACACACTTAACACATGGTTAAAAGATGGCTTGTGCAAAAATGCTTCTACTCGGTCAATGAATATTTAAATAATGACATTTTATGATAAAGGATGTGATATTTAGCAATGTATTCCAAAATTATTTTATTTTATCTACTACAATTATTTGACAATTGATATGACATACCTGTCTAATTTTACTTTAACTATTCCAGTGTAAGTAATACTTATTAAATATAGAATTGTATCCTATTATTTATTGCTTAGCATGAAGTGTGACAAATCATGTTAATATTAGGCACCTAACATTTTACGTGTTGCACTAGCAGCAAAACATGTGATACTTTGTTTTAATTGTAATACCCTTATGTACACCATGTTTTTATGTAAAATAAATTGAATTGAATTGAACACACTAAACGCACTTTACACGCCCTAACACACTTAATACACACGCTTAACACGCTTAACACGCTAAACACGCTTAACACACTTAACACGCTTAACACACTTTACACGCATAACACACTTTACACGCATAACACACTTAACACGCTTAACACACTTAACACGCTTAACACACTTTACACACTTAACACACTTAACACACTTAATACACTTAACACGCTTAACACGCTTAACACACGCTGAAAGCACTTAACACGCTTAACACACTTAACACGCTTTACACACATAACGCACTTAACACACCTTAACACACTTAACACAGTTAACACACTTAATACACACGCTTAACACGCTTAAACCGCTTAACACACTTTAACACACTTAACACGCTTAACACGCTCAACACGCTTAACACACTTAACACACTTTATACACACGCTTAACACGCTTAACACGCTAAATACGCTTAACACACTTTACACACTTAACACGCTTAACACACTTTACACACTTTACCCGCATAACACACTTAACACGCTTAACACACTTAACACACTTAACACACTTAAGACACTTAACACGCTTAACACGCTTAACAAACTTAACACACTTAACACACTTAACACACTTAACAAGCTTAGTACACTTAACACACTTAACACGCTTAACACACTTAACACGCTTTACGAGCTTAACACACTTTACATGCCTTAAAACACTTAACACACTTAACGCGCTTAACACGCTTAACACACTTAACACGCATAACACACTTTACACACTTAACACGCTTAAACCGCTTAACACACTTTAACACACTTAACACACTTAACACGCTTAACACACTTAACACACTTAACACGCTTAACACGCTTAACACGCTTAACACACTTAACACACTTAACACACGCTTAAAGCACTTAACACGCTTAACACGCTTAACACGCTTAACACACTTAACACACTTTATACACACGCTTAACACGCTAAACACGCTTTACACACTTAACACGCTTAACACACTTTACACGCATAACACACTTAACACGCTTAACACACTTAACACACTTAACACATGGTTAAAAGATGGCTTGTGCAAAAATGCTTCTACTCGGTCAATGAATATTTAAATAATGACATTTTATGATAAAGGATGTGATATTTAGCAATGTATTCCAAAATTATTTTATTTTATCTACTACAATTATTTGACAATTGATATGACATACCTGTCTAATTTTACTTTAACTATTCCAGTGTAAGTAATACTTATTAAATATAGAATTGTATCTATTATTTATTGCTTAGCATGAAGTGTGACAAATCATGTTAATATTAGGCACCTAACATTTTACGTGTTGCACTAGCAGCAAAACATGTGATACTTTGTTTTAATTGTAATACCCTTATATATATGTACACCATGTTTTTATGTAAAATAAATTGAAATGAATTGAATTGAACACACTAAACGCAATTTACACGCCCTAACACACTTAATACACACGCTTAACACGCTTAACACGCTAAACACGCTTAACACACTTAACACGCTTAACACACTTTACACGCATAACACACTTTACACGCATAACACACTTAACACGCTTAACACACTTAACACGCTTAACACACTTTACACACTTAACACACTTAACACACTTAATACACTTAACACGCTTAACACGCTTAACACGCTTAACACACGCTGAAAGCACTTAACACGCTTAACACACTTAACACGCTTTACACACATAACGCACTTAACACACCTTAACACACTTAACACAGTTAACACACTTAATACACACGCTTAACACGCTTAAACCGCTTAACACACTTTAACGCACTTAACACGCTTAACACGCTCAACACGCTTAACACACTTAACACACTTTATACACACGCTTAACACGCTTAACACGCTAAATACGCTTAACACACTTTACACACTTAACACGCTTAACACACTTTACACACTTTACACGCATAACACACTTAATACGCTTAACACACTTAACACACTTAACACACTTAAGACACTTAACACGCTTAACACGCTTAACAAACTTAACACACTTAACACACTTAACAAGCTTAGTACACTTAACACACTTAACACGCTTAACACACTTAACACGCTTAACGAGCTTAACACACTTTACATGCCTTAAAACACTTAACACACTTAACGCGCTTAACACGCTTAACACACTTAACAAGCATAACACACTTTACACACTTAACACGCTTAAACCGCTTAACACACTTTAACACACTTAACACACTTAACACGCTTAACACACTTAACACACTTAACACGCTTAACACGCTTAACACGCTTAACACACTTAACACACTTAACACACGCTTAAAGCACTTAACACGCTTAACACACATACCACGCTTAACACGCTTAACACGCTTAACACACTTAACACACTTAACGCACTTAACACGCCTTAACACACTTAACACACTCTACACACTTAACACGCTTAACACACTTAACACGCTTAACACACTTAACACACTTAACAACTTAACACGCTTAACACGCTTATTACGCCTAACACACGCTTAAAGCACATAACACGCTTTACACACTTAACACGCTTAACATACGCCTTAACACACTTAACAAACTTAACACGCTTAACACACTTTACACGCTTAACACGCTTAACACACTTAACACGCTTAAACCGCTTAACACACTTTAACACACTTAACACGCTTAACACGCTTAACACGCTTAACACACTTAACACACTTTATACACACGCTTAACACGCTAAACACGCTTTACACACTTAACACGCTTAACACACTTAACACACTTAACACACTTAACACGCTTAACACACGCTTAAAGCACTTAACACGCTTAACACACATAACACGCTTAACACACGCCTTAACACACTTAACACGCTAAACACACTTAACACAGTTAACACACTTAACACACTTAATACACTTAATACACACGTTTAACACGCTTAAACCGCTTAACACACTTTAACACACTTAACACGCTTAACACGCTTAACACGCTTAACACGCTTAACACACTTAACACACTTTATACACACGCTTAACACGCTTAACACGCTAAACACGCTTAACACACTTTACACACTTAACACGCTTAACACACTTTACACGCATAACACACTTAACACGCTTAACACGCCTTAACACACTTAACACACTTAAGACACTTAACACACTTAACACGCTTAACACACTTAACACACTTAACACACTTAACACACTTAACACACTTGACACACTTAACACGCTTAACACGCTTAACATACTTAACACACTTAACACACTTAACACGCTTAGTACACTTAACACACTTAACACACTTTACACACGCTTTAAGCACTTAACACGCTTAACACACTTAACACGCTTAACACGCTTAACACGCTTAACACGCTTAACACACTTAACGCGCTTAACACGCTTAACACACTTTACACACTTAACACGCTTAACACGCATAACACACTCTACACACTTAACACGCTTAAACCGCTTAACACACTTTAACATACTTAACACACTTAACACACTTAACACGCTTAGTACACTTAACACACTTAACACACTTTACACACGCTTAAAGCACTTAACACGCTTAACACACTTAACACGCTTAACACGCTTAACACACTTAACACACTCTACACACTTAACATGCTTAACACACTAAACACGCTTAACACACTTAACACACTTAACAACTTAACACGCTTAACACGCTTAACACGCCTAACACGCCTAACACACGCTTAAAGCACATAACACGCTTTACACACTTAACACGCTTAACACACGCCTTAACACACTTAACAAACTTAACACGCTTAACACACTTTACACGCTTAACACGCTTAACACACTTAACACGCTTAAACCGCTTAACACACTATAACACACTTAACACGCTTAACACGCTTAACACGCTTAACACACTTAACACACTTTATACACACGCTTAACACGCTAAACACGCTTTACACACTTAACACGCTTAACACACTTTACACGCATAACACACTTAACACGTTTAACACACTTAACACATGGTTAAAAGATGGCTTGTGCAAAAATGCTTCTACTCGGTCAATGAATATTTAAATAATGACATTTTATGATAAAGGATGTGATATTTAGGGGTGTCCCTTGTTTTGTCGACACACTTTTCAACGAATTTCATTTCATCGAAAACGTTTCAAGTAACATTTAGTTCATGAATTATTATTTGGTGTTATTTTATTTCATGACCAGATCATTCCAATTTTTAGGTTTATCATCAAATTGTCGACACTCACTTCGTCGAATTTCACTTCAAAGCCAACGTTTCATGTATTTTCATTTCGTCGACAATTCAGTTCGTGGAATGGTCATTACAAGTAATTTTACATCGTGCAATTTTACTTGTCGGATGATTCATTCAATAGTTGTATTATGTCATGGAAAACGTTTTGTGATTTATTGTTTCAAATATTTTTAATTAACATACAAATTATTACAAGCATTATTATTTAAATTTAAGATAGTAGGCATACACAGTTATGCATGACATTATGTTGAGAACGGAACGCAATGCAATCGGGATCCACGCGCTGAATGAGGGTACTTGAGATTTTAAGTTGTTTATCTTGGCAAATAACTATTCATACTGTCATTACTAAGAGCATGTTTGAAATGGAATTTGACGTCGACACGCTGGCGGTTAGGTTAGGTTTAGGTTAGGTTGGGGCGCTATGTCGGGTAACCTCCTCGAGTGTCTGGACTCTACCGATTCCTCTTGATTCGGTTGATCCGCAGGAATGGGTAGTGTCATGGCTGGTGCGCCCTGGAGACAACGGTAAATTAAAACGTTTTGTGATTTATTGATTCAAATATTTTTAATTAACATACAAATTATTACAAGCATTATTATTTAAATTTAAGATAGTAGGCATACACAGTTATGCATGACATTATGTTGAGAACGGAACGCAATGCAATCGGGATCCACGCGCTGAATGAGGGTACTTGAGATTTTAAGTTGTTTATCTTGGCAAATAACTATTCATACTGTCATTACTAAGAGCATGTTTGAACTCATAATTTTTACCGCACGGCAATTATTTTAACCTAACCTAAACTTTTTTTTTTTTTTTTTTTTTTGGGGAAATGCTTTTACGCATCCCACCTAGCCGAGGAACTAGGATGGGTATGACAGGCTCCCGGGAACCCCCCGGACTACCGTCTAAAACCACCAAGGTATGCCCTCTCTGCCGTGTAGTAGGGGCGTCATGGGATCGCGAACATTTCACCACGACGCCCCTCGGCAACAGCCGCAGCTGCCCTCACTACTGAGGCAAAAGCCCCCCCTCCCGTCGTAAGCGTGCAGGGCGACACCACACGCTTCCCGACCCGACCAAAGGACCTCTACGCCGGGAGAGGGTGATAGACCTCGGATTCACCCTCTCAGGTCCCCTTGTAACTTTTTATAGAGGTTTTCTACCTCGGCCCCGGCCTGACGGTCGCAGCCCCCGCGCCTAACATGAATTCTCTGATAGCAGAGGATTTGTCAGGGTTCCGGGTCCGTTATTTATTATAGAGGCAAACGGCAATGGCGTCTCCCTCAAGCCGCACCTGGGGAATCTTGCGATTCCCTGGGCGGAATCCCCCGACCCCCCCGTGTCGAGTTATTGGTAACACCAGCAAGCGATAACTTAGGGTTCACTAAATTATCACTTGCCGTTGTCTCCAGGGCGCACCAGCCATGACACTACCCATTCCTGCGGATCAACCGAATCAAGAGGAATCGGTAGAGTCCAGACACTCGAGGAGGTTACCCGACATAGCGCCCCAACCTAACCTAAACCTAACCTAACCGCCAGCGTGTCGACGTCACCCCGCTTCGCGGGGTGCCTATTTCCGCTCTGAGGGACACAAGTGAACCCTAACCTAACCTACTTATAATACAATTGTTATGGTTGTTTGTTTTTTTACTGCGGGGGGCTGCGCCCCCCTAGCCCCCCTTGCAGAGTGCTCCACCCCCATCCTCCCTTTTTCAGACTGCCTTAATCTAGTTAAACACCTAGGTAATCAGTTTAATTTGATTGTTTTGTAATGTTGGAATTAAATTTCGAACAAATGAAATTCTTTGTTATGTTATTCTGCCATTTAAAATTCATACAAAATGAATCATTTGCCAAATAATATTACCTGAACAGTTATTCTGTAAAATAATTAAAATTGGAATGATCTGGTAATGAAATAAAATTACACCAAACAATAATTCGTGAACTAAATGTTACTTGAAACGTTTTCGATGAAATGAAATTCGATGAAAAGTTTGTCGACAAAACAAGGGACACCCAGTTTGGGGAATATGCTAGATAAAGTACGAGCGGTTTATGTATAGGTTATGAACGGATCTAGGTCATTGGTCAAATAACTGACGATATTACAGAAATGTTGTTTTGTTCTACATATATATTACTAGTTGTTTTGTCACTGCGATATGATTGGGTTCTGTGCGCCCTTACGAGATAAAGTGATCAATTGTTATACGACAACCTAGCTATAGCAATTGACTCGGTCCGTGGTACGTGTTGTAATATGAGAATAAATTGTTAAGGCGCGGATAAGCGACTAATGTTACTACAAGTACATCTTAGACCCGGTGGTTAATTATCGATATGGTTGAGGGATTCCTTAATAGGTGAACGTAGCTGAGTAATTTAATAATGTACACCTATGATTGAGTGCTCGGTGTCGCTGACTCTTGTCACCCAGAGCACATTGAGGACCTTGATTACGTCAAGAAGAGGTGTGCTCGCACCGGTGTTGATGGACTATCGTCCCTTGGACATACTTAAGACCTCGACTGTGTCGAGAGAAGTATGACTGCACTTTATGCGCTCTTCATGGATGTGTAGGCGGAGCGAGTGGCTGAGGGTCCTCAATCTTGCAAATTGGGGATCTTCCCCGGTCAAGCTTCCGTCTTAGTCTTAACAAACCTCTTAATAAGGGGTGCGGTTGCGTTTATCTATGAAGGAATCAAATATACCTATAGGTATACCGTGTGGGATTCCTTAGCCGAATGAATGTAGCAAGGTAATTTAGTTCATGTACGCCGGTGATCGCGTCGCTTGGTGTCAGGACTCTTGTTCTCAGGGCACATTGACGACCTTGGCCAATGAGGATTCGCTCGTAAGAGGTTCCTTAGTCAAGTGAGATGTGACCGCACCTTAAGCACCGTCATGGTTGTGTCATCGATTAGGCAAAGGTATTTAGAGTTCCCAATCTTGCAAATTGGGAGTTCTCAGTAGCTGAGCTATCGATTTGGTTTAGTCAAAGGCCTCTTAACTAGAGGCCTTTGTTATATTGATTTTGCGAGGGAATCCAACACTTTCACTCTTAATATCAGTAATATTTAAGTAGGTCTCTTCTTAGGTGGGGCCGTTTTATTGGGATCTCAACAAAGGTCTCACGGTGGGTTGGTAATTAATTATCATTCGTCAGTTCAATTGTGCATTGTCGTATATTTAACATTGTTCCGACTATAAAGTGCCTTTGAGTTGATTGGGTGAGATTGGTTGCTAAGACACTGTGTTACATCCATTGAGATATTTTGGGGATGAATTGTATTATAAATTGCTTAGGAAAAGTCAGTACTAATTGGTATTAGATTTGATAGAAATAACGATAGGGTAGGCGGAATCAACAGATGAGGTGGGATTACTAGCGAGTACGAGCAGCCGCGAGCGAGCGAGAGGCGAGCGCTACAGTTCGCTAACAACTCTAAGATTCATCGTTAGGGAGAATCGATATTACACTAGACATTACGCCATTCATGTACCTGTAAGTAAAACATGCACTAATATTCTATTTCAATAGACTATCATCACATCATCATCAATATCTTGACTTATGATTATTTTCATTATTATATCATCGCATCATCATCAATATCTTGACTTACGATTATTTTCGTTATTATATCATCGCATCATCATCAATATCTTGACTTCTTCATGATTATTTTCATTATTATATCATCGCATCATCATCAATAGAGATCCCATCATGGCCAACACAAGTTGACCACTATTGTATTGCGAGTCTGTTTAAAGGGCGTCACCTACCACATAGCGTAATTTATCACTTCCCACAACTTAGTATAATAAGGAATTTATGCCCACTTTAGCCTCCATAATTGTGCATCACTTAATGAGACTACTGAATTGTAAATTAATTCTAAGGAACCTGGTATAATTGTCTTACTTAAGTTATAGGTTCTACTAAAATGGGGTTAATGTACAACTTCAATTAACGTGTAACTTTTTCCCTTTATAGAAATACAAACTTCATACTTCTCGAAAAGGGCTGGGTCTACTCGCACAACGCGGGGCCTAACCACTAGACGAAATCACACGCCAAGCCACTTCACCAGCGCGAATCACGTATAGCTTAGGTCTAAATAGGTCTTCGAGGTTAGGTTCCAGAGATAATAAATTCTAGGTTAGATTACGGCATTGTAGGCCTGGAGTCGGACGGTTTTTTATTTGACCGAATCTCTTTCCGTCCGGCAATATCCTAGGAGATGATTTGGTCTGTTAAAGTACTCAAGCTCGATTACTTTAACATAAATAACGAGAGATTCTGTAGCTGTAGGATAGATTTACCTAGACTAGAATAAAACCCAACCTTTCTAGTAGGATCGGCCGGAACTAACTCGGTTTTTATATTCGCTTTGGTACGAGTTAGTATTTATAGGAACAAAGTGGATATCTAGTACAATCGAGTCTTGATTTTACTGGATTAATTAGTCAAAGGTTCTTTAGCTTCAAAACAAACAAAATTAATTTGATATTTCTATGGTAAATAAATGATTTATTTTCTCGCTTACTATCTGTTTAATTTTATTCAATAGCTTTTCCTTCAGGTAGGATTCAATTTTCAGACGACTAGAAGCTTCTCAGGAGCTTCAGCTTTCAGAAGGGGTTAATTTAAGTTCAGAATACAAAAACATAAAAAGCAAGCCATTTATGAGGTTGAATCGTTACATTTTGGTGAGGCCGTGATCAGGATGAAAATAGGGTTTTAAATTCACTTTTTAGTATCCCGGGTTACTACAGAATAGAGTATTTTCAATAAAAAAAAATATATAAAAAAAAATTATAATAAAAGGAAAAATATTTTTTATTACGTGATTCGCTTGGTGAAAGGGCTAATTCAATTTATTTACAGATTTTTCTGTGTGTGGGTTATACAAATAACCCACATTTTGGTGCCGTGGAGTAGATAGAGAGATGGAGTTTGTATTTTTTAATGTTGTGTTGTGTATTATTTTCAGGATTTCCTTTCTACTTTTTTAATTTCAAAGGGATTTTCACGCGCGGTACGTAGGTGAATTACTAATCAATAAGTTTATATCACACTAAACTATGAAAAATATGCATAGAAATAATGTTGTTGTAGACGGAGGGCTAATATTATTTTGACAGAAATTCATTTGGGGGTACACATTTTTATTCCCGACTGTACTTTTCTACACATGTTTACCAACTGCTCATTGAGACGATTCTAACGAGCCCAAACTCGATGGGTTTGTGTCATTGTATCATGAAGTTCCTAGGCCCATCTTCAAACCCCAGCATCAGATTAGTTCCTTGTCATCATAACTTTAATTTGTTATGTGATTTATACATTCGTGCGAAATTTTAGGCCGAACGGAAGTCGGAAAGTGAGTCTTATTTAAGAATTAAGTATAAACGTAACAGTACCTAAACACTCTTTTCATCGGACAGTCGTCTAAAAGTAGTGCCTATGCGATATTTGTAAATTAGGGGGGCAGCAATGTTTTGTGGGAGGGACTTACGATCTACCATTGCAATAGAGGAGGGTCTAATTTAAGAATTAAGTAGAAGCGTAATAGTAAATACTCTTTTCATCGGGCAGTAGTGTAAAAGTAGCGCCTACACGAAATTTGTATAAAAGGGGGGCAGGAATGTCATACGGAATGGCCTTACAATCTGCCAATGCCATAGCACAATTAAGTAGGTTCCATATACATCAGGCGGTTGCGGTAGTAGTTAGGTATAATAAAGTTTAGGTATAATGTTTTTATTCCAAAATAAAATAAAAATAAAATAAAACGGAATAAGGTTACCTCAAGATAGTATTTTGTTATATTAGCATCTTATGTATTTAACTACGATTATTTCATCCTTCATATTCAATTGTTGCATTCGAGTTCGCAAGAATAGTGTTGAGGTCATTGACATTCTGTCCCACATTTTAGGCAATTATTCGTTAAACAGCGGTTAGGAAAGTACCGGTGGATGATTATAGTACCAAGGACTTAGGAACATACTAAAGAACTCATCACATAGAGTTATAGGTAACTTTCGTAAGCTATGGGAGAAAAGTAGGTACATTTAGATGCGTTTATACCTAGTTAGTTGACCTAGTCAAATTGAATCCAATTCTCGGCGTTTACGTTAAATCGATCGCTACTAAGTATTGTCCGAAATCTTAAGTACCTATAACCTTGCGGATATTTTCTACGTAATCGTCTTTGTAAGGAAAGTAATTGTAAGAATAGATAAGTAGGTAATTCGCGCGAGTTATATTCATTAACCAGTTAAAATGATAGGAAACTGGAGCGGTTATCGGTTACAAAAAAAAAATGCGCATTCGAATCGGATTAGTTCCGGCTAGAAACTTTGTTGTTAGGTCATTAAGGTCAAAAGGTAAGCTGTGTGTAGGTATTTAAATGGTTGTCATCGTGAGTCAGTGAACCGGTTGTATGTACGCGTGAGTTTTCAAATTTTAATTACGTAGGTACATAAAACCACTTTGGCAGGGTTAAAATAGTGACAGGTTTGAAGATAAGCAACAAGTAAAGGGCACTTAAATACCTGCCTAGCTCCATAGAGGTACATTCCTGACATGGTAGGACTCGCACATTTCCACTTAAATACGCGGCCACTTTATCACGATTCACTTTATATTTAGCACTAGTCCTATTATCACTGCATTGATTCATGTTTGAATACACACTAAACCACAGTAAAACACTTTAAACTGATTAAATAATAGGCCTGAATATGCGAGAATTCGGCTCGTTGAAGCCCGCGCGCAAACTAAAAACAATTTTAAACATCGAACTTAGGTTCGGGCAGCCATTTTGGAATCTAGCGACGTCGCGGCGCCGGTAATCATAACGATTTTTGGCGGGAAATTGTTGTTTAATTTGATGATAAAGGAGTAATATTAATTAACTATATGTCGCGTTCGCTTATAATTTGGTGGAATGGGTGAACAGTTTTAGGATCATAGGATAAATATTTATGTAATGCATTAAGGTCGGTCTTAAATAAAGCGCGTCGCACGTAAAATATTTTGACACGGAAAATAATGTAGCCAGTTAGATGCGTTAATATTGATAGTAACTTTATGATAATGGCATAGTGTAAATTATTTCTAATAACTAGGTAATAATATAGTTGCTTTACTTTTGAGGTGGTTTTTCTCACGGGCCGGAATTGATATCGGCGAATTAAATATATAGAAATAGTATGCGACAAAATTAGCTTTGTGGAGGTTGCGGGCTAAGTATAAGCTAGTTAGAGCCTACATATTTTATATTGGTCAATTCTAATAGGTATGTTAAGTACCTTAAAGCGTCACGCGGGTTTACGTAGGCACAATGTAATGAAAAAGATAATAGATAGATTGCGCCTTACAAAACTTAGCGAAATAAAGTTTTAGACCCATCAAACACTGTAGGTATAGCGAATTTCATTGTAATCAGTAGCTTAATTAACGCTAACGTACTTACGAACGTTCGAATTAGAAAATAAGTAAGTAAGTAATAATAGATATATATATATATAGATATAAGATTAAGGCGCTATTGTATTAGGTCAACCTGTAAAAATAGTTGCTGTACTGAAATAAATAAATAAAATAAATAAAAAAATAAAATAAAAAAGGTAACACGTGTTGGCAAGCGAATGAAATAAAACGAATTCATTGAATAAGGATATTCCGAAATCCGTCTGTCTGGTTTAGTTACTTCGTGAGTCATAATTATAGAGCGGGGTTTGTGAAGTTTCAGAGTAATTTAAATAATTAATTATAATTCCAGTCAAGTTAGGTTTTCATATATATATATGCAAAACCAAGCACGCGTGATCTACGGTACGACATTATTAGTTAGCGAATAACTTTGATACTCAGGTTCTGAGGCGAAAGACTTCGCTGATAGGGATTTCCGAATCTCACGGGAGATTCAGCTCTAAGAAAGGGGGGCAGAAGGCTTAGAATTGTAAGACAATGTGTGTAGGGCATGAAATTGATTAACCGCAACGCACTTAATTATTAATAAGGTAGTGTTAAAGTCATGGGTTCTATCAAAAGGGCTGAATGCAATTTAAATGTAGGTAGGTATAGTAAGTAAATATAGTACGGATCAATTCATTGATAGTTACGTTGATAGTAAAATTTATTACTTACGTATTTTAAACAATGGTTTCAGAATTTGTCAAGTATAAGATGGATAGTTGTCCCAGTCTGAAACCGAAAGATTAGAGTTTGTCAGACAAATACCATATATGTACCGGTTCACGTCAGGTTACGAAAGATATTCGCCATGTTTACATTATATGGTAACAGGGCAATTCGGAGAAATTATATTAGTAATACCAAGTTGTGCACGTGTTATTATTATTATGTACCTTAAGGCAGGAGTCGTATATATCGCATGGCACTTTAAATTGGTTACCTTAGTATGTGATACTGGAGTATGTAAACTAACTGTTCCACCTCTCTAGTCATTGTTGAGGTAATGTGATTTTCGAAATGGGTCGTTAATTTCGCAAGTTATCTTAACAGCGCACTGGACGATTGGTGTGTCCGGCGGGCTATGAATCGCGAGCGTCCGGGTTCGATCCCCGGTACGGAAAAATCTTTTTGTGTTTTTTTTATTTTTGCTTTACTAACAATATTGTGGGTTACTACTTTTTAAACCTTTGGTTATTAAATTGAACGAATTTTACAATGGTTGGAGTAAGTTAAGGGTAATTAGGGACAGTTATATATTTAGCCGTTTACAGTTTTAACATTATGCGATTTAGGTATTCATCAAATTGTGTATTTGTCTACGACATAAGGTCTGTCTATTTTTTTTTCCCATAAAGTGCCTTTATGACAAAAATGACTACCGGTTAATGGAAGAGGTTGTACTTAAGTATTATTTAAGGGTCAGCGGTATAATTTTACGGATGCATAAAATTATCATCGAGGCACTCGCGTAGGTTTATTGAACAGAAAATATGGTTGTTTATAAACGATATTCGTATTAGGGCATATGTTTGAGTTTGGTTACAAAACTAGCGCAAAATAGGTCAAATATTGGTCACGTAGGAAAATTAATTTGACCCGTGGCGGGGATATTTTGATGCTAGCGACGAACGCAAGTGATATTTCTCTCATTCATGTAAGAAATAAGTAGTAGGTTATACTGGCTGTAAGCAATAAATCGATTTGAGTCGAATCAATCTGCATTGGCGAATATCAAAATTGGTGCAACGACCGCGGGATTGTCTCGCTATCAGCTGGGCTGTTATTCTGGGCGTACTAGGGAAGCACCTCACCTCACCTCACCTTTCACCACTAGCGAAAGTAGATCTATACCCGCAGCGCTGAGTCATCGTTACCATCGTCATCATATCAGCCGGTAGACAGCTATTGTTAGACAGGACTCCCCCAAAGAGTACTAGCGGTTATATCCCAATATTTAGTTGTTACGAATTGCGGTGTCTAGAGGTATTTGTACGTGACCTTTTAGGACGACGTAAAATAAGTTACAGGATAACGGGACAGGAATGACTGATAAATTAAGTACTAGATGGTATAAATTTATTATTTTTTTTGAGTTGGCGGGAAATTTTAATTTTGTTCTTGTCGTCCTTTCCTTTCGGAGAAAGTAGGTATACGGCGGATTGACGTCTCATAGGTATAAAGGGGGAATCAGATAACCTATTGTCGTGCGTGTCAAATTCTAGATACTTAAGTTGAAATTTTAGATCGCGGCTCATCTTGTTTTAAGGGATTCCTGACGGGTATCATTTTTAAGTTATACGGGAATGCAGGTTCTAGATTTAAGATTAGTTTGGAATCCAGGATGGCGGATAAAAATTTTTGAAAGAAACGATCGGCGTAAATATCATTTTCGAGTAATACGCGGATGCAGATTTCGAATTTTGGGGCTAAATTTGGAGTTCAATAGGGCAGGGTCGGCTTTGGAGAAGAAGAGGTCGCGGCTATCGTATTCGATTAGCTTGTGATTGTATATTTTGAATTACGATACAGATGTGGGGTAAAGGCGACGGTGTTATGACAGCGTGACGGCAGTTGCAGTTGCGGGAGCGGAATTTCAAGCACCGATTGAATACTAATTATTGAAACTTACAGGTATTTTATGAGAGCGAAGAGATGGAGTTCATAATAAAGGAAAGGAGATGAGGGCCGTGATCGTCTAGTGGTTAGGACCTTACGTAGCTATAATTATTCCGGCTTAAAGTTATCTGAAGTATGAAATACATGTTATGCGCTAGGTAGTGCATAAACAACGTTACATATTTACATGAAATAATCCATTTATTACAGGTATATCTTAAGATGTATGAAGCGTTTGTCAATACAATATTGACATCAGGCGTTAAATTTATGTGGGTCCTAATAGGGCGTGGGTGTAATCTTCATTTAGTAACCGGCGAATCTTACGGTTGCACAATATATGGTATTGGCGTAAGACTAATTTTAAACTTATGAATTATGTATTGCGAGTTATCTGGTATTTACTACATAAATTATAGTATTACGAAAATTTGAGATCCAACTATAAAATTATTTAAGTTGTGAGAATGGGGGGCAGTTATTTAATTAATGACTGATAGGTAAATGGTAAATGGGATATGGCTTAAAATTTTGATATTTACGGGTTACTCTAGGAGGGTTAATTAAGTTTGACTTGCTGTCTTTTATAATCTTCAAACATATGAAGGGCAGGTTAGTTGGCTGTGTGCGAATAGGGCTGTGCGGATCAATTAAAGCAGTAAAATTTTGTTTTGCAAAATAAGTAAAGTAGTAATATTATATTATCACTTTGTTCTACTCTTCATATCATAATTTTCTCATCTTGTAAAGTAAATGTAGATTCTCATAGCATATAACTTGGGAAGAACATTATATATCATTAATGTGGTTGTACTGTCGGATTCCGTTTAGTTGGTCTAAGTCGTGTTTAGGGCAAGGGGATTAACTAGGTTGGGTGGGTAAATAGTGTGTTCGTTGAGTTAAGAGATGTATGAGTCTACGTGAGAGGTAGTGCTGAAAGTGTGATTGTATGATAACAATGGGCTTTTACCGACTGGCCGGAGTTCGCAGTGCAACCTAGGTTTGTTGGTACTGATTGATCTCTCCAAACCATTTTACACCGGTGTTTCCGCAGTTATAGTTTGGTTAGGTTAAAGTCATAAAATGACAAGGTCCTTGTGTGACTAACTGTGGCGACACTATACTCTACAGAAGCTAAGCTGAAAGGCTAAGCTAGTCTTATCTTCGTCCTACACATCTCTTCGTGGCAAGGATACTTCCGACACCATATTCTTCGGGATGATTTGTCAACGAACATTCATTCTGAAACTTAAGTAATAATATTTTAACTTCCATTACTGGGAATTTATCAGGAATTTCCTATTATATGTTAAGTAATTTGCAATGTCAAGATTACAATCTTGCAAGGGTTCAATGAACATGGTTTGTTGAAATTAAATTTAGTAAGGCTGTTATTCTTACACGATGGTGAAGTGTTGCATTTTGTATTTGAGTAATGCAAACGTATTTTATAGTAGTTACAACATTTCTACAGTAAAGCTGGGTGGGGCTTGGACGCATGTAGTCGGATTCTCTATAGGATGTCAAGGCACTTCCTAGAGACCCCACGGGGTTGATGAATGTTACTGTGTGCGACTGGGTCACGTTCGGTATAGAGATAGAGTATCATCGCGAACGACGATTAAAGTTAAAGTTTGTTTGATGTTTTGTCAGTATTATCACTATCGTTAATGGTTTGATGGTGCTGTGAGGACATTGAAGGGATTAATGCAAAATTAACCCAGTAGTTTATGAACAGTTTGCCTCTAGTGTGGAATACAGTCTGAAGTCGGATATCCTAGTCAAGAAGAAACATTCTCCGCTGGGTTTGCTTGGTGGTTATCTGTGTACTCAGTGTTCTGCTGTTCGCATGGGGAGTTATTGTAATAACATAAACCGAGATATGTGGTCGAACCTGGATCCTTGGTAGCCAGAAGGTATCTGAGGGTTCGGGGTGTTAGTGCAACATCGTGGTCATTAGGATCTATTGGGCTCACAACCTAGTACTTTGTGCGAATGGGAGTATTCTGGGGAAGTTTTCTAGCGGCGCCGACCGAGATATGTGGTCTAACTTGAGTTTGTAGTGGCCAGGGGGCATCTGTGGGCTCAAGGTGAAGCTAGAAGATAATTATATTGTGTCATCGGCCGAGATATGTGGCCTAACTTGTACTGACGGAAGCCAGAAGGCAACTGGAGGTGCAAGGTGATGCAGTATAGGGGTTTGTATTGCCAGCCGAGATATGTGGCTAAACTTGAGTTTGTGGTGGCCAGGGGGCATCTGTGGACTCAAGGTGGTACCGTAGGGATGGGTATGTGTGTCATCAGCCGAGATATGTGGCTAAACTTGTGCTGACGGAAGCCAGAAGGTGACTGGAGGCACAAGGTGATACAGGGGCTATTCTTCAACGTCCATCACCAAGCAAACGTAGTGGTTAAACATTCACACATCTAAAATACACTTGTTGGAGAGATCGATATATCAACGAATTGAAACTTCCCGAGTTATGGGGTTGGCATTTTTTGCAAATTATAATCATAGATTATTGGTCAGAATTAATTGGGAGAGTTATGTAAATAGACACAGCTAACAAATCTAGCCTTCAGTTAGAGTAATATTATATTTAAATTTGGTATAAAGACAGTAGGTTAACGAAATTATCTACTCAAAGTTATTTTAAAGATTCACCATTAATAGGTCGCAATTCCTTGTTTATTGCTTAGGTATGTTTTAGATTGTGATAATGCTTCGCTCAAAATCGTAGATTTCTCGCTGTGCATGATCATGGGGCAGATTGAGACGATCCAAGAGCTTCGCTTTCGGACTCAATAGTACCTGAGGGCGGAACTGCTAATTTAAATTGAGAGATGTTAGCGTGATGAGATTCGGGCCCAAATAGTAAGGGTTTGAAGCTCTCATTTTCGATTATAGTTATAAGCTATATTAGCTTTGAAATTAGTAAATAAGAATGTATGTACATAAATACAGCAACGTCTGGTATATCTTTTAAATAACGTAGGTTAGCTAAAGTTCTGGGCAGCAAATGATTGCCACATTTTACATAATAATATATGAATATGATGGTTAATTAAAATAGGTATGAGAAAGAAATGCTTAGTCATCACAAGATGACTGAGCATTGTAATGTGTTGATATTGGGCGAAAATAGCTTCAAAATGCGGTTAGTTAATGAAAGGGGTTTGGTACGTGAAATGTTTCGACTTCTAGAGTTAGGTCACGAGTAAGAGGCTTCGATTTAGATACATTAATTGTAGCTTAGACGTAAGCGGCATTAGATGCGATCATAGCCTAAAATCGAGACTGCAACAAAACATGTAGAAAACTCATTTCTCGGTCATAGTATTCTGGCTGAGTGTACTTGATGTGGGGTAGTTATGGATATAGTACTTGATGAAAACATTATACATACTAGGGTTACGGGTTGTAGTCTAATGAAGTGTAAGGTTAGGTTAATTAATATTGAATAATACATATTCACTTAGGGAGATGAGTTTTCTCGACATGTTCGGGCTTGATCAGTACGGCGCCGGCAGAGCGACGCCAGACAAGGGAAAAAGTACCTACATAGTTGTAAAAAGATGATATCGATCGGTTCGGCTCGGAAACGCGGGCGGATAGAAATATAACATTTATTGAGGTAGGGTTAAGGACTGTTCTCAGGTGGAGCTCTACTTAGTGTGGTTCTGGACACTAGAAGTGGGGAGAGCGTGCGGCTTCGCGGCGGAGCTCACTTTTGTTACGAGCGGGAGAGAAGAAGGTTGAGCCCAGGAAAGCTGCAAGGGCTAGGTACGTGCTCTTACTATTAAGAGATTCAAATCTGGTGAGTGACCTTTATAATCACTGTATTGAATGACTCTAAACTTATTAATTTGTTTTTGGGGACTATTATCTAACCATTTCAACGTTATCATAATTGTATTTGTGTGTCGAAATCTAGTTCTACTGTATATAGTTTGGGGAATATGCTAGATAAAGTACGAGCGGTTTATGTATAGGTTATGAACGGATCTAGGTCATTGGTCAAATAACTGACGATATTACAGAAATGTTGTTTTGTTCTACATATATATTACTAGTTGTTTTGTCACTGCGATATGATTGGGTTCTGTGCGCCCTTACGAGATAAAGTGATCAATTGTTATACGACAACCTAGCTATAGCAATTGACTCGGTCCGTGGTACGTGTTGTAATATGAGAATAAATTGTTAAGGCGCGGATAAGCGACTAATGTTACTACAAGTACATCTTAGACCCGGTGGTTAATTATCGATATGGTTGAGGGATTCCTTAATAGGTGAACGTAGCTGAGTAATTTAATAATGTACACCTATGATTGAGTGCTCGGTGTCGCTGACTCTTGTCACCCAGAGCACATTGAGGACCTTGATTACGTCAAGAAGAGGTGTGCTCGCACCGGTGTTGATGGACTATCGTCCCTTGGACATACTTAAGACCTCGACTGTGTCGAGAGAAGTATGACTGCACTTTATGCGCTCTTCATGGATGTGTAGGCGGAGCGAGTGGCTGAGGGTCCTCAATCTTGCAAATTGGGGATCTTCCCCGGTCAAGCTTCCGTCTTAGTCTTAACAAACCTCTTAATAAGGGGTGCGGTTGCGTTTATCTATGAAGGAATCAAATATACCTATAGGTATACCGTGTGGGATTCCTTAGCCGAATGAATGTAGCAAGGTAATTTAGTTCATGTACGCCGGTGATCGCGTCGCTTGGTGTCAGGACTCTTGTTCTCAGGGCACATTGACGACCTTGGCCAATGAGGATTCGCTCGTAAGAGATTCCTTAGTCAAGTGAGATGTGACCGCACCTTAAGCACCGTCATGGTTGTGTCATCGATTAGGCAAAGGTATTTAGAGTTCCCAATCTTGCAAATTGGGAGTTCTCAGTAGCTGAGCTATCGATTTGGTTTAGTCAAAGGCCTCTTAACTAGAGGCCTTTGTTATATTGATTTTGCGAGGGAATCCAACACTTTCACTCTTAATATCAGTAATATTTAAGTAGGTCTCTTCTTAGGTGGGGCCGTTTTATTGGGATCTCAACAAAGGTCTCACGGTGGGTTGGTAATTAATTATCATTCGTCAGTTCAATTGTGCATTGTCGTATATTTAACATTGTTCCGACTATAAAGTGCCTTTGAGTTGATTGGGTGAGATTGGTTGCTAAGACACTGTGTTACATCCATTGAGATATTTTGGGGATGAATTGTATTATAAATTGCTTAGGAAAAGTCAGTACTAATTGGTATTAGATTTGATAGAAATAACGATAGGGTAGGCGGAATCAACAGATGAGGTGGGATTACTAGCGAGTACGAGCAGCCGCGAGCGAGCGAGAGGCGAGCGCTACAGTTCGCTAACAACTCTAAGATTCATCGTTAGGGAGAATCGATATTACACTAGACATTACGCCATTCATGTACCTGTAAGTAAAACATGCACTAATATTCTATTTCAATAGACTATCATCACATCATCATCAATATCTTGACTTATGATTATTTTCATTATTATATCATCGCATCATCATCAATATCTTGACTTACGATTATTTTCGTTATTATATCATCGCATCATCATCAATATCTTGACTTCTTCATGATTATTTTCATTATTATATCATCGCATCATCATCAATAGAGATCCCATCATGGCCAACACAAGTTGACCACTATTGTATTGCGAGTCTGTTTAAAGGGCGTCACCTACCACATAGCGTAATTTATCACTTCCCACAACTTAGTATAATAAGGAATTTATGCCCACTTTAGCCTCCATAATTGTGCATCACTTAATGAGACTACTGAATTGTAAATTAATTCTAAGGAACTGGTATAATTGTCTTACTTAAGTTATAGGTTCTACTAAAATGGGGTTAATGTACAACTTCAATTAACGTGTAACTTTTTCCCTTTATAGAAATACAAACTTCATACTTCTCGAAAAGGGCTGGGTCTACTCGCACAACGCGGGGCCTAACCACTAGACGAAATCACACGCCAAGCCACTTCACCAGCGCGAATCACGTATAGCTTAGGTCTAAATAGGTCTTCGAGGTTAGGTTCCAGAGATAATAAATTCTAGGTTAGATTACGGCATTGTAGGCCTGGAGTCGGACGGTTTTTTATTTGACCGAATCTCTTTCCGTCCGGCAATATCCTAGGAGATGATTTGGTCTGTTAAAGTACTCAAGCTCGATTACTTTAACATAAATAACGAGAGATTCTGTAGCTGTAGGATAGATTTACCTAGACTAGAATAAAACCCAACCTTTCTAGTAGGATCGGCCGGAACTAACTCGGTTTTTATATTCGCTTTGGTACGAGTTAGTATTTATAGGAACAAAGTGGATATCTAGTACAATCGAGTCTTGATTTTACTGGATTAATTAGTCAAAGGTTCTTTAGCTTCAAAACAAACAAAATTAATTTGATATTTCTATGGTAAATAAATGATTTATTTTCTCGCTTACTATCTGTTTAATTTTATTCAATAGCTTTTCCTTCAGGTAGGATTCAATTTTCAGACGACTAGAAGCTTCTCAGGAGCTTCAGCTTTCAGAAGGGGTTAATTTAAGTTCAGAATACAAAAACATAAAAAGCAAGCCATTTATGAGGTTGAATCGTTACAGTGTCATGGAAGCCTTTCTGTATAATCTTAAGATCTCATGTACATGACTTTACAAATAAACATCTATCTATCTATCTATCTATCTAACGGTAACATACTAGTAGTAAAAATATTGTGCCACTCCCCAATGTTGGTTACTTGATTTAAAATTAAGCTTAAAGTAGTTTTTCCTTCCATAATATGGCTGTATCTATTTAGTATCAATAACTAGTCTACAGTTTGCCTTTAAAATAATATATTGCACTTTGGTTAACGTTTATCGTTTGCTTATGATTTCCCATAAAATTGTATATTAGTTTAAGGTTGCATATTTAATAATGTGATTAAAGAGTTGAATATATATTGTGTGTGTTTCTATTATCAGAAGTGTTACGTACCACGTGCGCCCACGTTCAACAATGCCACGTGCTCAGAAGAGAAAAGCGGGAAATAGAAGATCACGCAGACGTTCTACTTCCTCGGAATCATCCTCTACGAGCACCAGCAGTTCAAGCAGCTCATCGAGCCGAGACAGCAGCCATGCAACAAAGCGGCGGCGGCGGCACCATAGCAAACGAAGCCGAGAAGCACTAACAACCATGAGTCAAAGCATTGTTTTGTCTTCAGTGATTCCCGAATTCGATCCGTTAATTGACGATATTAATAGCTGGTTAGACGTAGTAAATACGAATGCGCGTACTTTTGGATGGTCGAGTAGTATGATAACATATCAAGCCTTGCAAAAATTGAAAAACACCGGAAAAATGTGGTTAGATTCTTTTCAAAAGAATGAGTCAAAATGGACAAAATGGACATGGAAAGAGTGGAGTGATATGTTATCAAACACGTTACAACGTACGTGCTTCTTAAATAATTAATAGATTCAAAACCGTTGCCTAAACAATCCTTATATGAATTCTATTTTCAACAAAAAGCGAAAATTGATCGGTTACATTTAGGATTTCGTGAACGTGATATAATATCAATTATTGTAGGATCGATAGGTGATGTGAACATAATTAGCGCAGCAGAAGCAGGTAGTTTTAAATATTGCGACGATTTCGCTTCATTTTTGCACGGGAAAACATATACGGAGCCCGACAAACAAGTGACTAATAAAAATAGTTCATCATCCAAGCATCCCTTTCGACTGGCTACCGGTTCAAACCAATCTGCTATGGATAATAAAACAAATAGTGGTACAATTGAGACTTTTGCGCCCAACAGTCACAAGAATACAGGAAACGGTGTTATTTGTTACCGTTGCGGTGAGCCTGGGCACAGAAGAAGCAATTGTACACAATAACAGGTTAGGACATTTAGAGAAAGCTTGCAGGTCAAAGATTCCCGCGAATGCCAAAGTCGAAAAGGATGTCGAGGTCAAAATGATTAATGAATCCAAACAAAAATTTTACAAAAGGGTATTGCTAGATAAACTTGAGTGCGAAGCATTTTTTGATATGGGCAGTGATTGTTCTTTAATCACAGAAGACTTTGCAAAACAAAACAATTTGCAGACATTTCAATTGAATAGCCCGGTCAATCTTGTAGGATTTACAAACGACTTATCAGCCAAAGTAACTCATGCGGCCGCGGTTAATTTAAAGGTTGATTCGGTTGCGCTAATTACAACGTTTTACGTCATTGACACGTTGTCAGGTTGCAACATCCTAATAGGACGTAACTTTACAGAAGATAAGAGATATTATGTATGCTCGAATTGGAGATAGCTTAACATTCCAAACTATCCAATCATTAGAAGTTTGCACTATCGACATTGAGGTGTTGAAAAATATAAATAATAAAGAACATGAGTCAATACTGAATAACATTTTCTCGAAACACCCTCAATGTATATCTAATGATTTGATGAGTTTGGGAAAAACAACTTGTGTTGAACTTGATATTGAGTTGACATCTAATAAACCCGTATATCAACGACCGTATAGAATGTCTGAAGCAGAAAAAGTTACTACTCGTGAGATAACTAATGATTTATTGAAAAGCGGAATTATTCGTAACAGTAACTCGGCGTATGCAAGCCCAGCCCTTCTTGTAGACAAAGCTTCCGGAGCTAAACACTTATGTGTAGACTACCGACAGTTAAATAAGATCACAGTCAAAGAGAAGTACCCGATGCCTTTGATTGAAGACCTTATTGATAGGCTTAGGGGTTGTAAATATTATACCTCGCTAGATTTAAAAAGTGGCTATCACCAAATTCCTATAAAACCGGAATCTATCCACAAAAGTGCATTCGTGACATCTGAAGGTCATTTCGAATATGTGAGAATGCCGTTTGGATTATGTAATGGGCCGGCGGTTTTTCAACGGCTCATGGATACGGTTTTGGGGAATTTGCGTTTTGGCCGTGTAATTTGCTATATGGATGATTTACTCATTGCCACAGAGACTCTAGAAGAGAATGTAGCATGTCTAGATAATGTACTGCAAATCCTTGAAGACAATGGTCTTACCATCAATATTGAAAAATGCAATTTTTTCAAATCAGAAATAACCTTTCTCGGTTATTTAGTATCGCAAAACGGAGTGCGCCCGAGTAACCGTAAATTAAAAGCAATTAGTGAATATACCACTCCAAAAACGGTCCACCAGCTACGGCAATTTCTTGGTTTAATAAATTATTTTCGGAAATTTATTAAAGATTGCGCGCTAATTAGTAAGCCTTTAAGTAACTTACTAAAGAAAGACTCTGTGTGGCAATGGAGTCCCGAACAAGACAAGGCGGTTAATAAATTAAAGGGTGCCTTAATGGACAACGTAGCACTAAGCATTTTTGATCACAAATTGCCAGTTAGTTTGTATACTGATGCGAGTCGCGATGGATTAGGGTGTATTTTAATGCAATCTACAGAAGACGGTGAAAGACCCGTTCATTTTTACAGCCGCCAAACAAATGATGATGAAAAGAAATATCATTCTTTCGAGCTAGAATTGTTAGCCATAGTTGCGGGACTGCAAAAATTTCGTCATAACTTGCTTGGCGCACCGTTTGAGATTATTACTGATTGCAATGCTGTACGGTTTGCAATAACAAAACAAACAATAGTCCCTCGCATAAGTAGATGGATTCTAGACACTCAAGAGTTTACATTCGATACTTATCACAGAGCTGGATCACAAATGCAACATGTCGACGCGTTGAGTCGCAACCCAGTACAAAATCATGACGTGTCAACAGCAAATAACGAAGTAATGTCAATAACTGAAGGTGATTGGCTTCTGTCAGTTCAATTGCTAGACCCCGCCATCAGTAGTATTCGAGAAATTTTACAGTCAGGGGAGGCCGATGCTAATAAACGATTGTTTAACGAATATGAGCTAGTTGGTAATAAGGTTTATCGTAGAACAGAATACGGGAGGCGTTGGGTAGTTCCCAAGAACTGCGAGTGGCAAGTTATTCGGTTAAATCACGATGATGTTGGGCATTTTGCAGTGGACAAGTCTGTGGAAAGAATAAGAGCTAGATATTGGTTTCCGCGATTAAAAAAAAACGGTCACTAAATACATCAAAAATTATCTTAACTGTATTTATAACAAACATGTCCATGGCAAAAAGCCCGGAGAGCTCTACCCTATTCCGAAATATTGTAGGCCCTTTCATACCTTACACCTTGACCATCTTGGCCCTTTCGTCAAAACCACGCAGCAGAACAGCTACTTGCTGGTTATGGTAGACGCGTTCACTAAATTTGTGTTCATTTCAGCTGTCAAAAGCACGAAAAGTAAAATTGTTATTTACGAATTGAATAAAGTATTCAAGTTATTTGGAACTCCAAAACGACTTGTATGTGATTCGGGTAGCGCTTTTACGTCAAAGTTATTCTCGGAGTTTTGTCAGACTTTAGGAATTAGAGCTCATATTATTGCAACGGCTGTACCGCGTTCTAATGGGCAGGTAGAGCGCTATAATCGAACCATCTTGGACGCTTTAAGAAGTATAGGCGCGGATACAGACGATAATAAATGGGACCAACACATTACAAAAATACAACAAGGAATAAATAGCACGATTAATAAAACAATAGCCGCGGTACCAAGTGAGGTAATTTTTGGTTATCGAATTCGGACTAGCAATGACGGAATCACTGACGACGATAATGTTGAGACCTCGGTCGATGTTACGGCGCTTAGGAATCAAGTCGATTCTAACATAAAACAAGATGCCGCAAGACAAAAACAAGTTTTCGACGCCAAACGTAAAAAGGCACCGAAATACATGGTAGGTGATTTGGTAGTCCTCAAAATTCCGAGCCAGTCAAATGAGGGACAAAGTACGAAACTATTGCCGCTATATAAAGGACCATTTCAAGTAACCGAGGTTCTAGGCAAAGATCGCTACAAGGTTGCTGACATGAGAGGAGCAGAAAGAACTTCGAAGCGATACGATGGTACATCATGCGTTGAGAACATGAAGCCATGGATCAACTTTACCCCGGACTCCGAGCTCGCACAAGGACCGGATGTTGTCAACAATGATTAAGGTAATATTATTCTTTATTCATTTGAGTCGAAGTACTTGTGTGATGTAGCAATGTATATTTTACCTATATGAATGGTTCAGTTATTGCTTCAAATAGAATCAAGGTATTAATGAAACTAATACTCACTATACTTATTTACTCTTCATCTTGTATATTTAATCTAATGCAGTAGCTTCGTCCAAGCAATGTAGTAGGTGCCTAAAGTGTGTAAAAAAATAGTATAAAGTGGGCATCCGTAGTGAACGCCACCTACTATTTTATTGGGTATGTGGTGATACACAACTAGTAATCTGAACATTACAAGTTTAAACCACGGCAGGGAGCGAGTTGGCCGGCGATGGGATAACAAACTCCACCCAAATTAAACACTTTATGTACTTGCACTAAGAAACTGCAGTAAAAGATTTTTATTTATTTATCAATAAACAGAACAATATGACTCAGATATTTGTGTGTTCTGTCCTCAGCTCCTGCATAAGATCTGGACGTGGCCCGAGGACGAGCACGTGAGCAGGAAGGCCGGATGTTGTCGCCACGGTATTTTCATGCTGGCAAACCGAAAACAACGCTATGAAGTTGACGGCGGTCCACCAACCTGAAGTTGACGGTGGCGCCCTCTGCAGCAGAACCGAGTTATGGTGCTGAGGAAAAAGATCCAGCCCGCCACTTTTGCCTTCACCAGCGTCACAGACGGTCACATTGGTATCGTTCCGGTGTGGTTTCATTGTTCTTTGAATTAACGGTAACATACTAGTAGTAAAAATATTGTGCCACTCCCCAATGTTGGTTACTTGATTTAAAATAAAGCTTAAAGTAGTTTTTCCTTCCATAATATGGCTGTATCTATTTAGTATCAATAATTAGTCTACAGTTTGCCTTTAAAATAATATACAGGGTGGAATTTCATAAACTGTACATAATAAAAGGAGAAAAATTTCAGCCAATTTCATCGGTGAAACGGTGTTTTTTTTTTTTTTCTAGTCATTAGTTTTTTTTTACAGAATTTTGAAAATTTTTGTAAAAACTCGGGTAGTACACCTAATTCAGACGGTATAACTTTTGATCCAATGGTCCTAAAATTAAAATAAAAAATGCAGAGTATTACCAAGGGACAGGTTAATAATTCTTAATAACAATAGAAAACCAACTAGAAGAGAACATCCGCAAAAAAAATTATTGTTTTTGAAAAATGGCTACAAAAATTACGAATTTTAAAAGAAAAACACAATTTTCTGAAAAAAACGCAGATTTAGTTACCATTTTTTTTGCTTAGTATTAAACCTCACTTAATGCCGATTCTAAAACCGTTTTTAAACTGTCTCAGACTTTGAAAAATACCACGCAAATGGGTACGTAAATCAAACCATAAAGCTGCAATACGACTGATTTCTCCTGACACAATTGATCTCCGGGAAGGAGTCATGGTGGGGGTTAGGTTTTGATATGGGTGTATAGAAGCCGGCGAGGTTACCACCAGAAAAATCTGACTTCTTCGGATTTGGTTTTCAGTAAAAAAATGCTCTACTGCCCGGCTAAACCGTAACAGCTAGGTTAGGGGTGCTCGACCAAATGTCATAGAAAACTGCGTGCAGTTTTTGATGGCGGAAAAAAAATTAAAAAAAAACGAAGTTTTTTTTAATTTTTTTTTCAAAATGGTCCTAGAGCTTTGAAATTTGGCTAGCGGAATTCTTTATGGCTCTAGATTCTGAAAACCAAAAAAAAAAGTTTCTAGCTTTAAAAAAAATTTTGTATGGGGAATTTTTTCGATTTTTTTTTCCGGCCAAACCGCTCGACTTTTGAATAGGGGTCTCGACCAAATGTCATTAAGGTTCCCAAGGGGAGTACAATCGCATTTTTTTTTGGCTGAAAAAAAAAAGTTTTTTTTTTTTGAAATTTCAAATTGGTCACAGCGCGCCGAGATTTGGCATGCGGGGATTTGAAGGGCCCAACAGTTGTAAAAAGAAAAAAAATTTGGAAAAAATCCAAAATGGCGGACGGTATGGGCAAAACAAATTTGCGAGGCCGTAGGCCGAGCTGCGGGAGCTTAAGGCTTGGCTACTATTCCTTGCCCCGAGTGTCTTACAAGCGAGCCTGAGGGCCGAAGGCCCGAAGGTGAGCTTCGAGGGTATGCGAAGGCCGTAGGCCGAGCTGCGGGACTTGGGGGGCGTAGGGTTTCCGCAAGCGCGCTCTGAAGGGACTCTTCGGGCCTTCGGCCCTACGCGGAGCTCGGCCTTCGGCCTTCGCCTGCCACGAAGCTCACCTTCGGGCCTTCGGCCCTCAGGTTCGCTTTTAAGACACTCGGGGGGTAGTGAGTGGTAGCACAACCTTAAACTCCCGCAGCTCGGCCTACGGCCTCGCAGGACGCTTCGGGCCTTCGGCCCTACACGGAGCTCGGCCTTCGGCCTTCGCCTACGACGAAAGACACTCGGGGGCATAGTCGCACAGTCCTATACTCCCGCAGCTCGGCCTACGGCCTTCGCGTGCCCTCGAAGCTCACCTTCGGGCCTTCGGCCCTCAGGCTCGCTTGTAAGACACTCGGGGCAAGGAATAGTAGCCAAGCCTTAAGCTCCCGCAGCTCGGCCTACGGCCTCGCAAATTTGTTTTGCCCATACCGTCCGCCATTTTGGATTTTTTCCAAATTTTTTTTCTTTTTACAACTGTTGGGCCCTTCATGTCCCCGCATGCCAAATCTCGGCGCGCTGTGACCAATTTGAAATTTCAAAAAAAAAAAACTTTTTTTTTCAGCCAAAAAAAAATGCGATTGTACTCCCCTTGGGAACCTTTATGACATTTGGTCGAGACCCCTATTCAAAAGTCGAGCGGTTTGGCCGGAAAAAAAAAATCGAAAAAATTCCCCATACAAATTTTTTTTTAAAGCTAGAAACTTTTTTTTTTGTTTTTCAGAATTTAGAGCCATATAGGATCCCGCTAGCCAAATTTCAAAGCTCTAGGACCATTTTGAAAAAAAAATTAAAAAAAACTTCGTTTTTTTTTAATTTTTTTTCCGCCATCAAAAACTGCACGCAGTTTTCTATGACATTTGGTCGAGCACCCCTAACCTAGCTGTTACCGTTTAGCCGGGCAGTAGAGCATTTTTTTACTGAAAGCCAAATCCGAAGAAGTCAGATTTTTCTGGTGGTAACCTCGCCGGCTTCTATACACCCATATCAAAACCTAACCCCCACCATGACTCCGGAGATCAATTGTGTCAGGAGAAATCAGTCGTATTGCAGCTTTATGGTTTGATTTACGTACCCATTTGCGTGGTATTTTTCAAAGTCTGAGACAGTTTAAAAACGGTTTTAGAATCGGCATTAAGTGAGGTTTAATACTAAGCAAAAAAAATGGTAACTAAATCTGCGTTTTTTTCAGAAAATTGTGTTTTTCTTTTAAAATTCGTAATTTTTGTAGCCATTTTTCAAAAACAATATTTTTTTTTGCGGATTTTCTCTTCTAGTTGGTTTTCTATTGTTATTAAGAATTATTAACCTGTCCCTTGGTAATACTCTGCATTTTTTATTTTCATTTTAGGACCATTGGATCAAAAGTTATACCGTCTGAATTAGGTGTATTACCCGAGTTTTTACAAAAATTTTCAAAATTCTGTAAAAAAAAAACTAATGACTAGAAAAAAAAAAAAAACACCGTTTCACCGATGAAATTGGCTGAAATTTTTCTCCTTTTATTATGTACAGTTTATGAAATTCCACCCTGTATTGCACTTTGGTTAACGTTTATCGTTTGCTTATGATTTCCCATAAAATTGTATATTAGTTTAAGGTTGCATATTTAATAATGTGATTAAAGAGTTGAATATATATTGTGTGTGTTTCTATTACTTTAAAAAAAAATTGTAGATGAGTCGTGATAGCTAGAGAATTGAAAATTTCACAGATTATGTACTTCTGTTGCCGCTATAACAACAAATACTAAAAACAAAATATATTTTTTTAAGGGGGGCTCGATTAAAGAAAAATACGGCCGGCCGAGTCGCAAAATCTTACAGACAGCTCAGAGGAAAATCAAATATGACGGCAAAACTGAAAAAACATATCTTAAAGACATGGACATCTTCAACCGGATCATCAGTATTTAATCACCGTGTATTGGCCGCCTACCACTAGTGAGCCATTTCAATTTATTGTAGTACAAAAAATAATAGTCCAATCAACCGACCACGTTAGTAGCAAAGTGGCTTAGATTATCGATCTTTCGTACCCTAGCTAGTAGTGTAAATCCCGACTATCCCTTTGTGTCTGTTGGGCTGGACTTTGCTGGCGCTTGTAACATTTTGAATAGAAAGGAACGAGGAAGCAAGCTAATAAAATGCTACTTATGTCTATTCGTATGTTTACGGTATAAATGTGTGCATCTCGAGGCTGTCAGTTATGCAGTCCCTGTTTTTAACTGAACAATTAATGAGTCGAAACACAAAAACGAAATGACAAATCAATAAGTCAGAGAGAAATAATAAATTAATAGGTATGGATGGTATAGGTTAGAATAGGTGACATTTTGCGCGCGATACACACGACCCGCGGGCTGCCAGACGGCTATGGAAACGCCATAGTCGCATGGCACATTGCCTGGACTACATGTCTGCGGTGCTGCGGAACCCGCAGTTAGGTATTACCGAGAAACATTTAATATTTTGTCCGTACTACGGGTGCAAAATAGTTTTTTTTTTCATCTGCATTTATAGTACAAAGATTACAAAGTACTTTACTACTTAACATTACTTTTATGCATGATGGTCCTAGAGTTAGACTTATGGCGCATCTAGAGAAGTTCTTTTCTTGGTATATTTCGGCCTCTGTCAGTCTATTTTGCAATACTGCATTGCAGCTTGGGGCGGCGCCGCAAAGAGTATAATGATAATAACTGAACGGGCGCAACGAGCCGTACTCAAAGTTATGATGAGGAAACCTTTCTGATTCCCTACCAACGATCTGTATAAAGAAGCGTCAGTTCTTAGAGTTCGTCAACTTTTTATCTTAAAAGCTGTTACAGAATCTCATCAGATTGCACTAGCGGAAACTGATCATGCAAAGCGCCGACAGAAACGCCTAAACCACATGGTCATTCGCACCCCTCATGTAAAATCTGCTTTTGGTAGGTGACTTCCCTACTATCTGCACCCTACGATATACAACAGGGTGTCCCGAGCGTGTTCCATCGACGACTTCACCAGATATATACTCAAAGACAAAATAAAGAAATGGCTTATGTCTCTTACTTATGAACAATCCGAGGACATTATTAAAACCTAGCTCGAAGTACAAACACACACATACACACACACACACACACACACAAACACACACACACACAGACAGAGACACACAGACACTCAAACACACACACACACGCACACATTCACACTCACACACTTATCTTATTATTTTAGATTTAATATTTTCTTAGCACGGTCATCTTGTTCCTTTATTTTAAATTATACTTGTAAAATCTGTACTCTCGGCTCCCAAGATACAGGCTGTGCCTAGTTTGGGGCTGACGGATATCTTTCTATGTTTGTTAAAAATGTGTATGTTAACAGAATAGTTTAATTTAATCGCATGTAACGTTGTTATGGTAAATAAATAATTTGTATTTGTATTGTATTGTTGTATTTGTACCTAACGATAATTGTACCTACTTTCAAAACAAAGTTTTTATTCAAGTCTGATTTGTCTGTGAAATGTGTCAGTAATGTCTCTTCCGAATCAAATCTTGGCTCCCATAAACAACAATAAAAAAAAAACACAAAAATACCAATCATAATTATGTGTTATTCTCAGGGAAAAGGGAGCTTAGTGCCAAGTAAATACCATACTATAATCATGAAGCCGAAAAGGTCATTCAAAAAAAATTTTTTTTTTTAGATTAATACATTTTTTATTTATAACTTATTTTATTTATAATAATTTAGTTATTTTTTTAGAGTGGGAAATTATTTATTTTAATTCTAATATGATTGTTATATCAATTTTATTAGATTGAATATCACTATTGTTTATAATATTTGTATCTTTAATTTCTTCTGTGGTAATTTTTTATAGAAAAAGATATATATCTTCGGAGAGGAATTTAAATCGATTTATTATTTTAGTTTTATTATTTGTTTTTTCTATAATTTTATTAATTATTAGTCCAAATTTAATTAGATTTTTTTTAGGTTGGGATGGTTTGGGTTTAGTATCTTATTGTTTAATAATTTATTATCAAAATATTAAATCCTATAATGCTGGAATGTTAACTGCTTTGTCTAATCGGATTGGGGATGTTTGTATTTTAATTTCTATTGCTTGAATAATAAATTATGGAAGATGAAATTATATTTTTTATTTAAATTTTATATCAAATGATTTTTCTATAAAAATAGTTGGCGTTATAATTATTTTAGCTGCAATAACTAAAAGAGCTCAAATCCCTTTTAGTTCTTGGTTACCAGCAGCCATAGCTGCTCCTACACCTGTTTCAGCTTTAGTTCACTCTTCTACTTTAGTTACTGCCGGTATTTATTTATTAATTCGGTTTAATAATTTATTGTTAGATTTATTTATATTAAAAAAATTATTATTATTATCTGGTTTGACAATATTTATAGCTGGAATTACAGCTAATTATGAATTTGATTTAAAAAAAAATATTGCACTATCAACTTTAAGACAATTAGGTTTAATAATAAGAATTTTAAGAATGGGTCTACCAGATTTAGCTTTTTTTCATCTATTAACTCATGCTATATTTAAAGCTTTGTTATTTATATGTGCTGGTGTTGTAATTCATATGATAAATAACATCCAAGATATTCGGTATATGGGAGGTATCAGATATTATTTACCTTTTACTTCTCTATGTTTAAATATTTCTAATATGGCTTTATGTGGTATTCCTTTTTTAGCTGGATTTTATTCTAAGGATATAATTTTAGAGTTAGTTTCATTAAGATATTTAAATATATATTTTTTTTTTATACTATGTTTCTACAGGGTTAACAATATATTATAGTTTTAGTTTGATAATATATTTAATAATTAATGATTTTAATTTATTAAGAATTTATAATTTATATGATGAAGATTATACAATATTAAAGAGTATATTTACATTATTATTTATAAGTGTTGTGAGAGGGGGATGTTTAAGTTGAATGATTTTTTCTTATCCTTATATAATTTATTTACCCTTTAATTTAAAGATGATAGTAATTTATGTTAGTTTATTAGGTATATTAATGGGCTATTTAGTGAGAAATATGAAAATTTATTCAGTAAATAAGTTTTTACACACTTATAATTTAAGTAGATTTTTAAGATTAATGTGATTTATACCTAATTTGTCTACTTATGGTTTGAGTTATTATTTTTTAAATTTTGGACAAAATTTATTAAAAATTGTAGATATGGGTTGATGTGAGATGTATAGAGGTCAGGGAATATTTTTTATTTTAAAAAAGTATTCTATTTTTTATTATTTTTATCAAATAAATAATTTTAAAATTTATTTATTTATATTAAATTATTTTATTATTCGTTTGTGTCATTGAACCTGTACTAATTTTGCGAAAAGTCTCACACAAATTTCCATCCCCTATTTTAGGGGCTGGGGGAAGATTTCCATAATAACATCGATTATCGATGTTATTATGATTTTTCATACCTACATTACAATAACACTGGCACAGATAAAACGCTGATTGATAAACAACTTTTGTATTGTTAATAATAAAGACTACACGCAGGCTTATATGCTAATAGTTCAAATCATTATTTATATAATGTACCTGGGAGAGAGTAGAATTACTTAATTGCCTGTATCTGGAAGAAAGTAATATAAATATTATGTCTAAATCCCCACGAGGAAACCGGTCTAATCCCAATAAGGTCTAGTTTTCCCTCTGGGTTGGAAGGTCAGATGGCAGTCGCTTTCGTAAAATTAGTGCCTATGCCAAATCTTGGGATTAGGTGTCAAAGCGGACCCCGGGCTCCTTTAGGGGCACAACCGGGAATAATAACGCTAGGAGGATGATGATATAACTGCCTGAACCAGGAAACAAAGTGAAATATATTTATATATAAAATAAGCATAAATAAAATAAGTCCTGTATTTGCCAAGTTGGTCAACTTATCAGTTAAACACCATACATTTCCTAATAAACTAAAAAAAGTCATAATTCGTCCTATTTACAAAAAAGGCAACCGTAAATCTTTCTCAAACTATAGACCTATCGCGATATTATCTAGCATTGACAAGATTATGGAAAAATGTATAATTGACCAACTTAGTACCTATTTTAATAAACACGATATCTTTAAGAGTCTGCGGTACGGCGACTAAAGTCGATAAACGTAGTATGGAGAGTTGACCGCTTTCTTCCTCAGGTTCTTTCAGTTTTTTGAGTTCGTGTTGTGCCTGGGCTTTCTCAAGATCGTTCTCGTCATTGCCTATCGAAATCAAAGAATACTTTTTTTTCGGGAAATGGCTTCTAGTCATTATCATACCACAATGATTTTAGAGATAATTTGGCCCCTAAATAAAGCCTTATAATTTTTTCCAATATAAATTGTATGGACGCGTGCAAGATGCATGTGTGAAAAATCGGATTTTTTCTGAAAGTACCTAAAACGAAAACCGTAATATCCAAATAATTGTATTTTATTTCATTGTATGCATTCATGATATCATCACCCGCCTAGCGTTATACCCGCTTGTGCTCTAAAGGAGCCCAGGATCCGCTTTGACACTTTGTAATTTTTTTATATAACGACTGTGGCAAACAAGCTTACGGCCTGCCTGATGTTAACCAGGTACCGTAGCCTATGGACACTTGTGACTGCAGAAGAATCACAAGCGCGTTGCCGACCCTTTATTCACTTGAGGATTCTCTGTGTTGGCAGATAGAGACATGCAGGTCCCTCACTCCCAACACAGCGCATCCTAGGGAGCTCTGGCGACCTTACTCACCACCAGGAACACAACACCACATGCTTATATCATGTTACCATGGTAGCACACAGACGTATGGCCTGCCTGATGGTAAGCGAAAACCGTAATGGACGCTTGCAATTTCAAGGAGTTGTTATTTATTTGAAGATTCGTTCTGTTGACACACTATGTCTATCTAGATTTCTAGAACACCCATTCTATGGAGAGCTGAGAGGAGACTGGAGTTCCGGATATTGCACCCTAAGACTACATACAAAAGGAATAGTTTTAAGATATATTATGTTTAGCGTAGGTATTTGTTTTGTGTTGCCTTCCAGGAGGTAACTCATGTAAAGGTTCCGACGGAAGACCAGCGCTGGCCTTAGCTGGCAGGTTAGCACCATGCTGAGTCGGGGCCTTTTCGTGGACCCTGCTATTTTTACGTTCTGTGTTTTGTTTTTTACACCCATTGTTCCACGAATAAATGTTTTCTTTCTTTCTTTCTTTCTATTTTTTTTAATTATGTCGGAAGTTTATTAAAAACTGTTCACATACAAATAGTATTGTCTATGCATCCTTGTCACTCATTTGACAATCAATTGTGCATGTGTGTGTGAGTCCCTATTTTGACGAGAGACATCATTCTGTTCTTGACACGTTTTATTGTTATTGACCCTGTACATCTCTGACAATATTACATTAATGATCCTTTTATTCTGTTTTAAGCTAGGGTTTGCAATCCGGATATCCGGATATCCGAAATATCCGGATATCCGCCAAATTTCGGATCCAGATCTGACGGGCTCTTGGATCCGGATTTTTCGGATATTACGGATCCTTAAAATACAACAATGAAAATTGCTATTTTCTTATGTAAAATGCCCGATTACGCCCATCGTCGAGATTTTGCGGCTCCTTTATGGAGCTTCATATGTTTTGTTCTATTCCACATTACGCCATTACGCCGTAGTTGCCAAGAAATACTTACCTATCTGACGTGTTTTATTGTTGAAGGACGTCTTCATATCAGTAACTGACGGCAACCTAACCCTTAGTACCTATATATTATGATTTGGAGCTTAATCCCTTTTCCTGTAAGAACGTTTACGTACGACGTATATTTGCGCGCGTTTCTTTTGTGTTATTAAAGCTATGAATACGAACGACTAAATACGACAGAAAACAAAACTTGGGCATAAGAAACCGATGCGCTATCTTATGCCCAAAAGTTAAAATGGCGATGGGCAGGACACGTAGCCAGAATGACTGATGATCGCTGGACAACACGAATAACTGCGTGGGCAGGACCCACAGGCACAAGACAACGCGGCAGACCGGACCTTTCGTGATCCCGGTATTATAACGGGACTGGTCTTCATCAATCCCGGGATCCCGGGATTGGATAGTACAAAAAAAAGTTTTATTCAAAATTGCGTTTGTTTTTTGTTTTTTTTTTGTTATTTTTTGTTTTTGTTTCGGTTTTTTTGCTGTTTTTTAATTTTTTTGTATTGTTGTTCCTTTTTTGTAATATTTTATAGGTAAGCAATATTATATCGTAAAATCGTGAATATCTGTGAGTTAATTCAAATGAACCCTGAGCATCCTCCAAATCTTCAAATCAATAAAGAGTTGGCAATGCACGGTGGTGAATCCTTTTTAGTAGCAAGCGTCCATAGGCTTCGATATCTCGCAAACCGTGTGCTTGTTTGCAAAATACATGGTATAAAAAAATTTAAGGTCTTCTACTCCTACAGCCGTGGACAGGGCTGCGCGTGGCTCCGCCCATGCAGGGCACTCATCGCGCGTGTGTTTGGCCGTGTCCACAGCTCTGCCTCCACAGTGGTGGCACGCCGACGTCGGCTCCCTACCTACCACCTCACACAGGTATTTGCCGAAGCAGCCATGCCCCGTCAAGAGCTGCGTGAGGTGGTATAGTCCAACCACTGCTGACCCTGTCGTACCTAGTGATGTCACTCCTCACCTCCTAAGCTAAGCTTGAGCTACAAGTAGGTAAGAACATTTTTAAATTATTGTGTATCCAAAATCAGGCTAGAGTCGTCCTCAGACCAAGAAAAAAGATAGACAGAGAATTACGAACAAAGTTAAGCCGGTTTTCAACCAAGCCAAATAAGTTTAGCACACGCTCACGCACACATATACAAACAAAATTGCATATAACTCTTCAACACGTGTCGCCATGCTGTCAAGATCACCTATTTCAAGTTTTGTGTAATTTAATTTGTTAATGTGTGCGTGAGCGTGTATAGGTGTACTGATGACCTGGTAAAGGTCGCGGGAGTCCGCTGGATGCAGGTGGCGCAGGACCGGTCACTTTGCACTCTTTGGGGGAGGCATATGTCCAGCAGTGGACGTCTTTCGGCTGATATGATGATGATGATGAGCGTGTGCTAAACTTATTTGGCTTGGTTGAAAACCGCCTTCACTAGGTTGTTCGTCAGGCTCCGTCTATCTTTTTTTCTTGGTCTGAGGAGTCAAATGAAAAATAATTCAGTGTCAGTTTTGTGACGACTACGACACGAATACAGAAAAGTAGTACAGAAAACAGCGAATATAAGAGCAGAAGCAAACAACAGGCACACATTCAGTTTGGTATGAAAATTAACCTTTTCGTTTCTTTTCATACACGATATGCATAAACACGTTACTTAAATGTGAAACTAGTTAATTTTTAGGGTTCCGTACTCAAAGAGTAAATCGGGACCCTATTACTTAGACTCAGCTGTCCGTCTGTCTGTCTGTCTGTCTGTCCTTCTGTCACCAGGCTGTACAACAGTGATAGTTTGACAGCTGAAATTTTCACAGATGATGTATTTCTGTTGCCGCTATAACAACAAATACTAAAAACCAGAATACATTTTTTTTTTCTTTTACAATCTTACACAAATCGGCTTAGTCCCAAACTAACCAAAGCTTGTACTATGGGTACTAGAAGACGCTAAACATACTTATATAGATAAATAAATACTTAAATACATAGAAAACATCCATGACTCAGGAACAAATATTTGTGCTCATCACACAAATAAATGCCCTTTCCAGGATTCAAACCCGGGACCTCCGGCTTCGTAGGCAGGGTCACTACCAACTAGGCTACAGGAGGCTCCCATACAACCAACGTGTTTTTCGTTTGCAGTTTTTATAGATAATGGTACGGAACCCTTCGTGCGCAAGTCCGACTCGCACTTGGCCGGTTTTTACATACATTATATGCTTTATTATTGTCAAGTGAGTGTGACTGAGTTATTTTTTGTTTGACGACTCCCTCCAATTGGGCACACGACTATTTGTAAATGCCCGAAAAGGCCTAACGTCCTATTGTGCCCTAACCCTTCCCAGGTTGATCAGTTTTCAAATCAAATCATTTACGCGTTGCAAGCACATGTTACCTTATTAAACTGTGTATCAGACGAGAGTCTTTGACCAGTGTGTGTTTGATAACATATGGCACGGAAACGTGGTCGCTTACTATGGGCCTCATAAGAAGGCTCAAAGTCACTCAAAGGGCTATGCTGGGAGTTTCTCTGCACGATCGCATCAGAAATGAGGCTATCCGCAGCCGAACCAAGGTAACCGATATAGCCCTCCGAATTGCTAAACTTAAGTGGCAGTGGGCGGGGCACATTGCACGTTGAACCGATGGCCGTTGGGGCTGAAAGGTTCTGCCCGCCATTGTTATGTGTGATGTCACATTACAGCATCATGTCAGGGCAATTCCGCACTCTGTTATTAGGCTGTGACAAGTTCGGGAATGGAGGTGATAGTTGTGCCATATATGTCAAAGTGTGTATGAATCATATTCCTAAACCTATATCCCGTCGAATAATAATTGAGGACCATTATCAGTGACTTGTTTACGAAATGGGAGAATTTATTCAACGACAAACGGAGCTACGAGCTACGCTGTATCGAAGTTACTTGGCTGATAGTAGTCGACATTGACAGCTTAGCGATACCGTACCGACACTCCGCTAAGGTCAGTTTCAAATCAGGAAGCTCCCCATAAAAATGCTGCAAAATTACAACATTCAGAATTCCTGTAATACTTTTAAATCAAAGTAAATACACTTGAGAAACTCTGTCAAAAACTTGAAATACTCGTGCAAAATGTTCCAAACAATTTAGCGAGTTGAAAAACGTGTAAATATTCAAATGGCGACGGAAGAGTCGGAGCAAGAAATATGAATACGATTCTAGAAGTTTCGCGCCAAATGATGCATATTTCGGCCATAACACTCGCATTATTCAAAAAACTGGCTAAAGGTGGCTGTCCATGGAAACAAATATTTCAAATATTTGACACCTCGCTTGCTTGAAACCTAGGTGTAAAATATATGGTAACACATTTTCGCACATCTTTGGTGGATAGTCCTTAAGCTCATTTATAAACCGTATGAAGTTAAAGACATTATCGCAGGCTTCATTAAGAATTAGCTTTTCTTAACCTACATGCGGGTCGAACTTTTCGCAAAAAGGTTATCTGTAATGTGAAGTGACAAATAATACGTATTGACATTTCAATACTATTAAAAATAGAAATTTCGACCTTATTGCAGATAATGTTAATAGTGCACCCAGATTACAAACACTTGTTGCCATACATCATCTGGAATAACCATATTAAAATCATGTCTCAATCATAATATGATTGAGAAGTGTCCCACTGCTGTGCAAAGGCATCTCCCCTCTTGATTTCCACTCGTCCTGATTCTGATATGATTGCGTTGAAATAGCAAACAATGAATTGACAAGGGTAATTCTGAGATCCTTGAGGAATCGACGGAAGTCCTCAAATATTATTGGCTCACATACAGTGATTTGGATTTTTTCTTTAATAATCAACGCATTTGCTCTCGGAAATCAGTTCATGTGGTAAATTGCAAAAGAAATGTGGTAATGTTCATGTGGCTTGGCACAGTATGTACGCATAAGCGACATTTAAGGTTGGACAAAGCCCGGTCCTTTGGAAGGCGTGCGTGGGGATATAGATCCAACACGTAGAGGCCCTTTGGAGACGAAGTTTAATGTGATGTAATACACCTGCTAGAACCCATTCACGGGTACATCGGTGAACCGGTTCCAACAGGCGTTGGGGCTATTGTGGGTTATATGGATAGAGAACGGGTTCTATGGTGATGAGATTTGGGTGGAATATGAAACTGGGCTATTGCAAAAAGATCCGGACACCTACATTGTTGTACACAAAGTTATCGAGGCAGGCGGTGACTAGCCGCTCATTAGATGGGCCCCTGAAAGCGTCGTCGTACAGACGTAGACGGCCAGGAGCAGCACCGGGTGATGTAACGATTCAACCTCTCAAAATGGCTTGCTTTTTATGTTTTTGTATTCTGAACTTAAATTAACCCCTAGCTGAAAGCTGAAGCTCCTGAGAAGCTTCTAGTCGTCTGAAAATGGAATCCTACCTGAAGGAAAAGCTATTGAATAAAATTAAACAGATAGTAAGCGAGAAAATAAATCATTTATTTACCATAGAAATATCAAATTAATTTTGTTTGTTTTGAAGCTAAAGAACCTTTGATTAATTAATCTAGTAAAATCAAGACTCGATTGTACTAGATATCCACTTTGTTCCTATAAATACTAACTCGTACCAAAGCGAATAGAAAAACCGAGTTAGTTCCGGCCGATCCTATTAGAAAGGTTGAGTTTTATTCTAGTCTAGGTAAATCTATCCTACAGCTACAGGATCTCTCGTTATTTATGTTAAAGTATTCGAGCTTGAGTACCTTAACAGACCAAATCATCTCCTAGGATATTGCCGGACGGAAAGAGATTCGGTCAAATAAAAAACCGTCCGACTCCAGACCTACAATGCCGTAATCTAACCTAGAATTTATTATCTCTGGAACCTAACCTCGAAGACCTATTTAGACCTAAGCTATACGTGATTCGCGCTGGTGAAGTGGCTTGGCGTGTGATTTCGTCTAGTGGGTGAGTCCCCGCGTTGCGTGAATGGCTCAGGCCCTTTTCGAGAAGTATGAAGTTTGTATTTCTATAAAGGGAAAAAGTTACACGTTAATTGAAGTTGTACATTAACCCCATTTTAGTAGAACCTATAACTTAAGTAAGACAATTATACCAGGTTCCTTAGAATTAATTTACAATTCTGTAGTTTCATTAAGTGATGCACAACTATGGAGGCTAAAGTGGGCATAAATTCCTTGTTATACTAAGTTGTGGGAAGTGATAAATTACGCTATGTGGTAGGTGACGCCCTTTAAACAGACTCGCAATACAATAGTGGTCAACTTGTGTTGGCCATGATGGGATCTCTATTGATGATGATGCGATGATATAATAATGAAAATAATCGTAAGTCCAGATATTGATGATGATGCGATGATAGTCTATTGAAATAGAATATTAGTACATGTTTTACTTACAGGTACATGAATGGCGTAATGTCTAGTGTAATATCGATTCTCCCTAACGATGAATCTTAGAGTTGTTAGCGAACTGTAGCGCTCGCCTCTCGCTCGCTCGCGGCTGCTCGTACTCACTAGTAATCCCACCTCATCTGTTGATTCCGTCTACCCTATCGTTATTTCTATCAAATCTAATACCAATTAGTACTGACTTTTCCTAAGCAATTTATAATACAATTCATCCCCAAAATATCTCAATGGATGTAACACAGTGTATTAGCAACCAATCTCACCCAATCAACTCAAAGGCACTTTATAGTCGGAACAATGTTAAATATACGACAACGCACAATTGAACTGACGAATGATAATTAATTACCAACCCACCGTGAGACCTTTGTTGAGATCCCAATAAAACGGCCCCACCTAAGAAGAGACCTACTTAAATATTACTGATATTAAGAGTGAAAGTGTTGGATTCCCTCGCAAAATCAATATAACAAAGGCCTCTAGATAAGAGGCCTTTGACTAAACCAAATCGATAGCTCAGCTACTGAGAACTCCCAATTTGCAAGATTGGGAACTCTAAATACCTTTGCCTAATCGATGACACATCCATGACGGTGCTTAAGGTGCGGTCACATCTCACTTGACTAAGGAACCTCTTACGAGCGAATCCTCATTGGCCAAGGTCGTCAATGTGCCCTGAGAACAAGAGTCCTGACACCAAGCGACGCGATCACCGGCGTACATGAACTAAATTACCTTGCTACATTCATTCGGCTAAGGAATCCCACACGGTATACCTAAAGGTATATTTGATTCCTTCATAGATTAACGCAACCGCACCCCTTATTAAGAGGTTTGTTAAGACTAAGACGGAAGTTTGACCGGGGAAGATCCCCAATTTGCAAGATTGAGGACCCTCAGCCACTCGCTCCGCCTACACATCCATGAAGAGCGCATAAAGTGCAGTCATACTTCTCTCGACACAGTCGAGGTCTTAAGTATGTCCAAGGGACAATAGTCCATCAACACCGGTGCGAGCACACCTCTTCTTGACGTAATCAAGGTCCTCAATGTGCTCTGGGTGACAAGAGTCAGCGACACCGAGCACTCAATCATAGGTGTACATTATTAAATTACTCAGCTACGTTCACCTATTAAGGAATCCCTCAACCATATCTATAATTAACCACCGGGTCTAATATGTACTTGTAGTAACATTAGTCGCTTATCCGCACCTTAACAATTTATCCTCATAGTGTAACGCGTACCACGGACCGAGTCAATTGCTATAGCTAGGTTGTCGTATAATAATTAACCACTTTATCTCGTGGGGGCGCACGGAACCCAATCATATCGCAGTGACAAAACAACTAGTAATATATATGTAGAACAAAACAACATTCCTGTAATATCGTCAGTTATTTAACCAATGACCTAGATCCGTTCATAACCTATACATAAACCGCTCGTACTTTATCTAGCATATTCCCCAAACTATATACAGTAGAACTAGATTTCGATACACAAATACAAGTATGATAACGTTGAAATGGTTAGATAATAGCCCCAAAAACAAATTAATAAGTTTCAGAATCATTCAATACAGTGATTATAAAGGTCACTCACCAGATTTTAATCTCTTAATAGTACAGACACGTACCGGCCTGTCTCAGCGACTTGTAGGGTCCCTGGTTCAGCATGTCCTCTTTCCGCCTTCCGTCGCTGTGATCCCGCCTTGACGCCCCGAGCAAAAGGTGACCCGCGCCTCCATAAATAAATTACAATATAATATTAGCACATATTTTAATAAAGATTTCCCTCATTTGTACCTACAATTAACCACTAGAAACTGGTATACAATTAGGAATTATTTACCATTGTAACAGTAACAGTATACTACGGGCCGCGTCGATTGCAATGACTAGACTATAATAAGTGTTCACTTCAATTCATGGGAGTATATGGAATCCTAATATGATGATGTCTTAAGCGCATTTATTAGGTGATAAACCTATTAGACCGCCACATATTCAAAATACACACGTGATCATATAAGATCATATCAGTTCACGAGCAGAAAGATATTGCCTAAATATTAATCACTTAATTCAAGACAATGTGCGCACATGATAATTACTCCCTAAGAAATTCCAGAATTCACTATGATTAGTCACACTTTAAAATAAAATATTCAATCTCACCAGACGATCGCAAAGGCATTTGCGACCTTACCAAACTCTAATTCCTCTCAGCAACAGCCGTAATGCAGCCCAGCAGTGACCAGCCTTGCTCCGCCTCGAAGTAGTACGCGCCCAGAGGTCAGCCTAGCCTGGCCGCCCTCGTATTCTGCAGCGTGATCTCGCTTCGACGTCCCATAGGAAAGTGAAACGCTCCTCGGCCCGCCGGGGTATTTATAGCCAACACTAACACGATCACGCCACTAATCCGACTCCTCATCTGAAAATATACCTTAACAAAAGGGAATAAGGCCCATTTTCCAGGGAGCGTTCCTCGCCCCACCGTGCCGATCGATAAGCACTTTTCTCGACTTCGCGGGTAGAATGTCTCTGCAGCTCGCGCGTCCGTCCACGCGTTTTCTTGCTGGCCAGCGATCCATTCCTCCAATTAACCTAAGTAGTCTAATTTATGAATCCATAAATCTAGATCTAGCACACATTAAATGATACACTAATCCAACAATACTGAATTAGTATGCTGAAGTATGTTTTAAACCAATTATTTTGGACGAAATGCGAGTTTTCTACACATCTAATTGTAGTCTAGATTTTAGCCTAGAATAGCATCTAACGCAATTTATATCTTACTTATTTACATACATAATTAACAGGATGATAACGAATGAAAGCTTCAATCCCTTCATATTTGGACCTGAAACCCACAACGCTAACATTTATCAATTTAAAAGAGTAATTCCGCCCTTAGATACTATTGAGTCTGAGAGCGAAGCTCTCGGATCGTCTCAATCTGCCCCATGATCATGCACAGCGAGAAATCTATGATTTTGAGCGAAGCATTATCACAATCTAAAACATACCTAAGCAATAAACAAGGAATTGCGACCTATTAATGGTGAATTTTTAAATAACTTTGAGTAGATAATTCCGTTAACCTACTGTCCTTATACCAAATTTAAATATAATATTACACTAACTGAAGGCTAGATTTGTTAGCTGTGTCTATTTACATAATTCTCCCAATTAATTCTGACCAATAATCTATGATTATAATTTGCAAAAATGCCAACCCCATAACTCGGGAAGTTTCAATTCGTTGATATATCGATCTCTCCAACAAGTGTATTTTAGGTGTGTGAATGTTTAACTACTACGTTTGCTTGGTGATGGACGTTGAAGAATAGCCCCTGTATCACCTTGTGCCTCCAGTCACCTTCTGGCTTCCGTCAGCACAAGTTTAGCCACATATCTCGGCTGATGACACACATACCCATCCATACGGTACCACCTTGAGTCCACAGATGCCCCCTGGCCACCACAAACTCAAGTTTAGCCACATATCTCGGCTGGCAATACAAACCCCTATACTGCATCACCTTGCACCTCCAGTTGCCTTCTGGCTTCCGTCAGTACAAGTTAGGCCACATATCTCGGCCGATGACACAATATAATTATCTTCTAGCTTCACCTTGAGCCTACAGATGCCCCCTGGCCACTACAAACTCAAGTTAGACCACATATCTCGGTCGGCGCCGCTAGAAAACTTCCCCAGAATACTCCCATTCGCACAAAGTACTAGGTTGTGAGCCCAATAGATCCTAATGACCACGATGTTGCACTAACACCCCGAACCCTCATATACCTTCTGGCTACCAAGGATCCAGGTTCAACCACATATCTCGGTCTATGTTATTACAATAACTCCTCATGCGAACAGCAGAACACTGAGTACAAAGATAATCACCAAGCAAACCCAGTGGAGAATGTTTCTACTTGACTAGGATATCCGACTTCAGACTGTATTCCACACTAGAGGCAAACTGTTCATAAACTACTGGGTTAATTTTGCATTAATCCCTTCAATGTCCTGACAGCACCATCAAACCATTAACGATAGTGATAATACTGACAAAACATCAAACAAACTTTAACTTTAATCGTCGTTCGCGATGATACTCTATCTCTATACCGAACGTGACCCAGTCGCACACAGTAACATTCATCAACCCCGTGGGGTCTCTAGGAAGTGCCTTGACATCCTATGGAGAATCCGACTACATGCGTCCAAGCCCCACCCAGCTTTACTGTAGAAATGTCGTAACTACTATATAATACGTTTGCATTACTCAAATACAAAATGCAACACTTCACCATCGTGTAAGAATAACAGCCTTACTAAATTTAATTTCAACAAACCATGTTCATTGAACCCTTGCAAGATTGTAATCTTGACATTGCAAATTACTTAACATATAATAGGAAATTCCTGATAAATTCCCAGTAATGGAAGTTAAAATATTATAACTTAAGTTTCAGAATGAATGTTCGTTGACAAATCATCCCGAAGAATATGGTGTCGGAAGTATCCTTGCCACGAAGAGATGTGTAGGACAAAGATAAGACTAGCTTAGCCTTTCAGCTTAGCTTCTGTAGAGTATAGTGTCGCCACAGTTAGTCACACAAGGACCTTGTCATTTTATGACTTTAACCTAACCAACTATAACTGCGGAAACACCGGTGTAAAATGGTTTGGAGAGATCAATCAGTACCAACAAACCTAGGTTGCACTGCGAACTCCGACCAGTCGGTAAAAGCCCATTGTTATCATACAATCACACTTTCAGCACTACCTCTCACGTGGACTCATACATCTCTTAACTCAACGAACACACACATATACCCTCCCAACCTAATTAATCCCCTTGCCCTAAACACGACTTAGACCAACTAAACGGAATCCGACAGTACAACCACATTAATGATATATAATGTTCTTCCCAAGTTATATGCTATGAGAACTTACATTTACTTTATAAGACGAGAAAATTATGATATGAAGAGTAGAACAAAGTGATAATATAATATTACTACTTTACTTATTTTGCAAAACAAAATTTTACTGCTTTAATTGATCCGCACAGCCCTATTCGCACACAGCCAACTAACCTGCGCTTCATATGTTTGAAGATTATAAAAGACAGCAAGTCAAACTTAATTAACCCTCCTAGAGTAACCCGTAAATATCAAAATTTTAAGCCATATCCCATTTACCATTTACCTATCAGTCATTAATTAAATAAATGCCCCCCATTCTCACAACTTAAATAATTTTATAGTTGGATCTCAAATTTTCGTAATACTATAATTTATGTAGTAAATACCAGATAACTCGCAATACATAATTCATAAGTTTAAAATTAGCTTTACACCAATACCATATATTATGCGAACGTAAGATTCGCCGGTTACTAAATGAAGATTACACCCACGCCCTTAAGACCCACATAAATTTAACGCCTGATGTCAATATTGTATTGACAAACGCATCATACATCTTAAGATATACCTGTAATAAATGGATTATTTCATGTAAATATTTAACGTTGCTTATGCACTACCTAGCGCACAACATGTGGACAAAATATATAACCATATTCCATGCTCGAGATAAATTTAAGCCGGAATAATTATAACTACGTAAGGTCCTAACCACTAGACGATCACGGCCCTCACCTCCTTTCCTTTATTATTAACTCCATCCCTGTTGTCATAAGATCCCTGTAAGTTTCAATAATTAGTATTCAATCGGTGCTTGAAATTCCGCTCCCGCAACTGCAACTGCCTTCACGCTGTCATAACATCGTCGCCTTTACCCCCCATCGGTATCGTAATTCAAAATATACAATCACAAGCTAATCGAATACGATAGCCGCGACCTCTTCTTCTCCAAAGCCAACCCTGCCCTCTTGAACTCCAAATTTAGCCACAAAATTTGAAATCTGCATCCGTGCATTACTCGAAAATGATACTCGCGCCGATTTTTTCTTTCAAAAATTTTATCAGCCATCCTGGATTCCAAACTTATCTTAAATCTAGAACCTGCGTTCCCGTATAACTTGAAAATGATACCCGTCAGGAATTCCTTAAAAACAAGATGAGCCGCGATCTAAAATTTCAACTTAAGTATCTAAAATTTGACACGCACGACAATAGGTTATCTGATTCCCCCTTTATACCTATGAGACGTCAATCCGCCGTATACCTACTTTCTCCGAAAGGAAAGGATGACAAGAACAAAATTAAAATTTCCCGCCAACTCAAAAAAAATAATAAATTTATACCATCTAGTACTTAATTTATCAGTCATTCCTGTCCCGTTATCCTGTAACTTATTTTACGTCGTCCTAAAAGGTCACGTACAAATACCTCTAGACACCGCAATTCGTAACAACTAAATATTGGGATATAACCGCTAGTACTCTTTGGGGGAGTCCTGTCTAACAGTAGCTGTCTACCGGCTGATATGATGACGATGGTAACGATGACTCAGCGCTGTGGTTATAGATCTACTTTCGCTAGTGGTGAAAGGTGAGGTGAGGTGAGGTGCGTCCCTAGTACGCCCAGAATAACAGCCCAGCTGATAGCGAGACGATCCCGCGGTCATTGCGCCAACCTTGATATTCGCCAATGCAGATCGACTCGACTCAAATCGATTTATTGCTTACAGCTAGTATAACCTGGTCTCTAACCTCCCAATATCAATATAAGACCAGGGGTCAGTGCTAATTTTGCCACTCCCAACGCGGCGATCCCGAATCTACCTTAATAGATACCGGTATAACCTATCGTGAATTACATCTTTGACAATTTATTGACTTAGGAATATTTCTGACGACAAATATTACGCATTAAAAATACCTAAATTCCCATACTGCAACCAACCATTTTATTAATATTTTATAACAAGTACCTAATTTGTTGTTGAACAACCTATATAGGCGCCTTTAATTAACGCCCCTCCTGATATAAAGAAGTAAAATACAACCCAACTGAGAGCCCTCCCCTTTTGAAAGTTGGTTAACCTTATCGACGCACGACCTCCCGTGAGCGCACACTATAGATACGCCTTACGATCTCGACTACATAATACCTTATTTACAAACTTACAAGTTGCCTATTCTATTCTAGTTTTAAGCACGGAATCAAGCATAAAGTACCAAATTTCCCCCTCTTTTTTTTTAAATATCTAGTGTGAAACGAACAACGCGAAGTACTTACGGTTTCATTCGCGCGATTTGAACCAGCGGTGAGTTGATCGCGTAACTATTCTTAACACAGACTATAACTTTAGATTTAGATTTAGATTTATTTATTTCGAGATAAAAATTACAATATAGGTTTGCATACAATGTCAAAATTATAAGAATCCTTGCCACGATCGTCAATAATAAGAAATAAAATTTAAAAATATTCAAAATGTAAATACACAAAGTGGAAATCGTAGCTCCAATTACGGATTGTCATTTAAAAACTAATAGACACATACTATTAAACAAATAAACAATGTCAATTTATGCATTAGGTACGATTTAAAAGTTGAATATAGAATATAAATGTTACACAAGAAATCATATCAAATTATAGCTGTCAATAAATCAAATAAACTCTTAAAAAACCATGTCCATGAACTCATGAACAGAGAGATTTACTTATTCTACTTTTTTTTTTTTTGATATTAATCGTCTTAAGATGTTAACTAAAATTGTGGTAGTACCCTTGCAAAAGCTATCATACCGAATGGATTAAAGACAACCGACTACGCTAATCCTCCCGCGATTCAAATGATAATGGCCCTACAAACGATAATGTACACCCAACATAATGCGCGACTCAATTTCAATGGGATGTCTACAAATTTTGGTATGAATACAAACACTTACTAGGATTCCTCATTTGGATATAATGTAGTATCAGAGTATTTTATAATCACAATGCTAACCCCAATTACAAAAGGCCCCTTATAAATCGACGCGAATTCTGACATTGGTAGGACCTGTTAATCACATTTATAGTTTAATAACTTTAAGCGTAGGGAAATTAATCATTAGATTTATCAACTAGACACAACGTACTGGCAAGGTCTATCTAATAAAAAGGTCCTAGTTTAATGTTAGTAGGCAAGGAAAATCCGTCTAAGTAAATATGAACTCACTTGTCAAAAAAAATTTAACATAATTTCCAATACCTCACTTGCCTGATACACAGTTTATAAATGTAAGATGCTCTTGTAACGCGTAAATGATTTGACTCGAAACCGAATTAACCCCTTCATTCCGCCACCGTATTCCACATGACAAAACCCCATTAGAATTAAATTACCACCTCTAAGTAGGCTCAGGATTTATATATTCACAACTCCTAATTTTTCCTAAACCGTAACAACCGTTTAAACACGCCACTTGGCCGTACATTAAAGCCTCACCACAGATCTTAACCCAAATCAGCAAATGTCAAATTCCCGCGGCCTGGCTAGACAAATTTTGTAAACAACATTCGTCGTAATTAATCAAATAATTTAATAACTAGAGTCTAGATTGCTATTATTTGAAGGAATAAATTGCTCCAGTTACGTCTGACTTGTATAGTGCAACAACGAGTGTTTTGCCTCCTATTTCAGCCTATTCCAACGTGTCATTACTTGTGTTTGGGTCAATATTGTGTATTATTATTTAAAGTTAGTTTTAAAGTGAAGTTAGTGAAACAATGAATACTGTGCTACCAGGAACTCGACTAGTGTGTGTCTAGTCAACCGACCGTAAGTAATTCCTTCTTCTAAAATCTCCCCATTTTAATCCATAAGGCCTATTTTAATCCAGCACTGAATTAAATAAAGGTACTAAACTCTTTTGAACGGTTACGAAAGAACGGAAAGCAACCGCGATCTTACTCATGTGACAGTTAATCCATCGGCCGACTACTTATTTCTTACATGAATGAGAGAAATATCACTTGCGTTTGTCGCTAGCATCAAAATACCCCCTCCACGGGTCGAATTAATTTTCTTACGTGACCAATATTTGACCTATTTTGCGCTAGTTTTGTAACCGAACTCGAAAATATGCCCTAATACGAATATCGTTTATAAACAACCATACTTTCTGTTCAATAAACCCACGCGAGTGCCTCGATGATAATTTTATGTATCCGTAAAATTATACCGCAGACCCTTAAATAATACTTAAGTACAACCTCTTCCATTAACCGGTAGTCATTTTTGTCATAAAGGTTATTCATGCAAAAAAAAGATAGACGGACCCTATGTCGTAGACAAATACACAATTTGATGAATACCTAAATCGCATAATGTTAAAACTATAATAAACGCCTAAATATATAAGTATCCCTAATTACCCTTAACTTACTCCAAACATTGTAAAGTTCGTTCAATTTAATAACCAAAGGTTTAAAAAGTAGTAGCCCACAATATTGTTAGTAAAGCAAACATAAAAAAACACAAAAAGATTTTTCCGTACCGGGGATCGAACCCGGACGCTCGCGACTCATAGCCCGCCGGACACACCAATCGTCCAGTGCGCTGTTAAGATAACTTGCGAAATTAACGACCCATTTCGAAATTCACATTACCTCAACAATGACTAGAGAGGTGGAACAGTTAGTTTACATACTGCAGTATCACGTACTAAGGTAACCAATTTAAAGTGCCATGCGATATATACGACTCCTGCCTTAAAGTACATAATAATAATAACACGTGCACAACTTGGTATTACTAATATAATTTCTCCGAATTGCCCTGTTACCATATAATGTAAACATGGCGAATATCTTTCGTAACCTGACGTGAACCGGTACATATATGGTATTTGTCTGACAAGCTCTAATCTTTCGGTTTCAGACTGGGACAACTATCCATCTTATACTTGACAAATTCTGAAACCATTGTTTAAAATACGTAACGTAACTATCAATGAATTGATCCGTACTATATTTACTTACTATACCTACCTACATTTAAATTGCATTCAGCCCTTTTGATAGAACCCATGACTTTAACACTACCTTATTAATAATTAAGTGCGTTGCGGTTAATCAATTACATGCCCTACACACATTGTCTTACAATTCTAAGCCTTCTGCCCCCCTTTCTTAGAGCTGAATCTCCCGTGAGATTCGGAAATCCCTATCAGCGAAGTCTTTCGCCTCAGAACCTGAGTATCAAAGTTATTCGCTAACTAATAATGTCGTACCGTAGATCACGCGTGCTTTGTTTTGCATATATATATATGAAAACCTAACTTGACTGGAATTATAATTAATTATTTAAATTACTCTGAAACTTCACAAACCCCGCTCTATAATTATGACTCACGAAGTAACTAAACCAGACAGACGGATTTCGGAATATCCTTATTCAATGAATTCGTTTTATTTCATTCGCTTGCCAACACGTGTTATTTTTTTTATTTTTTTTTATTTATTTTATTTATTTATTTCAGTACAGCAACTATTTTTACAGGTTGACCTAATACAATAGCGCCTTAATCTTATATCTATATATATATCTATTATTACTTACTTACTTATTTTCTAATTCGGACGTTCGTAAGTACGTTAGCGTTAATTAAGCTACTGATTACAATGAAATTCGCTATACCTACAGTGTGTGATGGGTCTAAAACTTTATTTCGCTAAGTTTTGTAAGGCGCAATCTATCTATTATCTTTTTCATTACATTGTACCTACGTAAACCCGCGTGACGCTTAAAGGTACTTAACATACCTATTAGAATTGACCAATATAAAATATGTAGGCTCTAATTAGTTCTTATATTTAGCCCGCAACCTCCACACAAAGCTAATTTTGTCGCATACTAATTCCATATTTTTAATTCGTTGATATGAGTTCCGGCCCGTGAGAGAAATCAGACCGCGCCGAGGACACAACCGTTTATCAAGCCCAAGTAGACACTTCCTTGTTGTCTATGTTCCTTTAATACATCCGACACGAAACCCCTAAATTCTGTATAAGTACATGTAAATCACATACTTATGTGGCAACATGGCTAACATACCTCACCCGAATTGCGATACATTTAGGAATGGTGGTCGTTTAAGCTTTATTTCCATGTCCGACATATAAACTAAATAACATTTTGCGACTAATATTTAGTGGCCAATACATCTTGAACTGTACCCCTATACAAAACGTGAGCAAAGAAGTATCCACCTCAAAAGTAAAGCAACTATATTATTACCTAGTTATTAGAAATAATTTACACTATGCTATTATCATAAAGTTACTATCAATATTAACGCATCTAACTGGCTACATCACTTTCCATGCCAAAATATTTTACGTGCGACGCGCTTTATTTAAGCTCGACCTTAATGCATTACATAAATATTTATCCTATGAACCTAAAACTGTTCACCCATTCCACCAAATTATAAGCGAACGCGACATATAGTTAATCAATATTACTCCTTTATCATCAAATTAAACAACAATTTCCCGCCAAAAATCTTTACGATTACCGGCGCCGCGACGTCGCCAGATTCCAAGATGGCTGCCCGAACCTAAGTTCGATGTTTAAAATTGTTTTTAGTTTGCGCGCGGGCTTCAACGAGCCGAATTCTCGCATATTCAGGCCTATTATTTAATCAGTTTAAAGTGTTTTACTGTGGTTTAGTGTGTATTCAAACATGAATCAATGCAGTGATAATAGGACTAGTGCTAAATATAAAGTGAATCGTGATAAAGTGGCCGCGTATTTATGTGGAAATGTGCGAGTCCTACCATGTCACGAATGTACCTCTATGGAATTAGCCAGGTATTTAAGTGCCCTTGACTTGTTGTCTAACTTCAACCCTGTCACTATTTTAACCCTGCCAAAGTGGTTTTATGTACCTACGAAATTAAAAATTGAAATCTCACGCGTACATACAACCGGTTCACTGACTCACGATGACAACCATTTAAATACCTACACACAGCTTACCTTTTGACCTTAATGACCTAACAACAAAGTCTATTATTTATCTAGTATTTGAATTTCTAGTCGGAACTAATCCGATACGAATGCGCATTTTTTGTAACCGATAACCGCTCCAGTTTCTTATCATTTTAACTGGTTAATGAATATAACTCGCGCGAATTACCTACTTATCTATTCTTACAATTACTTTCCTTACAAGGACGATTACGTAGAAAATATCCGCAAGGTTATAGGTACTTAAGATTTCGGACAATCGTAGCGATCGAGTTAACGTAAACGCCGAGAATTGGATTCAATTTTACTAGGTCAACTAACTAGGTATAAACGCGTCTAAATGTACCTACTTTTCTCCCATAGCTTACGAAAGTTACCTATAACTCTATGTGATGAGTTCTTTAGTATGTTCCTAAGTCCTTGGTACTATAATCATCCACCGGTACTTTCCTAACCGCTGTTTAACGAATAATTGCCTAAAATGTTGGACAGAATGTCAATGACCTCAACACTATTCTTGCGAACTCGAATGCAACAATTGAATATGAAGGATGAAATAATCGTAGTTAAATACATAAGATGCTAATATAACAAAATACTATCTTGAGGTAACCTTATTCCGTTTTATTTTATTTTTATTTTATTTTGGAATAAAAACATTATACCTAAACTTTATTATACCTAACTACTACCGCAACCGCCTGATGTATATGGAACCTACTTAATTGTGCTATGGCATTGGCAGATTGTAAGGCCATTCCGTATGACATTCCTGCCCCCCTTTTATACAAATTTCGCGTAGGCGCTACTTTTACACTACTGCCCGATGAAAAGAGTATTTACTATTACGCTTCTACTTAATTCTTAAATTAGACCCTCCTCTATTGCAATGGTAGATCGTAAGTCCCTCCCACAAAACATTGCTGCCCCCCTAATTTACAAATATCGCATAGGCACTACTTTTAGACGACTGTCCGATGAAAAGAGTGTTTAGGTACTGTTACGTTTATACTTAATTCTTAAATAAGACTCACTTTCCGACTTCCGTTCGGCCTAAAATTTCGCACGAATGTATAAATCCCATGACAAATTAAGTTATGATGACAAGGAACTATTCTGATGTTAGGGTTGGAAGATGGGCCTAGGAACTTAGTGATACAATGACACAAACCCATCGAGTTTGGGCTCGTTAGAATCGTCTCAATGAGCAGTTGGTAAACATATGTAGAAAAGTACAGTCGGGATTAAAAATGTGTACCCCCAAATGAATTTCTGTCAAAATAATATTAGCCCTCCGTCAACAACAACATTATTTCTATGCATATTTTTCATAGTTTAGTGTGATATAAACTTATTGATTAGTAATTCACCTACGTACCGCGCGTGAAAATCCCTTTGAAATTAAAAGGTAGAAAGAAAATCCTGAAAATAATACACAACACAACATAAAAAATACAAACTCCATCTCTCTATCTACTCCACGGCAACAAAATGTGGGTTATTTGTATAACCCACACACAGAAAAATCTGTAAATAAATTGAATTAGCCCTTTCACCAAGCGAATCACGTAATAAAAAAAATATTTTTCCTTTTATTATAATTTTTTTTTTATATATTTTTTTTAAATTGAAAATACTCTATTCTGTAGTAACCCGGGATACTATAAAGTGAATTTCAACCCTATTTTCATCCTGATCACGGCCTCACCAAAATGTAACGATTCAACCTCTCAAAATGGCTTGCTTTTTATGTTTTTGTATTCTGAACTTACATTAACCCCTATCTGAAAGCTGAAGCTCCTGAGAAGCTTCTAGTCGTCTGAAAATGGAATCCTACCTGAAGGAAAAGCTATTGAATAAAATTAAACAGATAGTAAGCGAGAAAATAAATCATTTATTTACCATAGAAATATCAAATTAATTTTGTTTGTTTTGAAGCTAAAGAACCTTTGATTAATTAATCTAGTAAAATCAAGACTCGATTGTACTAGATATCCACTTTGTTCCTATAAATACTAACTCGTACCAAAGCGAATAGAAAAACCGAGTTAGTTCCGGCCGATCCTATTAGAAAGGTTGAGTTTTATTCTAGTCTAGGTAAATCTATCCTACAGCTACAGGATCTCTCGTTATTTATGTTAAAGTATTCGAGCTTGAGTACCTTAACAGACCAAATCATCTCCTAGGATATTGCCGGACGGAAAGAGATTCGGTCAAATAAAAAACCGTCCGACTCCAGACCTACAATGCCGTAATCTAACCTAGAATTTATTATCTCTGGAACCTAACCTCGAAGACCTATTTAGACCTAAGCTATACGTGATTCGCGCTGGTGAAGTGGCATGGCGTGTGATTTCGTCTAGTGGGTGAGTCCCCGCGTTGCGTGAATAGACCCAGGCCCTTTTCGAGAAGTATGAAGTTTGTATTTCTATAAAGGGAAAAAGTTACACGTTAATTGAAGTTGTACATTAACCCCATTTTAGTAGAACCTATAACTTAAGTAAGACAATTATACCAGGTTCCTTAGAATTAATTTACAATTCTGTAGTTTCATTAAGTGATGCACAACTATGGAGGCTAAAGTGGGCATAAATTCCTTGTTATACTAAGTTGTGGGAAGTGATAAATTACGCTATGTGGTAGGTGACGCCCTTTAAACAGACTCGCAATACAATAGTGGTCAACTTGTGTTGGCCATGATGGGATCTCTATTGATGATGATGCGATGATATAATAATGAAAATAATCGTAAGTCCAGATATTGATGATGATGCGATGATAGTCTATTGAAATAGAATATTAGTACATGTTTTACTTACAGGTACATGAATGGCGTAATGTCTAGTGTAATATCGATTCTCCCTAACGATGAATCTTAGAGTTGTTAGCGAACTGTAGCGCTCGCCTCTCGCTCGCTCGCGGCTGCTCGTACTCACTAGTAATCCCACCTCATCTGTTGATTCCGTCTACCCTATCGTTATTTCTATCAAATCTAATACCAATTAGTACTGACTTTTCCTAAGCAATTTATAATACAATTCATCCCCAAAATATCTCAATGGATGTAACACAGTGTCTTAGCAACCAATCTCACCCAATCAACTCAAAGGCACTTTATAGTCGGAACAATGTTAAATATACGACAATGCACAATTGAACTGACGAATGATAATTAATTACCAACCCACCGTGAGACCTTTGTTGAGATCCCAATAAAACGGCCCCACCTAAGAAGAGATCTACTTAAATATTACTGATATTAAGAGTGAAAGTGTTGGATTCCCTCGCAAAATCAATATAACAAAGGCCTCTAGATAAGAGGCCTTTGACTAAACCAAATCGATAGCTCAGCTACTGAGAACTCCCAATTTGCAAGATTGGGAACTCTAAATAACTTTGCCTAATCGATGACACATCCATGACGGTGCTTAAGGTGCGGTCACATCTCACTTGACTAAGGAACCTCTTACGAGCGAATCCTCATTGGCCAAGGTCGTCATGTGCCCTGAGAACAAGAGTCCTGACACCAAGCGACGTGATCACCGGCGTACATGAACTAAATTACCTTGCTACATTCATTCGGCTAAGGAATCCCACACGGTATACCTATAGGTATATTTGATTCCTTCATAGATTAACGCAACCGCACCCCTTATTAAGAGGTTTGTTAAGACTAAGACGGAAGCTTGACCGGGGAAGATCCCCAATTTGCAAGATTGAGGATCCTCAGCCACTCGCTCCGCCTACACATCCATGAAGAGCGCATAAAGTGCAGTCATACTTCTCTCGACACAGTCGAGGTCTTAAGTATGTCCAAGGGACGATAGTCCATCAACACCGGTGCGAGCACACCTCTTCTTGACGTAATCAAGGTCCTCAATGTGCTCTGGGTGACAAGAGTCAGCGACACCGAGCACTCAATCATAGGTGTACATTATTAAATTACTCAGCTACGTTCACCTATTAAGGAATCCCTCAACCATATCTATAATTAACCACCGGGTCTAATATGTACTTGTAGTAACATTAGTCGCTTATCCGCACCTTAACAATTTATCCACATAGAGTAACGCGTACCACGGACCGAGTCAATTGCTATAGCTAGGTTGTCGTATAATAATTGACCACTTTATCTCGTGGGGGCGCACGGAACCCAATCATATCGCAGTGACAAAACAACTAGTAATATATATGTAGAACAAAACAACATTCCTGTAATATCGTCAGTTATTTAACCAATGACCTAGATCCGTTCATAACCTATACATAAACCGCTCGTACTTTATCTAGCATATTCCCCAAACTATATACAGTAGAACTAGATTTCGATACACAAATACAAGTATGATAACGTTGAAATGGTTAGATAATAGCCCCAAAAACAAATTAATAAGTTTCAGAATCATTCAAAACAGTGATTATAAAGGTCACTCACCAGATTTGAATCTCTTAATAGTACAGACACGTACCGGCCTGTCTCAGCGACTTGTAGGGTCCCTGGTTCAGCATGTCCTCTTTCCGCCTTCCGTCGCTGTGATCCCGCCTTGACGCCCCGAGCAAAAGGTGACCCGCGCCTCCATAAATAAATTACAATATAATATTAGCACATATTTTAATAAAGATTTCCCTCATTTGTACCTACAATTAACCACTAGAAACTGGTATACAATTAGGAATTATTTACCATTGTAACAGTAACAGTATACTACGGGCCGCGTCGATTGCAATGACTAGACTATAATAAGTGTTCACTTCAATTCATGGGAGTATATGGAATCCTAATATGATGATGTCTTAAGCGCATTTATTAGGTGATAAACCTATTAGACCGCCACATATTCAAAATACACACGTGATCATATAAGATCATATCAGTTCACGAGCAGAAAGATATTGCCTAAATATTAATCACTTAATTCAAGACAATGTGCGCACATGATAATTACTCCCTAAGAAATTCCAGAATTTACTATGATTAGTCACACTTTAAAATAAAATATTCAATCTCACCAGACGATCGCAAAGGCATTTGCGACCTTACCAAACTCTAATTCCTCTCAGCAACAGCCGTAATGCAGCCCAGCAGTGACCAGCCTTGCTCCGCCTCGAAGTAGTACGCGCCCAGAGGTCAGCCTAGCCTGGCCGCCCTCGTATTCTGCAGCGTGATCTCGCTTCGACGTCCCATAGGAAAGTGAAACGCTCCTCGGCCCGCCGGGGTATTTATAGCCAACACTAACACGATCACGCCACTAATCCGACTCCTCATCTGAAAATATACCTTAACAAAAGGGAATAAGGCCCATTTTCCAGGGAGCGTTCCTCGCCCCACCGTGCCGATCGATAAGCACTTTTCTCGACTTCGCGGGTAGAATGTCTCTGCAGCTCGCGCGTCCGTCCACGCGTTTTCTTGCTGGCCAGCGATCCATTCCTCCAATTAACCTAAGTAGTCTAATTTATGAATCCATAAATCTAGATCTAGCACACATTAAATGATACACTAATCCAACAATACTGAATTAGTATGCTGAAGTATGTTTTAAACCAATTATTTTGGACGAAATGCGAGTTTTCTACACATCTAATTGTAGTCTAGATTTTAGCTTCAATCCCTTCATATTTGGTTGGGTTGTGCGTGCGTGCGTGCGTGCGTGCGTGCGTGCGTGCGTGCGTGCGTGCGTGCGTGCGTGCGTGCGTGCGTGCGTGCGTGCGTGCGTGCGTGCGTGCGTGCGTGCGTGCGTGCGTGCGTGCTTGTGTGCGTGTGTATGTGTGTGTGTGTGTGTGTGTGTGTGTGTGTGTGTGTGTGTGTGTTTGCTTGTGTGTTAGCTTTATAGGATTTAGTTTGTATGCGGTATTCTAACCAGTCTCTCAGTTTCAGCATACATTTCCTTTCCAATTTACCACATGAACTGCTTTCCGAGAGCAAATGCGTTGATTATTACAGAAAAAACCTAAGTCGCTGTATGTGGGCTGATAATAATTGAGGAATTCCGTCGATTCCTCAAGTATCTCAGAATTAACACTTCATTAGTTGCTACTTCAATGGAATCATGTCAGAATCTTTGACATACTTTACATCTTTGAGGAGTTATGGAACTGTGGTCATCTCCATCAGTTACCATCCACTTCACCAAAAATACAATTTTCGATGGTAAATACACAAGTTATAATAGAACATACCGAAAACACTACACGCGTGCCTATAAAATTTGAGGGTTGCCCTCAATTTCCCTGGGATTCCATCATCAGATCCTGACTTGGTGACAATGGGACCACCTCGGGAGTATATTCTTTCGAATAAAAAAAGAATATTGGAAATCTGTCCACAATTAACGGAGAAATCGGCGTGATATAGCAACTTGAGTTTTTTCTGTAATAAACAACGCATTTGCTCTCGGAAAGCAGTTCATGTGGTAAATTGGAAAGGAAATGTGGAAATTTTCACGTACCATTGGCGAAGTAATTAATTGAAGTCGGTTTAAACTTTATTTTAAAGTAATTATTGATTTTGATTTTTTAATTTGACTTATCCCTTACCGCGCTTTTTTTTTTTTTTTTAGGATTCGCCACGGAGCTAGTGACAACACACAACTCGGACGCATACCTACTCGTGAAATTAAGCACCTTTTTCGGAAGTGTCGCGAAGAGTAGCGGCCCGGCTTAAGCCGGAGAACAGCCAAGAAAACGCAACATCAAGCCCTACTGCCGACAATCTGTAGCCACGTTCCCGGGTGTACCCGAATGGGGGGAGGGCTCGTGGTTACAGCCCTGGAGGCAGTAGTCAGCGTCGTTGGGGCTCCGCATACAAACGAATACGTTTTATGGAATTCGCGACTAGGTACACTACAATTGGAGACTGCGTGCTAGTAAAGCATCTTGAATTAAACATCAATGTAGGTACCTATGTGCTTTTATCCTTAGATACTGAATTTATTTACTAGGGATGGAACGGTGATAGGGCACGAATTTTGTTTGTCGTTCTTAAAAGAGTCGAGTAGCTATTCATCCTAAAAGTGGCCCTTGTGACGAAAAAAAAACCAAAGAGAGAAATCCGTGTAGGACTGTAAGTATGTCATTATAACTCATTTAAATATTTTTTTAGCTACATGCCTTTACATATCTGTTTTGAGAATATGGGTCACTGATCAATCAGCACTACACCTATTTATTGTTTAAAAAAATTTATGTATAATATTAAGGATCCACTGAAATTCTAAAACCATATGAATTATATTAGCTACAGCTGTATCTTATTGACTTTCTTATCAGTATCACAGCTGACTTTAAAAACACTTACGAAATCATATGGTATACAATTTACAGTTGGTAAACAGTAAAACTTAATAATTGTGTGAATGAATTATATGCAAACAGGTTGTCAATATAGTTAGTATAGTTTGTGGTTTCAAGGGAGCAAAATTATACATTTACGGCGAGGGCGGCATATTGAATCCTGAGTTAAACGAAAGATTGTATAAAGTAGAATCTAGAGCGTAACGAGGGATATAACTTTGACAGAAAATTATATATCATTCGTTGTCCTTGTCATAGTTCCACATTTTTTTGTTGGGCACAACTGAATATATATAGGGTATGAAGTTGTTTATTTTTGTTATTAATAAACATTGAACATCACGAATTTGAATTACTAGGTGCATCGTATTGTTATTAATAAACTTATATACTTTAAGTAATACGAATGTTTAAGTCGGACTCGCGCACGAAGGGTTCCGTACCATTATCTATTAAAACATTTTTTTTTTCTGGTTTTTAGGGTTCCGTAGCCAAATGGCTAAAAACGGAACCCTTATCTGTATCCCTTGTTCCCTGAAGATATCCAACGGAAAATAATTATTTCTAGCTGACTTGGTTATCAAATGGCTACTTTGTACAGTTTGTACCAAATAAAAACGAATATTGGTATGAAAAAAAAATACCGTATAAAATAACGGTTTTCTTCGAGGAAAAAATATCCCATTTAATAACCGAGTTAGGTAGCAAGCAAGAATAATTTTTCCTTGTATAAAACCAGTTATTAAACTTGGTTACTCGTACTCACTTGCCTGATACACAGTTTATAAATGTAAGATGCTCTTGTAACGCGTAAATGATTTGACTCGAAACCGAATTAACCCCTTCATTCCGCCACCGTATTCCACATGACAAAACCCCATTAGAATTAAATTACCACCTCTAAGTAGGCTCAGGATTTATATATTCACAACTCCTAATTTTTCCTAAACCGTAACAACCGTTTAAACACGCCACTTGGCCGTACATTAAAGCCTCACCACAGATCTTAACCCAAATCAGCAAATGTCAAATTCCCGCGGCCTGGCTAGACAAATTTTGTAAACAACATTCGTCGTAATTAACCAAATAATTTAATAACTAGTGTCTAGATTGCTATTATTTGAAGGAATAAATTTCTCCAGTTACGTCTGACTTGTATAGTGCAACAACGAGTGTTTTGCCTCCTATTTCAGCCTATTCCAACGTGTCATTACTTGTGTTTGGGTCAATATTGTGTATTATTATTTAAAGTTAGTTTTAAAGTGAAGTTAGTGAAACAATGAATACTGTGCTACCAGGAACTCGACTAGTGTGTGTCTAGTCAACCGACCGTAAGTAATTCCTTCTTCTAAAATCTCCCCATTTTAATCCATAAGGCCTATTTTAATCCAGCACTGAATTAAATAAAGGTACTAAACTCTTTTGAACGGTTACGAAAGAACGGAAAGCAACCGCGATCTTACTCATGTGACAGTTAATCTATCGGCCGACTACTTATTTCTTACATGAATGAGAGAAATATCACTTGCGTTTGTCGCTAGCATCAAAATACCCCCTCCACGGGTCGAATTAATTTTCTTACGTGACCAATATTTGACCTATTTTGCGCTAGTTTTGTAACCGAACTCGAAAATATGCCCTAATACGAATATCGTTTATAAACAACCATACTTTCTGTTCAATAAACCCACGCGAGTGCCTCGATGATAATTTTATGTATCCGTAAAATTATACCGCAGACCCTTAAATAATACTTAAGTACAACCTCTTCCATTAACCGGTAGTCATTTTTGTCATAAAGGTTATTCATGGAAAAAAAGATAGACGGACCCTATGTCGTAGACAAATACACAATTTGATGAATACCTAAATCGCATAATGTTAAAACTATAATAAACGCCTAAATATATAAGTATCCCTAATTACCCTTAACTTACTCCAAACATTGTAAAGTTCGTTCAATTTAATAACCAAAGGTTTAAAAAGTAGTAGCCCACAATATTGTTAGTAAAGCAAAAATAAAAAAACACAAAAAGATTTTTCCGTACCGGGGATCGAACCCGGACGCTCGCGATTCATAACCCGCCGGACACACCACCGTCCAGTGCGCCGTTAAGATAACTTGCGAAATTAACGACCTATTTCGAAATTCACATTACCTCAACAATGACTAGAGAGGTGGAACAGTTAGTTTACATACTCCAGTATCACATACTATGGTAACCAATTTAAAGTGCCATGCGATATATACGACTCCTGCCTTAAAGTACATAATAATAATAACACGTGCGCAACTTGGTATTACTAATATAATTTCTCCGAATTGCCCTGTTACCATATAATGTAAACATGGCGAATATCTTTCGTAATCTGACGTGAACCGGTACATATATGGTATTTGTCTGACAAGCTCTAATCTTTCGGTTTCAGACTGGGACAACTATCCATCTTATACTTGACAAATTCTGAAACCATTGTTTAAAATACGTAAGTAATAAATTTTACTATCAACGTAACTATCAACGAAATGATCCGTACTATATTTACTTACTATACCTACCTACATTTAAATTGCATTCAGCCCTATTGACAGAACCCATGACTTTAACACTACCTTATTAATAATTAAGAGCGTTGCGGTTAATCAATTTCATGCCCTACACACATTGTCTTACAATTCTAAGCCTTCTGCCCCCCTTTCTTAGAGCTGAATCTCTCGTGAGATTCGGAAATCCCTATCAGCGAAGTCTTTCGCCTCAGAACCTGAGTATCAAAGTTATTCGCTAACTAATAATGTCGTACCGTAGATCACGCGTGCTTGGTTTTGCATATATATATGAAAACCTAACTTGACTGGAATTATAATTAATTATTTAAATTACTCTGAAACTTCACAAACCCCGCTCTATAGTTATGACTCATGAAGTAACTAAACCAGACAGACGGATTTCGGAATATCCTGATTCAATGAATCCGTTTTATTTCATTCGCTTGCCAACACGTGTTATCTATATCTACTCGAGTTAGCAATCCCACCTTACGCGTAATCTCGCGAAAGGGGACTGGGGTATTACGACAATACATAGGCACACACAGAGATACATGACGCACATATCGACTACCGTAGGTTCAAAGGGCGTAAGGGACCAATTGGCGAAAATGAGTTATGAATGCAGTTATATTCAGTTTTTTTTCTCTATCGATTGGTGTATATAACGTCGCGATAGCTTTAAAAAAGTGTCCGTTACGACAATGAAAAAAGGTGCAATAGAACCCGTTTTTGTAATACATTTTGCTGTATCAACTAAAATAAAAAATATTTGTGGCACATTTTGACGTAACTCTCACTTTATCTACGTTACAGCATTTTGCACATATACAATCATAAATTCATTTGGTCGTAACGCTCACTTGATCCTACGTTACAGCATTTTGCACTTATACAATCATTGATGCATTTTGGCGTAACTCCCACTTGATGTACGTTACAGCATTTTGCACATATATAATCATTGATGCATTTTAGCGTAACTCTCATTTTATGTACGATACACCCTTTTACATCCCCGAATTCACACAGGACTGTCCGTTACGCCAAAACAGTTTTATTTTATCTAATAGTCAAAGCCTGATACGCTAATTTGTCATGGACTTTTACTAGCACTTTGATCATAGAGTTTACTTCCTCTTACGCTAGTCTCATCATATTACAATGAAAGGGACGACACCATTGCTAAAATAGGAGCGCGGGGGTGCGGTGCGGTGCGCGGACGCAGGCGAGGCGCCGTGACCGTGAGACAGGTTTACGCTTGTTTATGTTTAGTGCAAATTTGGTCACCTTGTGGGCATGTACGTAATTGATCGATCGATGTAATTGTTTGCTATAATTGTGTAGTTGGTGAATAAAACAATGAATAACGACAGTGCTCATTTGCAAGCTCTTATTGCAAGACGAAGCCAGTTATTACGAGATCGTAATAAATTATTGAGGTAAGTTCTTAGAATAATCATACTAATATTATAAATGCGAAAGTTTGGATGTTTGTTATTCAATCACGCTTAAACGGCTCAACCGATTTGGATGAAATTTTGCACGAAGGTCGTTTATAGCCTGGTTTAAAATATAGGATGGTTTTTACTTGGGTCCACGGTCCACGCCACATCTTTATATCTATTTTATTTGATCCTTTTGTGAATAACTGTATCACAGACGGGTAATGTGGTGTTTTTGGCACGATAATTATGATAACGATAATAATTAATTGTTTATAACAAAAAATACATGAAGTTTTCAGAAATTATAAGTTTAATTCGACTTCACACGTTTGTGTCTTTACTAGTAATCAAGGATTTCGGTCCTTTACGACATGTTGCACTACAATAACATAATGGTATATGTACCTTACAACAAACTTTTAAGACGTGCAACGTATGGATTTTGACCGTTACAACAATTTGCATCGAAGTAAAAAAATATTTAACATGATTTCGGTCCATTACGACAATTTGCACTACAATAACATAATGGTATATGTACCTTACAACAAAATTTTAAGACGTACAACGTATGGATTTTGACCGTTACATCAATTTGCATCGAAGTATTATGATGTTGTATGTACGTTACGTCAAAATATTAAGGAAAAAAAAAATATTATTGTCATTCATTAACAGACAGAGTGAACTATATTAAGTTATTTTTTTGTTTTTATGCGAGTTTGGAGCTCAAAAAAATTATTTAATTGTATGTACCTGCCTACGGTATTCCTATATGTCAGAATTATATTATTGATGGAGTATAATTTAATTACTTACATGACACACACAAATCTTTACTTACTTACTCAACAATCACTTACATCCTTGCTTATTTAGTACCTAATGTTTTAATTTACTATCCTTTCCAGATGCGAAGAAAAAGAAGATACCAAAAATGCCAATTCAGACACATCATGTACTTAGTTTCGTAGAAAATAATGATGCGGAATTGGAGAAAAACGCATATTTGCCACCTATAACAATAAATAAAAATGTTATAGTAAACAGCTGTACAGACGAGGAACATATAAGCACATCCACGGTCCAATTTCCAAAAGACCATGCTTACTTCAAGGGAGAAAATTTGACATTTGAAAATACCCCGTGTTGTTAAAAGGGTTTAAGTTTTCACGTTAAGTTGTCGTGACTATTTTTGTTTGTTTACCTTTATATTAATTAAGCAGCATTTAACATTGGAGAGTATTGTTATCTACATGACTGATTATATCGATCTCATTAAGTTTTTTTTTGTTTAAGAGTCCGCAGCAAGCTCGATTCTCCATACAAACGTTGTTACGCTCTCATTTTAAAACTACGTGTTAGATTGTAACGAAACTTTGCATGTACAATGACATGAGGTATATCTATGTCTGACTTTAGTTTATGTAGCTACAGACATCATAGTAAAAAAAATACAGCGAATTTAAGTTTTTCATACAAAACTTGTTTTTGCTGTATTTCGTTTGTTTTATAAACTGGAGCCATATAAACTAATTTCAGACATATATATACTTCATATCATTGTACATGCAAAGTTTCGTTATAATCCAACACGTAGTTTTAAAATGAGAGCGTAACTACGTTTGTATGGGAAGGTGGAATTCGGCCGAGCTTACTGGGGACTCTTATTAACAAAAAGGGTTTAGTCTTTAAGTGATTATCTCAGTGCCATGCCCTTAGACAAAGAGTAGATTTTATTTTAAATAGGTACTTAACCTAGAAAGAAAATTCTTTGCGAAGCTAAGATAGGAAGTTATTATGTTGATCTTAATAAATAATTGGTCTTCATAGGGTGGCTTGGCTAAAACCACATTACTAAACCTAGAAAGGGCCCAGAGAGCAATCCTTAAGGTTTCTACTTTCCGTCCCTATCAATTCCCCACTAGCTTGCTTTATAAATCATGTGAAGTTTTAACAGTCCGACAATTTTGTATATTGCACACAGTTTTAAAACAGCACGCTGAAACCCCTTACAACACTGATCATGCCAGTAAAAGGCGTAAAGATTTTGTTTGTCCTAATTATACTCAAACACGACACGCTTTCTCTTCTAGATTTTTTCTTTTCCTAGGTCCACTTATTTACAAACGACTTAATGCACGGCTAGATTTATATCCCCTAAACTACATGAAATGTAAATCAACGCTACGAGAAGCCCTACATAATATGTCCTATGACGATACTGAGAAGTTATTTATCGTTTTAAAATAATTTTGTTCTATCTTCTATCTTTTTATACCTTTTTTATATATAGGTTATTAACTTACTAATTATTTTGTACTACCTAGTCAATAAAAATCATATTGAATAATATTTTGCATGTGAATAACATATTCAATTGTTAGTTCTTTTTTGCCTGAAACACAGGGTATCCTAGTTCAGGCACGTGTTATTTGCCCCTAATATTAAGCTCCTAGTCTAGTAAATACTGATGTACATTATGTTTTATCAATAAATTATTAAAAATTATTAAAAAAAAATTAAACTACAAGAAAACCTTTGTTTCACTTATTCATACAAACTTCCTGTAATCCTCAATGCAATATCAGCAAATCCCCAGTGCAAGTCACTAGTTACATAGCTGAGACATGGCTATTTTTACGTCAAGTTGACATTTAGAAAGATTTTTTTGGTACGATACGACCTTCTGACATATTGGTTAAACGGACACATTGTGAAGTAAGGGACAAGTGTATTCAAAAACGGGTTTTTTTTTTTGTCGTAAGGGACACACATCTTTGTAATTAAGAACCGTGTGCTAAATCCATTTACATGATCTAAAAGAGCTTAAAAAACAGTAAATAAGTCACTAACAAACATGTTAATGTGTAAAGGAACAAAAAAGTTACGATTTTTTTTCACGAATCGAAACAGTTTTTTGGCTCTCCTGAAAAATGACGATTTGTCCCTTACGCCCTTTGAACCTACGGTAGTCGATATCTATTATTACTTACTTACTTATTTTCTAATTTGAACGTTCGTAAGTATGTTAGCGTTAATTAAGCTACTGATTACAATGAAATTCGCTATACCTACAGTGTGTGATGGGTCTAAAACTTTGATTTGCTAAGTTTTGTAGGACGCAATCTATCTATTATCTTTTTCATTACATTGTACCTATGTAAACCCGCGTGACGCTTTAAGGTACTTAACATACCTATTAGAATTGACCAATATAAAATATGTAGGCTCTAACTAGCTCTTATACTTAGCCCGCAACCTCCACAAAGCTAATTTTGTCGCATACTATTTCTATATATTTAATTCGCCGATATCAATTCCGGCCCGTGAGAAAAACCACCTCAAAAGTAAAGCAACTATATTATTACCTAGTTATTAGAAATAATTTACACTATGCCATTATCATAAAGTTACTATCAATATTAACGCATCTAACTGGCTACATTATTTTCCGTGTCAAAATATTTTACGTGCGACGCGCTTATGCATTACATAAATATTTATCCTATGATCCTAAAACTGTTCACCCATTCCACCAAATTATAAGCGAACGCGACATATAGTTAATTAATATTACTCCTTTATCATCAAATTAAACAACAATTTCCCGCCAAAAATCTTTACGATTACCGGCGCCGCGACGTCGCCAGATTCCAAGATGGCTGCCCGAACCTAAGTTCGATGTTTAAAATTGTTTTTAGTTTGCGCGCGGGCTTCAACGAGCCGAATTCTCGCATATTCAGGCCTATTATTTAATCAGTTTAAAGTGTTTTACTGTGGTTTAGTGTGTATTCAAACATGAATCAATGCAGTGATAAAAGGACTAGTGCTAAATATAAAGTGAATCGTGATAAAGTGGCCGCGTATTTATGTGGAAATGTGCGAGTCCTACCATGTCAGGAATGTACCTCTATGGAGTTAGCCAGGTATTTAAGTGCCCTTGACTTGTTGTCTAACTTCAATCCTGTCACTATTTTAACCCTGCCAAAGTGGTTTTATGTACCTACGAAATTAAAAATTGAAATCTCACGCGTACATACAACCGGTTTACTGACTCACGATGACAACCATTTAAATACCTACACACAGCTGACCTTTTGATCTTAATGACCTAACAACAAGTCCATTATGGTGTACCTTTGATCTTACGTATTTGAATTTCTAGCCGGAACTAATCCGATTCGAATGCGCATTTTTTTTGTAACAGATAACCGCTCCAGTTTCCTATCATTTTAACTGGTTAATGAATATAACTCGCGCGAATTACCTACTTATCTATTCTTACAATTACTTTCCTTACAAAGACGATTACGTAGAAAATATCCGCAAGGTTATAGGTACTTAAGATTTCGGACAATCGTAGCGATTGAGTTAACGTAAACGCCGAGTATTGGATTCAATTTTACTAGGTCAACTAACTAGGTATAAACGCGTCCAAATGTACCTACTTTTCTCCCCTAGCTTACGAAAGTTACCTATAACTCTAACCCCTATTATGTGATGAGTTCTTTAGTATGTTCCTAAGTCCTTGGTGATATAAACATCAGCCGGTACTTTCCTAACCGCTGTTTAACGAATAATTTCCTAAAATGTGGGACAGAATGTCAATGACCTCAACACTATTCTTGCGAACTCGAATGCAACAATTGAATATGAAGGATGAAATAATCGTAGTTAAATACATAAGATGCTAATATAACAAAATACTATCTTGAGGTAACCTTATTCCGTTTTATTTTATTTTTATTTTATTTTGGAATAAAAGCATTATACCTAAACTTTATTATACCTAACTACTACCGCAACCGCCTGATGTATATGGAACCTACTTAATTGTGCTATGGCATTGGCAGATTGTAAGGCCATTCCGCATAACATTCCTGCCCCCCTTTTATACAAATTTCGCGTAGGCACTACTTTGACACGACTGTCCGATGAAAAGAGTGTTTAGGTACTGTTACGTTTTTACTTAATTCTTTGATTAGATTCACTTCCTGACTTCCGTTCGGCCTAAAATTTCGCACATATGTATAAATCGCAGGACAAATTAAAGTCATGATGACAAGGAACTAATCTGATGCTGGGATTGGAAGATGGGCCTAGGAACTTCGTGATACAATGACACAAACCCATCGAGTTTGGGCTCGTTAGAATCGTCTCAATGAGCAGTTGGTAAACATATGTAGAAAAGTACAGTCGGGAATAAAAATGTGTACCCCCAAATGAATTTCTGTCAAAATAATATTAGCCCTTCGTCTACAACAAAATTATTTCTATGCATATTTTTCATAGTTTAGTGTGATATAACTTATTGATTAGTAATTCACCTACGTACCGCACGTGAAAATCCCTTTGAAATTAAAAAGTAGAAAGGAAATCCTGAAAATAATACACAACACAGCATAAAAAAATACAAACTCCATCTCTCTATCTACTCCACGGCAACAAAATGTGGGTTATTTGTATAACCCACACACAGAAAAATCTGTATATAAATTGAATTAGCCCTTTCACCAAGCGAATCACGTAATAAAAAAAATATTTTTCCTTTTATTATAAATTTTTTTATATTTTTTTTCGAAATTTAAAACCCTTTTTTCATCCTGATCACGGCCTCACCAAAATGTAACGATTCAACCTTTTAAAATGGCTGTCTTTTTATGTTTTTGTATTCTGAGCTTAAATTAACCCCTAGCTGAAAGCTGAAGCTCCTGAGAAGCTTCTAGTCGTCTGAAAATGGAATCCTACCTGAAGGAAAAGCTATTGAATAAAATTAAACAGATAGTAAGCGAGAAAATAAATCATTTATTTACCATAGAAATATCAAATTAATTTTGTTTGTTTTGAAGCTAAAGAACCTTTGATTAATTAATCCAGTAAAATCAAGACTCGATTGTACTAGATATCCACTTTGATCCTATAAATACTTACTCGTACCAAAGCGAATAGAAAAACCGAGTTAGTTCCGGCCGATCCTATTAGGAAGGTTGAGTTTTATTCTAGTCTAGGTAAATCTATCCTACAGCTACAAGATCTCTCGTTATTTGTGTTAAAGTATTCGAGCTTGAGTACTTTAACAGACCAAATCATCTCCTAGGATATTGCCGGACGGAAAGAGATTCGGTCAAATAAAAAACCGTCCGACTCCAGGCCTACAATGCCGTAATCTAACCTAGAATTTATTATCTCTGGAACCTAACCTCGAAGACCTATTTAGACCTAAGCTATACGTGATTCGCGCTGGTGAAGTGGCTTGGCGTGTGATTTCGTCTAGTGGATGAGGCCCCGCGTTGTGTGAGTAGAACCAGGCCCTTTTCGAGAAGTATGAAGTTTGTATTTCTATAAAGGGAAAAAGTTACACGTTAATTGAAGTTGTACATTAACCCCATTTTAGTAGAACCTATAACTTAAGTAAGACAATTATACCAGGTTCCTTAGAATTAATTTACAATTCTGTAGTTTCATTAAGTGATGCACAACTATGGAGGCTAAAGTGGGCATAAATTCCTTGTGTTGAAGCTGTTTTGCATGCACACACATGCATCTATATCTATTGTATGTTTGCGAAACCCCGTCAGTCTTCAATAAATTCTATTACAAGCAACACGTATTTCTTTAATTCCAAAACTGCAAGATCAAAAAGCAACCTTATTACAATCACCATATGGTCCACATCGAACTGGATAACATAAAAGAAGTTGAATCGCTGCGAACTCCGAGAACAAAAGAACTGCATTCCTGAGCGATAAGAACCCGGCGCGGCGACCAGTTTTTTCATAGTGAACATTTGTGATCTAGTGCAGTTGTTATGAGCGTATTAGCGAGTTGAAATTTCAAGTTATAAAGTTATCTATTCGGAACATTAGAGTGCGATTAAACAACATTACGAAAGTGAACTTTATCGTTATCTAAATAAGAGACTAGTGTGAATTTTAGTATTACAAAATGTCAACAACGGAACAATTAGTTACAAGGTTAAAGGATACGGCAAGTATGCTACAAAGAACAGAAATAAATCTAAAAAAATGCCCTAAAGCACGGCTAACAAAAGGTTACCTTGAGACGCGATTAAACGGCATAGAACAATACTGGAATACATTACAAACCGTACATCAAGAGCTTTTAAAATGTACGCCAACGGAGAAAAGAAAAGACATTCCTTATTTAGTGAATGAAGATTATTACACTTATGAAGACGTATACTTGGGTTTGAGTGGAGATATAAAAGACATGCTATCGTCGTTATCGAGTAGTCAATGCAATCATACAACAAATGCAACCGTTGCAGAGGAGAAAGTGAAATTGCCGCGCATCCAGCCACCTGTTTTCAGCGGCATTTATGAGGACTGGCCAACTTTTCAAGATTTATTTGAATCACTCATACATAACAACAGCTCATTAACCGACGTGATGAAGCTACATTTTTTAAAAAATAGTGTTAGTGGCGAAGCGCAAGCTTTACTAAAGAACATAAAAGTAACAGACAGTAATTACGAAGAAGCTTGGAAAACTTTGAAGAATCGTTACGGAAATAAGAGAATAATCGTTAATACAATTTTGAAAAGATTATTCTCGCAAAAAAAGATTTACACGCAAACGGCAAACCAAATTAAATCGTTATTAGACACAACTACAGAGTGTTTGAATAGTCTAACCAACCTTAAAGTGTCCGTATACTCCTGGGACCCGATGATAGTACATCTGGTTGTACTAAAACTCGACACAGAGACTCACAAGGATTGGGAAGAATATTCTTTCAAGAGCACACCGGACGATCTGCCAATGTGGTCGGAGTTAAAGACATTTCTTGAAACGAAATTTAGGACTTTGGAATTTATACAAAACACAACGCCGGCCGCTTCTTCAGCTTATAGGCAGACGACGCAGAAGAGCTTCCATACAACACCATCAGTACATTCTAGTGATCAGAACGGCTTCTATACAACGGCACCACCACCTTCAACAAGAACATGTATCAAATGCAACGACCACCATACACTGAGTCACTGCAAGGAATTTGCAAATATGGATATAAATGACAGAATTGATTACGTGAGAACAAAAAACTTATGTTACAACTGCTTGCTGGGTGGTCACCCCGTGTTCAAGTGCCGATTGCCAACATCGTGCCAAATTTGCCACAAACGTCATCACTCTTTATTACATCACGCCAAGAATGACAACATGAATATTCATGTAAGTAGGATGCAGACGCTGGTGAAGACAAACACACAAACATACAAAACGAAGAAGAAAGTTTAACTCTTGCCACTCACTTCACAACCAAAAGGTCAACTGCGTTATTGGCTACTGCGCTTGTTCCAGTACAAGATGAAATGGGGCAAGTGATCACACTACGCGCTTTGATCGACCAAGGATCGCAGGCTAACTTCATCACCGAGAGAGCCGTACAGGTAATGAAGTTGCAGAAGAAACCTGCCAGAGGTTCAGTCACAGGAGTTGGATCTACCAAAACTACTATCAATAGTGTAGTACAGTGTCAGCTTTTATCAAGATGGGAAGTAGGTAGTAATTGTATGAGCTGCCTCACCTCGATCGCTGCGCGATCGAGGCGAGGCAGCTCATACAATTCCCGTTCTACATGTGAACTGATTAATCCAACCCAACTATGTTCAAAAATACTAAAAAAAGGGAAAACTAGAAGATGGGTACCAAGTCCACGTAATAGTTGTCTATTCTGACTATACGCGCTGTTACGTTTAATCCTGTATAATAAATTTTCGCATGTCTAGTCGGTATATCACTTGAGGTTATTAATATACCACTGTATTGCAAAGCGTTTGTTATTTTGACCTGATGAAGGCCATATAAACGCCATTTATCAATTGTTACTTCCACTATGTCGCCAATTTTAACTATCATTTTTTTTGTTTATTTGACTGTTATAACTTATAATAATTTTTAGTAGTCAAATTTTTATTATTTAAAATGTCAAAGGAAATTGAATGTTCTATTGAAATCGGCAGGCACATGTGATAGCTGAAAGAATTTGAATCGTCTTATATTTATACCAACTGTGATTCGCATTTATGCTTAAGATGAAGCATTCGTCTGTCTCGCACTCATCCGTTGTAAAAATAATACAAGCAACTGTTAATTGTATTAATTTCCTTTATTTGAAAAAATCTTATTTGTAATACACCAGTTTCTTAAGCAAGTTACATTTTTAAGGGCACATGTGTTACTATGGTAAATACAACTTTGAATATCCGACGACATTGAATATTTTTGATACAGAGTCTTTAAATTAGGACAATTGTTTTCTTCCAAATTATAAATATTATCGTTTCCTAATATTTCTTTTAACCACATCACTTTTTCACAACCTTTAGTGAATATATTTTTATTTTTTAGGTAATCCCATATCAAAAACTTGTAATTAAAGTAAGGCACAAAACCTTCGTCCCACAAAATGCCAATGTTTCTTTCTATCCAAGCCACCTGCGTACGCTCCTTCCTTGTCAAGTTATAGAATGGATATGGCGGTTTTATCAACAAAACAAGAACATGATTTTCACATAAAATTGCTATTTCTTTTGGTATAAATTTGTTGTTTTCACTTTTAAAACCTTGGATATCCACGACCGCATTCATGATAGTTTTCGAACTATGTTACTGAGTGGTTTATATTCAAAGAGGCAATCGTTTAGGATCAGACAGTATGCTGTAGTATTATCTGGTATGTCTTCTAACGATTCAATTTCCAAACGTACATCAACTGGTCCAGTCTTAAGTGAATCGTTTTGTCTTGAGCAGTCGATAACAAAAAGTGGCGCAATTTTCGAAAATGTTTGCAAATCCAGCAATGGTTCGATACAAGCGTTGTAATAAGACTGGCGAAAATTAGCATACATCTCATATAATATACTATATTTACCCTCATCAAACTTTAAATTAAGATTGTCATAAGGAAAGTATTGCGAATTTAAAAATAGTTTGACATTTGTTATATTACAATGATCAAATGAAGCTGAACTTCTCGTCGTATTCAATTTTCTATCAGTTTGCAGTCCTAATATAACATATCTCGGTTTCTCTAACTGTGAAGCAGTTTTAATAGACCAAGAATGCTTAGTTGTTTTAGGTAATAGCGGATATTCGTATAAATCCCAATTTCTGAACGCTATTTGTATGGGTCGATCTTTTTCTAAATGCTTTAATAGTAAGAGTCGTTCGCGATCAGAAACTCTAATATGAGGTACACGCCACTGGATTTTAGTTATATTTATATTAATATTTTCGTTTTTCTGAGCTATTATACTATTCAAAACAGAACTATTTCTATGTAATATAAGCTCATGTCTGCAATTGATGAGTATTTTATTGTAATCTTCAGCGAATCCTAATATTTTATTCAAAGGTATTATAGCAGTGAAATGAGTAGTATCATTACCCGTGGTTCCACCTAAACTCCAACCCCACAACGCTGCATTTTTACTTTCTCCTTCATTCATTGAAATATAAGATTTCATTGTAGTTGTGACTCCAGCATTTTTAATGTTATCGATTGCGACACCATTCAGCTCGTATCTGATATTTTGAAACATAAACAATATAGAATTGTTTATAAAATTGGCTTTTTTTGTTATTTTCTTCCCTGCTGCGTCCGTAGTTGTTATACTTGCGCACCCCTCAATATAAATTGAGCTAGCTGATGGTAGTACATAAACATCTTGCTGGTGTATAGGTATCCTTATTTCATCGTTTTCTTCGAAACTGTTATTGTATGGGTTATAGCTATGAATTTCATAGCTCTCAATCGAATTATCATGATGCGGTAAATCTATGATTTGCAACATTTTATACTTTAAAACCGAGAGAACGTAAAAAAATCTTATTCTTTTTTGTAATTACTTTTGTTGCTCTTACACGTCTTCTACCTTTCGACACTGTACGTGAAATATCAGGAGTTCTAGTATGAACAGGGTTTTTATCAAAAACAATCATTTTAGGTTATGGTATTTTTTTAACCTCTTAGATTAGTAACTAGAACATGCAATTTTCAGCACGTTTTATGATACAATGTGCATTGTTCTGACACGTCTTTCTATTTATTTGATCGGTGTCTGTTATGCAGCATGACGTCATATTTATTTATTTATTCTTTCCCAAAATGAAACAAGAAATTTTAAACATAAATGACCACAGTTATACAAATTGTTTCCCTGTAAATTATCATAATTGTAGTGAATTTTTTCTCCCATGTACTTGATAAACTCCTGCGGTGGTTTCAAATTACCATAGCTATCGAAGTATTCAACATAATCATTTGTTTTTCCATAGGCTACCCAATGAGTGCCAGCATTTGTAGAAGAATCTAAATTGATAACTCCACATTCCAGTTGTAATGGGAATTGCGGTAATTCATCTCTCATAAACACACCACGAAAAAAAGGTATGTTTTTAGAGTGCTTCATAATATCAATATTTGTTAACGCTCTTTTGGGTAGCCGAGTAAATAGTTTTTTTCTTTTGTAACATAAATTCCTAGCCCATTTCTGTATGGTTTAAGATGTAATCCTTTTCCAATACATAGGGCTTCCATATTCATATTATGTTTTTTAAATTCCTTCAAATTTTTTTTAGCTAACTTATAGTCGTTGACAGCTTTGGTGATTCCAGCGATACCTCCTGCTAAACTACCGGCAGCAGACAATCCCGCAAATATAGGTATTAGTGGTAAAAATCCTCCAGTTTTAGGGACCGGGATCACTCTCGGTAATTTAATAGATAAATCGTCAGATGCTAGTTCATGAGCGGCTGTATATGCTAGTTCCGTTAAAATCTTCTTGCATTTTGGCTTTAATTTTCGAATACGGTTTTTGGTATGAGAAACAATGTTATTGAATGTTTTTTTAAATCCAAAACCAGTTTTTACTTTTGAAGCTGGCGATATGTTTTTTTTCCTCATGATTATATTACAGACACTATTTTGTTTATTTTTCGTTTATATATTTTTAACTTAACCGTGTATGCGGTGGAGATGGAGTGTTTATAGTAAGACGATTCGCATACGACTGAGTTGTAATATATATTTTATTAATATATACTGTCACTAGTATTTCATCTACTTATAAACGATTGGTCATTTCTATCCAGCTATTTTCGCTTGAAGGTAACCCTAACCACTTTACAAACACCTTTCTTCCTTTAATTCGTAAAACTTTTTCAACAAGATATATATCAGGATATAAAGTTCTTCGAATTTCGTATTCATAAAATGCTCCTAAAATTGGTCTAGCCCCGGCATCTTCTAATAAATAAGTTGTTGGGTAGGTATCTTGAACCTTAATTATTTTAAATATTTCCGAAGACCAATAAGGCGTATATCCTTTTGCGAAGCAACTCTTATATTTGCTTATTCTCACATAATCCCCTACTTGAAATCTTTTGCATTTCAATATTTTCTTAGAGTCTTTTATTTGTGCTTTAATGTATCTTTGTAATACTCTTTCTCTATTATTTTGGTTAATTGTGTACGGAGGTGCTCCTATAGTTCTATGAAATGTATGATTGTACTCATACATTTTACAATCTAGCGTTCCATCAGCCCATTTATAATTTCCTTTCAAATTAAACTCTTTATATAACTTATTTTTTAGCGTTCTTATAAAGCGTTCTACAATGGAGGCTTTTTTGGTAGAATATGTGGAATAATGATTAATATTATATTTTTTTATTACATTTGAAAAACCATTATTGTAAAACTCCTTACCCATATCTGTTTGCAAATTTTTTGGATATCGTCCTCTTGCTAAGAAAGTTTGAAATGCTGTGGACACCATTTCTTTTGTTTTTTGTTTTAGAGGAAATGCCCAAGCATATTTTGAGAAACAATCTATAATTACGAATATATATTTGTAACCCAAATTTACATTCGATAATGCTTGCATATCAATCAAATCTGCCTGCCAAAGGTCATCTATGTCTTTTAATATGACTCTTCTTCGAGGGAAGTTGACTCGAGCGTTTTTATGAATTTCATTAACGACGTCGGCTTTGCTCATAGTGCTTGTTCAACTTCCCTTCTAGTTCTTTCAATTCAATATTTTTTTCAATTTTTTTAACACGGTCTGATAAAACGCCAATTAGTTTATCAAGATGCTCAAGTGTGTTTAAAGTAACTCTTATTTTTGCGTCGATATATTCGCAAGTATTAACGTCATTGGATACTTCGGCTTCTTGTGTAACACATAAATTATGTCTTTTTATTTTAGAAAAAATATTTTCTTTTACATTGTAGACGTTCATCTCTGATGTCCATTTGTATACTAAACATAATGATGATAACATCTTAGTTTTTAATCTTTTATTATACCGCATTCTTTTAACTCCTCAATAATGGATAAGATTTCATTATCATGGTTGCTGTTACCAGCACTTTTAGACGCAATCAATAGTTTTAATCTTCCTATTAATTCATTTGGGTCATCCCAATAAATATAATCTGTAGCTCTTTTATATTTTTTTAATGTAGGCAAGGAACCGCCAGTTTTCAGATTCACCAACTTTTCAGGAAAATCCTGTTTAGCATCTGAGAATAGAGGTTTAATGATCTGACAGTATTTTATTCCTTTATCTCCTTTAAACTGCCCGTTGGGATTAAAATCTCTTCTGTGGGCACTTGTAATAATAAGAAGGTTTTTGTATGTAGTTTTGTCTTTTTCTGTCACCATCTCGAGATTAGGCTTATTGCGAATTAAAAGCTCTTTTAAACCTGCTGTTAATTCGTGATTTTGGTTATTAATTGTAATCACATAATTTTTTTCTTTAGAGTTTTTATTTACTAATGATAAAGAAACAACAGTATTTCCCATCATGAGTTTATTATTTTCACTGCGGATCCCAAATGGTATATTAATATTATCATAAATGTCTAAAACGTCTTCTTTCTTAAGAGATAATAATGTGTCATTCATGTTATTTTCAGAGTTTTTACCATTGTTGTCCAAATCATAATATTCTGAATGCTTGCTTAAATCAGCTTCGAGGGGATTTTCGAAATCTTCGTATGTTATGGAAGAGATATTATCCGTGGGTATATCATTTTCGTTTTTAATACTTGTAATGTTTAAACTATGAGTTTTTTTATCATTTGCTTGTACTAATGTCTCTAGAGGGTCCGTAATAGGCTTAAATACTTTCTTTAGTTTTAGGTTAGCGGCATCTTCTTCGTCCTGCATCATCTTAATTTTCTTTTTTATGCAATTTGCTGATGTAATCAACTGTTTTTTTAGATTGGTATCCATTCTTTTAATTTCAACAACAGTGTGCTATATACGAACACCGCAGTTCAAGTGAGTGTTTTATAAATGAAGCTGGTATTTATAAAGCATTCATAAATAAATAAACGTATCAAAGCCTAGTCTATATCTTCCTTTATCAATTTCGCAATCTTTATTAATTAATAAAAAATTGAATTGATTTCTCCATATAGTACAACAAAGCTCCTTAAACTTAAGCCAATCCATATCCGTATTTATGTGATCCTTGTATATATGTTTTAAATTTGTATCATCTTGCTTAAAAATTATCAATATGTTGGCATTGTCTCTTAGCAACTGCTTTGGTATTTTGGAATACGTTTGGGATAAATAAAAGCAGTCTATTTGCCTATGTCTTCCCATAGCAAAATAGTTTCTAATGTTCATCTGATTTTCACATGCTACATCATCAAAAATTATCACTGAATTAGTTAAAGCCTCATTGGGATGAAGAACTTCATTACTTTCGTTTAGCAAGTAAAAATTTGCTCTAGGAATTCTTTGCATAACTTCTTTCAAAAAGAGATACTTCGGCTGAAAGGCTGTCTTTGAGTACAAATAAATGTGCTTAAACTTTAAACCATTTTCATGTAACAATAAACTCAACATAACATTCGTTTTACCGCAGTTGGATGGACCGCATATTATGCAACGAATAGTATCGGGTAACAAGGCACAATGTTTTACTTGTTTGTTTTTTTTTTCGACATCTATAGTATTGACCTCTAAGGTTTCGGCTTGCTTAACAAACCTCATGATGAAATGTGAAGTGAATCAGATAGAACATGTCTTTATATAGGTAACCAATAAAATTGGGACGTTAATATTAATTATGGTCACGACATATGTATCAGATTTCGCAAACTAAGTGATTACACATAAAAGCTAGATGAGACTTCATTTTATAATTAATACTAGAATGCTGCCATTTCTGCAGTGGTCGTCGAAGAAATTACTCGCGAGTCAAGTAAGTTTCTTTTTAGAATCTGCTCATATCGGTACCTAAAATTAAATTATTCTAATGTGTAAAGTGTATTTTATCGGTAAATGGAGTGAATATGGTATTAACTTATTTCAGAAAATGTCAGACCCTGTGAACTTTGACTGCCAAGAAATCAACAACAGTTTCGACATCGACAGTCGACTAATTGGTGATTTATTTTATAATATTCAAGACCAAGAGGAAGGATATATAGTTCAGCATGAGGAAAATAAAGCACCGGGGGTGAAGAAACGCAAGACTCTGAAGAATAAACCGAACAAGAAAATACCCAAAAAGTCGGAGATATTAAACAATTTATCGTATGTGTCTCGAAAAGGAAAAGAAAATGGACATCATTTGATTAAAATAACCATTTATGAACTTCTTCCTGGAGTTAAGCGCAGCGATGTTGATGATAATGTATGTCTAAGCGCGCAGTATATAGTTGAAGACAAATATGATGAAATTTTGGACTATACAGAAACCGTAGTCAAGAAAATTGTGAAAAAAATAAGTGATAGTGATAGTTACAAGTTGTAAAAATGAACTTAATGCAAATAACTTGTCAATAAATATTTGATGATCTAAATTTAAATAGCCTTTTTTTTTTTGCTGCCGTTGTAATTAACAGGTAGTTAAAGGTAAACTAGAAATATATGACTTTGCTATGTTGCGGAATTTCGCTGGAACTAATTTCTTACACTGGCAATAATTTTGATGACAGTGACATTGATATGACAGGGTGGTTATTATCAAATTCGAACTTTGAACGATGCCAGTCAAATGATATCCTCGTCTCACTCATTAATCGAGTAACAGAGACGGTTTTACAGTTGAAATTAAGAAGTTTTGCTTCATGGTAACTGCCTTATGTCCCTGAACTGTTGCCATATAAATCAGAATAATAGTGTCTTCTTGACAACAGTCATATATTTCTGGTCTACCTTTAAAAACAGGGAAACAAAATTAAATCAAAGGCATGAAAATTCATGATAACATTTATTAAAAACAAGACTACATAATACATTTATGGGTAGATTCATAATTAAAAAATACCGCCAATACATTTAATTTAAATATGCATATCTTATCAGCTAGTCCTATAATCTACAATATATTACTATAGTGACCCCACGGTAAAGTTATAACTGCGCCGTCTATTAATTGCCTTTTATCATCATTTTTACTTAATACCAACTTATTCAGTTGCTGGGTAAACATTTTATGGTTTTTTGATTTAATAATACACATGTTGTCCCTTAACTCCTCGCTATTATACAAGCATTTTTTATATTTTTTCATATCGAGTTTTTTGGTCACGCACTTCTTTACACCTTTCGCTTTTTTTATAGATTTTGCCTCGGTATTGATACAGTATAACTTAGCTCGTAATCCAACAAACTCTGATATTACAGTGCCACCCATTTCATCTTTGAAATAACCGGGAATTTTCATGTTTGCCATCGGCATGTTGTACACATTATTAACCTCAAAATTACTTGTATCAAAGTATGGAAGCATTTCTTTCATATCCGCGTAAAAGTTGTCAGTAAAGACTAAATATAACAGACTATCTGTGTCCGTGTAACATAAACGAATATTTTGATTATACCTTTTTCTCATGACAGAATAATGAAATTGATACAAGTGCTTTTTAGCGAGCTCTAGTACGGTAAATCCAATATAAATAGGCATATCTAAAACTAATTTAGATTGCTGCATTTGAATGGCTACCAGGTTTTCCGAGAAAACTGACAAGCTTTTAAAATTCGGAGCACTGATATACTTTTCTGCGCCACAAATTTTGTTAGTTTTATTCGAAATATCTTTCCAAACATTGACCAATTTGACGTCAACTTGGTTTCTTTTATTTTGAATTGTCTTTCCATAGATGCTATTAACCTGCTTTTTAAAAAAGTTTTTTTCGAAGTCGCATTTAGCATTTTGTCTCAGTTCTGTATTTAACGATATGTAAGGTTCTAAAAATTTTGTTTGATTAAAAGCTAAAATGCGATGAATTTTCAATAATTTTAAACCATTATTCAAACATTCTTTTAAGTGCTCGTAATGTATTACATATTTATATTTATTGTGCAAATTTGCTATCAGTTTACGACTCGTTTTGTTTGGAGGAACATAATTTTCTGGAGCAAATGGCAAATCTGAGTGGTGATCATGCAATTCATATGGGTATTCAAGATCTACTTCAAGTATGTACCCTCGAGGACTGTCGCAACCGACGCTTTTAACATCAAATTTGTCTATTTCTTTGTCGTTTAGAAACATAAAATTGTTGGTTGGTAGGTATTGCAGCATAGCAAAACCATACAAATTGACACAATCTAAATATATTAAATATGAATTAGTTTTGGTGTCATTATAGTCCGCCAAATATATGTTATTCGCTTTTGCATGTCGTAGCGAACACTGAGCAAGACCGCCTCGAATTCCCTTTTCTATCATTTGGTACATTTCAACATCAGATATCAAATCCAGCTTTATTTTTGTATATAGCAACATCGCATCCCAGCTCAAAGCCGGACTAGAAACATAGTAACACGGATCTAAATTATAATAAGTTAGACTCATGCGCCTGAATTTTTCGAATATATCACATAATAATAACACATCACATTTTAGGTATAAATCAGTATATTCACCCAAACTTTGTATGTTAAATTCTCTCCATACTGACTTTGCGTGTTCATAATTTTCGTTTGTAATATTCTCAGCTGTTAGTTTACTATAAAAAACCTTTCGATCTGGAAGCTCATTTTCGTTGTATCGATCCCACGAGTCTATGTAGTCATAGCAATATATGCCTTTCTTGCGAAGTAATTCAAAGTGGCAAGGATTAGGATAAAACTGTTTGAGGTTTTTAAAGTCATCAGGATCCAAAGTACTAGCCAATTCATCTAAACCAGAATTCAAAAAGTTAAATGAGTCGATAAATTTTAACTGCACCGGATTTTGACCCTCTATTGGTATGAATTTGGTTAATGATATGTATTTTTCCTTTGTTTTTGGAATTAAATTTATGCGACCAAGTGTATTCGATAGTTCTGTAATAAACAAGTGACAATCATAACCAGAAAAATTATGAAAGAGTATGGGTATAAACTCGCAAGACTTAGCATTTAAATTACAAAAATCATGGCCTGGACCGCGATATTTACCAGTAAAATGATCATGATCTGCTACGATACGTTCGCCGATTTGAAACGATTTTCTGCAGATATGACAAGTCGTAGCATTCTTTAAGGAATGATTTTCATCGGCAGACAATGGCGACATTTCACAGTCAACTGATAATAACTGATGCAATTTCTTTACATCTTTGGAAATAGTTTCTACAAATTTTTTGGCACAATTTGGACCGCGATATGATACATACTCATTTAGTTCCGGTTTGGATTCACAGCATATATAGTAGGCAAAACACGTCGCTTCATGCACTTGTATATTTTCAATGTGATTGGACTTGCTTTTGTCCGAATATTCTAAAAGCAAACTTTCGAAATCTCCATAAATTACTATAGGTATTCTTTGAGTCCTTTCGAAATGGCTAAATGATAGTGTACTGTCAGGTTCTGGTAACATAGTTTTTACTCTAGCGCAATTATGAGAATAAAGTTTCTGTTCTGTATCAAAGTATATAAAGCATTCCTCACATAAATTGATTTTAGACGTATGTTTAGTAAGTTGTCCACGAACAAGTTTTTCTATGTTTTTTATTAAACAGAAATGAGATTTTCCATTTTGTTCGATAAGTAACAAGTTGACGTGTGTCAACTTATGTTTCAATGTCTTATATAGAGGTCCAGACACGTCATAATTTTTTTCTAAACCATAGACGTTTATTGAGATGTTCGGATTGTTTTTTTCGAATACTTTTAAGTCGTCCAAGGCTGGTGGAAAGGACATGCCTCTAATATTGAGAAGGTTTCTAAAATGCGGATATGATGAAACTCTATTTGGATTTTTACTTGCGGGGTACATATGAGCAATGACGCTCCATAAAAAACAATAATCGTCTTTGTTTTGTATATTTAAACATGATTTAGTGTTGCGAATTTTGGCTGGCAAACTAACATATGTGCCGGCCCTTAACGGGTTGTATTTATTTATGTTTATTTCCAAATGGCTAATTGAATCAATAGTCCAGCCTGATTCTGAAAGTTCAAACTCTGAGCACTTTGTTATAAGGTTGTCAACATAACTGAAATATAGGGATAAAATATCAGTATTCCGAAAAATTTCAAAGTACTGTGTATTAAATGATTTCAATGCCTTTTCATTATTTTTTGGCTGTGTGTATGTAACAAAAAGTTCAACATTTACTTTCAAAGCAGTGTGTTTTTCTAGAGAGATTTTTATTAGTTCAAATACTGATTTAGAAATCCTATTTAAAAACTGTTCTGGGGTTGAATGGATATCATCCACAATAGAATTTACTCTATAACTTCTAATTCTATTTTTAAATGCGGTAGCTATGACCTGTACATTATCGAACTTGGTATTTATCAGACAGTTTGACTTATGAAGGTTGCTCTTTTTATGTGATGTGAAGTTAGAAGCATGAACTTTGCACTCGTCACAAAACATGTTTGTTTTTCAAGGTCTTTATTTTATTAGCACTAGCAAAGGAATAGATTTTATTGTGTAATTATTTCATTATTTTATTATTGCATTATTTCATTATTTCCTTATTTCATTTCATATATATGCTGTGAATGAAAAAATAAACATGTAAAACAGTTATAACTTTAATGTTCGGGGTTACTTACAAAATGATAAATGCGAATATATAAGTAGGGAACATTATACTAAATACTGCCGAGTATATTGGTAAGGCAAAGTATAATTCTTACACATGTTATTGAGGAGCTGGGTACATAATCGGCTGAATTTTGACAAAGTCTTGTTTCCCGGCCTGTACTAATTTCGAGACCGCTGTCCACAGCGGTGTATTGGTGTCAGTGGCCACCTTCAATGTGGTAAGAGTATTTTTCCACCGTTCTTCCGCTGGTAATCGCTCCGCTTCACGGCTATTATAGACCCGGAGTTCGACAAAGTATTCTCCTGTCTTGGTAGGATCCCTCTGAGTTGTAAATCCCGACGCGCCGCGTTGAATCAAAAAACTTCTCAATGTCGCTGCTCGAATAGGCTTATGTTGTGCCTGTTGCGCATCGTCCTGTAAGACAAAAATAACAAATTAAGTAATCAGTTTATAATCAAATCAAAGATATTGCGCTCCTATAAAAAAAAAAGACTAATTAGAAACACAGTGATTAATAAAAAAGTTCGCAAACAAGTTTTGGAAAACAAAATAGTCGTATCCCTATCTGCTCTAGATAACTTTGGATACAGAAAATATGTTCAAACAGCAAAAAAAAAAACCAAGTGACGGTAGCCTTGACGCATGGGTAACTAATCGTAATGTATGGAATAAAGTAGTAATTTAAAACATTAGAACTGAATATAATTAGCACGTCCCTCCAACATTCGCGAGAAAACCTCCCACTGTACTCATCGCTAACCTAAGAATGTTGGCTATGTTTACACTATTTACTTCCTAAATAAATAAATTAGAAATCTAGGTCAGCTAGTACATACCTCAGATTCCAAGGCCTGTGCAGGACGTTTACGTTTCACTGGCGGCGATTGAGCGCACGGGATGGCTTCGTCTTCCGACTCCGAACAGCTATCCAAGGCCGATAGCTCTTTAACTTGTGATGCTGCCGGCGCCTTTGGTTTTTTCGGAGCACGTTTCTTCGCCGGTTTTTTGTCTGCTACTTTCTTCGACGTTGACGGTGTTGGCTGGACAGAGGAGGACTCATCAATCGTCCTCGAAGAATCGTCCAGCAGCTCGTCCTCCCAAAACGGATTCAGAGACCAACCAGGCCTGCGATAAAATAACAATATGTATTTGAAATGCACCAACAAATCGGAAAACAATAAACTGGCTTAATAACACGATAAGTACTATATACGTACACTTACATGGTTTCCAGTTGTATTTGCGTATATACACCAAACACCAACTCACTTTTGCTTGATTGCAGCGAACACCGAACCGGGTTGTTATTTTTTTATTTAAATTACACTCTCTGAACTGACTGTCCCGAGTCCTGGCAGTTATGAAGCTAATGGTGCGTTAATGTCCCGGCTGTCCTATTTATTATACGATATTCTAAAGTTGCGATTACAATGGCTAATAAAAGAATCATCGAAGACAGTGCAATAAAAACATATTACATAGCTGAACAAATTTAGTCCTTATGTAGACCATCTATAAACACTTCGACTGTTCTGTGCATTGATTCCGTTATAAAGATGCCCTAACATTCCAAAAAAGAAATCCATTACTTGCAAAAACGCCTTACGATATGAAAACCGAGACGTAAATTATAAAAGGAAGGTGTATGTACTCTCTACAGATCGTGAATTGTTTGCAGCGGTCATTTTTACATTGGAATGTACTATATATTGTAAGGATAACCAGTATTTCTCAAACCAAGCGCACCTTAGACTAGCTAGTAGCAAGAATCACATCGAAACCAATCAAATTACGAACGAGTTCATTTGACAGTGGACCTAGCTTAGATAAGCTACTGTAAAACCAGTACGGTTTGAGCTCAGATCTTTTTTATTAGGACTCGCATATAAATGTTAGCGTTAACCTACATAAAACAAACCCTATTATAGTTTTCTATTTTTTTTTCTAATTATATAATTATATATTTTTTAAAGGCCCTCTTGTAATTTAGTTTCTTGGGACATAATCATAATAGTTAAACGCTGGCAACTAAATGTATTCGCTGACTTCGCGCTTCGGCATGAGGTACCTAATTGACAACAATAGAAAAAAACTAATTACTACTTCGATGCAGATAAGTAAAATAAATATTCCATCTCCTTTCAGTAATATCCTTGTGATTATTTTTAGCAGCTAGGCTCCGGCTAGAAAGGTCAATTTCCGCGCTAGTTTTATAACCAATTTGATATCGAACTATGTAAAGTAAAATGTTTAATTAGTCTGAGTAAACTGACAGATGACAGTGTAAATATTTTCGTTATTTAGACATCACTTCATAAGAGTATACATACATGTAACCGGTGATATGAAGGTTACTTTAATTCATAATATTTATATTAGGTACTCATCATATGCCTATCTACTATCAAAAAAAATATATGCATAAATAAGAAAACTGGCTAATTAAATCGAAAATGGGTATTTGTTAAGATAATTTGCAAGTGACGGGGATATGGGCAATAGTTTGTGTTTCTCGTTAATGATTTTGATATCCGGCCAATCACTAGTGATTCTAAGATCATAGCCAATTGATCTATTTATGGCCAAATTTGATAGATGGAGTAGTGTTGGTGGTTCAACTTTTAGCGGCATCTTAAATTCTATGCGGTGCCTCTGTAGCCATTTTATTCCATGCGGCGATTTTACATAATATTGAACCAATTCTACAACACTACGACGTACTTCTCTTACACCTTCAAAGCAATAAAGATTTTTGGAATACGAAGACCGTATCCTGATGGATTTGGGCCCTCGCACTGTTTGTACAGACGACGAAAACTCAAAATTTGGATTGTTAGAGTTTCTGACAAGAAAAGTTCCAATGCTTGTGTTTTCAAGCATTCTATGAGCATCTTGCACATTCAAATTTTCATAATACCATCCGCATTGTCTCAACAAATCCATATTACTCCGTTCAGCCATAATGATCCGCGCCATTAACCTCTTGACCACCGCACTACGAATGAAGTGACGTTCTCTGCACGCACCACGGAACTGGCAATCAGCATCGTGCACAATATAATATTAACAACATTCTCAATAGTTTAACAAATGAGAATTAATTTAGACAGGTCGGACGTGTTCCTGTACAATACATTTGCAATGCATCGCATGATTCATAGGTGCAGCCGGCTAAGTGTAACTTGTCGGGTGCGTATCAAATAGGCATGTTGTGAACACAAAACTAATTGTATGTTCTGCATCACTCGATCGCGAAGCGCGCGCGCGCGCGCGCGCGAAGCGATTGAGTGATGCAGAACATACAATTACTACCTACTGATTTCAATCTGAGAATTGATGCATATGTTTTAGCTACGCAACTGACCACTGAGCTTCCGTCAAGAGTAATCCACAACCCTCATCACGCTTGGCAGCACATTGATGGCCTTAATCTGGCAGACCCGGGTTACTATCAACCAGGTAGAGTAGACATGCTTCTAGGCGTTGACGTTTATGCACATATTCTGAAGAATAACATAATCAAGGGTCCTCCAGGCTCTCCGTGTGCTCAAAATACAAGCCTAGGATGGATTCTGTTTGGAGACGTTGCAAGCAATTCCTCAGAAGAAGTTATTGTTATGCATCATAACCTCAGCTTAGAACTTCTGGTAAAAAATATGTGGGAACTGGAATCGACAGAGAAACCAGAACTTACAGCTGAAGAGAAACTGTGCGAAAACATTTATGCAAACACAACTACTAGAACAAAAGAAGGAAGATATGTAGTGAAACTGCCAATAAAAACAGAGAAAATAAAATCAACAGATGGAGAAACAAAGGGTATAGCACTGAGAAGATTCAAACAATTAGAACGAAAATTTGAGAAAAACGAAGAGTTCAAAACAGAATACACCAAAGTCATAGAAGAATATTCAACACTGAACCACATGGAAGAAATTCCGGATACTGAGATAGACAATCCATCAGTATACCTGCCACATCACGCGGTGGTCAGAAATGACAAGGATACATCTAGAGTAAGAATCGTTTTTGACGCTTCTTTAAAAGGCACTAATGATATCTCACTTAATGAAGAGTTACTGGTGGGTCCACAGCTCCAAGAAGACCTAAGAAACATAATCATGAGATGGCGCATGAAGAAAATCTGCTTCGTCGCGGACATACAGAAAATGTATCGCCAAATTTTGGTTACAAAAGAAGATTCAGATTTACAAAGAATTCTTTGGCGCAAGGATCTAGGAGATCCTATTAAGGAGTACCGCCTCCTTTGCGTCACATTTGGAACAGCATGTGCACCCTTCTTAGCTGTAAAAACGTTACAGAGAGTCGCAGAAGATGAAGGAACACATCACCCTGTTGCTGTCCAAACGATCAAAGAAGATTTCTACATGGATGATCTTATGTCGGGCCAAGACAGTGTAGAAGAGGCCATAGATGTTGCTAAACAAGTGGCCGATATAGTTAAAAAAGGAGGGTTTGACTTACAGAAATGGTCTTCTAACAGTCCCTATTTTCTGAACCAGTTCACAAGCGATGAAAGAAATAGTAATGTGAACATGGCCTTTAAACTTGATGGTACTGTACGTGCACTGGGTATATCTTGGAACATGGGTCAAGACTGCTTTCAACACAGCCTCGCACTGCCTCCGGCATCAGAATCGATTACAAAGAGGAACATATTAGCTGAAACACAGAAACTATTTGATCCATTAGGATGGTTGGCACTGAGCATAGTTCAGGCAAAAATGCTGATTCAAAAACTTTGGCTGCACCGATCCAGTTGGGATGAAGAAGTAGAACCTGAAATCAAAGAAGAGTGGTTAAACATACGTGACAATTTTGAACATCTAAAAAATTTGAAGATACCGAGATGGCTACACGCAACTAAAGAAAGATTAACCAAAACAACAATCCATGGATTTTCTGACGCATCAACTAAAGCCTATGCAGCTGTCGCCTACTTAAGAGTAGAAACGGAAGAAGGCGAAATCGAGACAATTATCATTGCTGCTAAGGCTCGTGTCGCTCCTGTCAAGCCGTTGTCCTTACCACGTTTAGAATTATGTGGAGCTACACTGCTGGCAAAGTTGCTGAAACAAATTAGAGAAGCCATGAGGATTCCTGAAAGTCTTGTGTTCGCATGGACTGACTCAACCATATTTCTGTCATGGTTGAAAGGAGACCCTAATCGATGGCAAACGTTCGTGAGAAATCGCGTCGTGACAATTCTGGATGACATCGGAGATAAGTGGTATCATGTTTCATCATCCTCGAACCCAGCTGATGTTGCATCTCGGGGGTCACCATTACCTGATCTTATTTCGCATAAATTGTGGTGGAATGGTCCGGAATGGCTTAGGTCACATGACATTGAATTTCATAAAACTGATACCACTACTGACCTAGAACTGAAACGCGATATCCAAGCTAACCTGAAGGTAAAAGAAGATGAGCTAACAATCCCAGATCAATTTGATGAATTTGACGATTTACACGATCTCATAAAAACAATCTCGTACTGTAGACGATTTCTATATTTCAAGAAAGTTATCCCTAATTCTCCATTTACCACTGAGGAGTTGGATAAATCGTTGAAGATTTGCATAAAATTAGTTCAAAGGCAAGCATTCAACGACGACATAATCAGGTTACAGAAAAACAAACAAGTCAGACACGATAGTAAGTTGAAATCTTTGAACCCATACCTTGACGATGAAAATATACTCAGGGTAGGCGGTCGGCTTAAACATGCAAACATGAGCGAAGAAAGTAAGCACCCAATCATCCTGGACACTCAAAATCGACTTACCTTTTTACTTGTGGCTGACGCTCATCAAAGAACGCTTCATGGAGGACAGCAGTTGATGATGTGCTATATAAGGAATAAATACTGGATCCTTAGGTTGAAACAGAATGTCAGGTCCTACATCCACAAATGTCTTACATGTGCGCGACAATGTGCAACAGCTAAGAAGCAGTTAATGGGAGACATGCCTAAAGAACGAGTTACACCAGCCCGCGCATTTCTGAATAGCGGCGTCGATTTTGCAGGTCCATATCAGACACTTATGTCAAAAGGCAGAGGAATAAGAACCACGAAATCATACATATGTATTTTCGTGTGTATGGTAACTAAAGCCATACACTTGGAACTAGTCGGAAATTTAACCTCTGAAGCCTTTATTGGAGCCTTTAATAGATTTGTTTCACGGCGAGGAAGGTGCGCGCATCTATGGAGTGACCAAGGGAGAAACTTCGTTGGTGCAAATAAAGAGTTGGCAAATGCATTTAATGAGGCCAAATTGGATTTCAATGATGAGATAGCTACCAAACTGGCAAAAGACGGAACTCAATGGCATTTTATACCAGTTTATAGTCAGAATTTTGGCGGATTGTGGGAAAGTGGGGTGAAGTCCATCAAGTTCCACCTAAAACGAATTCTGAACTCACACCTCACGTTCGAGGAGTTGACAACTCTGCTTTGCCAAATAGAAGCATGCCTGAACTCTCGACCATATATGCCCGTAGATGACGATGTAAATACAGATCCGTTAACACCAGGACATTTTTTAATAGGAGAAGCACCGATAACTGTACCATCAACAACTTTCTCTGAAGTCAAAATAAATATTTTGTCTCGTTGGCAACTCTTGCAGAAATTGTTAAACGATTTTTGGCACAAATGGCAACAAGAATATTTATCTAGCCTACAACAAAGAACAAAATGGACTAAGAAAGAACCAGAATTTGACGTTGGTCAAATTGTATTAATAAAAAATGTAAATTTGCCCCCTGGGAAGTGGTTGTTGGGCCGTATCTTAGAGAAACACCCTGGCGCCGACGGGTTAACACGAGTATACAGCGTAAAGAGTGGAGAAAACACTGTAAAACGTTCTGTAAGCAAGCTCTGTTCCTTTCCAATAGATATTAATCCTGAAAATAATTAAATAATCGGGTAATATAATAATATTATGTACAATGCTCTTTTAATTAAGAGTGTCGTATAAAATTATGTGTCATTCCAGATCTCTTTCCTATTTTGATGTTAATGCAAACCTGGTTAAGAATTCTATGATACAATCCTTGATAATAGATTCGATTGTATTCCTTTTATATGTAGTTAAGTTGATCATTCAAATTCAAATTCAAAATCTTTATTGTTGGTTATATGTTAGTAATACAGATGTTAAATGATTTATAGTGCATTATAACCTGCCTACAAGGCGTACAATGTCCTTAAAATTAAAAGTATGTACATGTATATATACATTTTTTTAATAACATGCGATATTAAATTGCTCCTCTTTGCATGTTATATAATATTGATAAAAGGATAATCAATATCCTTTTGGTGGGCGGTATGTTGAAGCTGTTTTGCATGCACACACATGCATCTATATCTATTGTATGTTTGCGAAACCCCGTCAGTCTTCAATAAATTCTATTACAAGCAACACGTATTTCTTTAATTCCAAAACTGCAAGATCAAAAAGCAACCTTATTACAATCACCACCTTGTTATACTAAGTTGTGGGAAGTGATAAATTACGCTATGTGGTAGGTGACGCCCTTTAAACAGACTCGCAATACAATAGTGGTCAACTTGTGTTGGCCATGATGGGATCTCTATTGATGATGATGCGATGACATAATAATGAAAATAATCGTGAAGAAGTCAAGATATTGATGATGATGCGATGATATAATAATGAAAATAATCATGAAGAAGTAAAGATATTGATGATGATGCGATGATATAATAATGAAAATAATCGTAAGTCAAGATATTGATGATGATGCGATGATAGTCTATTGAAATAGAATATTAGTACATGTTTTACTTACAGGTACATGAATGACGTAATATCTAGTGTAATATCGATTCTCCCTAACGATGAATCTTAGAGTTGTTAGCGAACTGTAGCACTCGCCTCTCGCTCGCTCGCGGCTGCTCGTACTCACTAGTAATCCCACCTCATCTGTTGATTCCGTCTACCCTATCGTTATTTCTATCAAATCTAATACCAATTAGTACTGACTTTTCCTAAGCAATTTATAATACAATTCATCCCCAAAATATCTCAATGGATGTAACACAGTGTCTTAGCAACCAATCTCACCCAATCAACTCAAAGGCACTTTATAGTCGGAACAATGTTAAATATACGACAATGCACAGTTGAACTGACGAATGATAATTAATTACCAACCCACCGCAATACTTTTGTTGAGATCCCGATAATAACGACCCCACCTAAGAAGATACCTACTTAATTATTGACTAACGTCAATAACGAAAATAAGCGAAAGTGTTGGATTCCCTTGTAAAATCAACATAGCTAGCTTCACGGTAAGAAGCTTCGGTTAAAGCAAAACGACGGCTTCGCCAGCGAAACTCCTCAGTTTGCAAGACTGAAAGGTCTCACCAACCTTACCTTCGTTGACACATCCATGACGGAGGCCTAAGCGCGATCATCATCTCTACTGACTAAGAAACCCCTTAACGGGCGAATTCTCGTATTGGTCAGGGTCGTCAATGTACTCTTTGGATATGGTTGTCCACAACGCTAAGCTCTCGGCCACAGGTGTACATAAATAAATAATAAATAAATAAATATTATGGGACAATCTTACACAAATCAACCTAGGCCCACGGTAAGCTCAGTAAGGCTTGTGTTGTGGGTACTAGGCGATGATATATATAATAGATAAATACATATAGATACTTATATACATATATAACATCCATAACTCAGGAACAAATATTCGTGATAAACACACAAATAAATGCCCTGACCGGGATTCGAACCTGGGACCTCCAGCTTCGTAGGCAGAGTCACTACCCACTGGGCTACGGAAGCCGTTAAACAACTACATAACTAACTTACTACGCTAGGTTCATTCATTCAAGGAAGTCCACACAATATATCTATAAGTACATTTGATTACTTCATAAACCAACACAACCGTAACCCTTGTTAAGAGGTTTGTTAGAACTAAGACAGCAGCTCGACCAGTGAGGTCCCTCAATTTGCAAGATTGAAGACTCTCAGCCACTCACTCTGTCTACACATCTATGACTGGCGCTCTAGTGCGGGCACATCTCTGCTGACTAAGAAGCCCCTTTTGGGAGAATTCTCGTGTGGCCAGGGTCCTCAATGTGCCCTGTGGATATGGTTGTCTCGACACTGAGCACACAGCCACGAGTGTATATAACTACTTTATTCAGTTGCGTTAATCTAGTAAAGAAACCACCCATCAGTACCTATACTAACCACCGGATACTAATATGTACTTGTGGTAATATTCGTCGCTTATCCACATCTTAACAGTCTATCCTCATAGTGTAACGCGTACCACGGACCGAGTCAATTGCTATAGCTAGGTTGTCTATAATAATTGATCACTTTATCTCGTGAGGGCGCACGGAACCCAATCATATCGCCGTGACAAAACAACTAGTAATATATATGTAGAACAAAACAACATTCCTGTAATATCGTCAGTTATTTAACCAATGACCTAGATCCGTTCATAACCTATACATAAAACACTCGTACTTTATCTGGCATATTCCCCAATCTACATACCGTAGAACTAGATTTCGACACACAAATACAAGTATGATAACGTTGAAATGGTTAGATAATAGTCCCTAAAAACAAGTTAATAAATTCAGAGTCATTCAATACAGAGATTACAAAGATCACTCACCAGATTTTAATCTCTTAATAGTACAGACACGTACCGGCCTGTCTCAGCGACTTGTAGGGTCCCTGGTTCAGCTTGTCCTCTTTCCGCCTCCCGTCGCTGTGATCCCGCCTTGACGCCCCGAGCAAAAAGGTGACCCGCGCCTCCATAAATAAATTACAATATAATATTAGCACATATTTTAATAAAGATTTCCCTCATTTGTACCTACAATTAACCACTAGATACTGGTATACAATTAGGAATTATTTACTATTGTAACAGTAACAGGCCGCGTCGATTGCAATGACTAGACTATAATAAGTGTTCACTTCATTTCATGGGAGTATACGGAATCCTAATATGATGATGTCTTAAGCGCATTTATTAGGTGATAAACCTATTAGACCGCCACATATTCAAAATACACACGTGATCAAATAAGATCATATCAGTTCACGAGCAGAAAGATATTGCCTAAATATTAATCACTCAATTCAAGACAATGTGCGCACAAGATAATTACTCCCTAAGAAATTCCAGAATTCACTATGATTAGTCACACTTTAAAATAAAATATTCAATCTCACCAGACGATCGCAAAGGCATTTGCGACCTTACCAAACTCTAATTCCTCTCAGCAACAGCCGTAATGCAGCCCAGCAGTGACCAGCCTTGCTCCGCCTCGAAGTAGTACGCGCCCAGAGGTCAGCCTAGCCTGGCCGCCTTTGCCTTCTGCAGCGTGATCTCGCTTCGACGTCCCATAGCAAAGTGAAATGCTCCTCGGCCCGCCGGGGTATTTATAGCCAACACTAACACGATCACGCCACTAATCCAACTCCTCATCTGAAAATATACCTTAACAAAAGGGTATAAGGCCCATTTTCCAGGGAGCCTCCATCGCCTGTCCGCTCCGATCGATAATCACTTTTCTCGACTTCGCGGGTAGAATATCCCTGCAGCCCGCGCGCCCGTCCACGCGTTTTCTTGCTGGCCAGCGATCCATTCCTGCAATTAACCTAACTAGTCTAATTTATGAATCCATAAATCTAGATCTAGCACACATTAAATGATACACTAATCCAACAATACTGAATTAGTATGCTGAAGCATGTTTTAAACCAATTATTTTGGACGAATTGCGAGCCTTCTACACATCTAATTGTAGTCTTGATTTTAGCCTAGAATAGCATCCAACGCAATTTATATCTAACTTATTTACATACATAATTAACAGGATGATAACGAATGAAAGCTTCAATCCCTTCATATTTGGACCTGAAACCCACAACGCTAACATCTATCAATTTAAAAGAGTAATTCCGCCCTTAGATACTATTGAGTCTGAGAGCGAAGCTCTCGGATCGTCTCACTACCAATACATATTAATAAACTTTCTTTTAAGCCGGTAAACTTGTTATTTAAAAAAAATTGGTATAACGCGCGTGTCGCTTTCGTCAAAGAGTTCGCTCGCCGTTCGAGGATGCGCGGTTCCTTTGTCGGCATTTGCTTTGAAAGCGCGTAGCGCGTCGACTGTTGACTTGTTGTTACCTAAACCACAGAATAGATATTTGTCTGTATTCAAATTTTAAATGTAAAAAGTATTAAAATGTGAGTATTCAAATTTCTTCGTACAGCATTAATACTTTTTTTTATAGCAAAAATCTATAATCAATATCATCCAACTTCTAAAATTATTTTAATATCAAATGTAATGTATCATCACATTACATGTGACGCCATCTTTCGAGCTGTACGCGCTTCTTTATACTTATTGATTCGGCTATTGACGATGTCACAGATGGCGCTAGTTGCCACTCTTCTATGAAATACGGGTGCTTTTACAAAACTAAAATCGTTGGTACGTAATTTTAGTATAAATATCATGCTTATATAAAATAACTAAACGTAATACTTACTTAAAATCAAGATGTTATTTAAAAGTGCTAACGTTTTTTTTTAAACTGGAAAAAAAATTGGAATATTTGGAAATTATGTAACAACAAAAAGCAATATTTTTTTGGTGAAATTAGCCTAATAGGAAAGCAAGAGTGGGGCGGGCGGGGCGGAAGGACGGAAGGAAGCGAAGACCAACCATACGCAAATTTACCTCGTGGCTTTCGTTGTGTTCGTAGTGTCCGTTGTGAAAAAAGTTGCTAAGTACTTAATATGTACCCTTATCTTAGCCCTGCCTGAAGAGTGTTGGAAAACCTGGTAAGTTTGATATTTAATTTTGTATTTGACGATTTTTTTTTTTAAGTTTTCAAAGTTACAACTGCCAAAATGGATAGGTAGTTAGTATTTATATTTACCTTAGAGGAATATGTTATTTTCTAATGCCAACAGATTTTATGGTTTGCTGTGCACAATATATTTCAATTTGGATTGTTGAATAGGTAATGTATAGGTAGGTACATATAGGTAATGGTACCTACCTATGGAGGTAACGAACTATGTGCTTACTTTTTAACTTGTATAGGAACAGACTTCTGTAGGTTTTATCAGCGGCCTGTTTAGGGGGCTAATCCAACCAAACCCTAGAGCATGCCGCAGAGCACCTCAGGCGGCACCATCCTTTGTTTTGCTTACGTGCCGCCGCTGTACTTGGAATTGGTACCTATAAGTATAGATAGGTCAGTAATTAAAAGGAACCGCCTGACATTGTCACCTTATATCGGTTACGCGATTGTACCTAAGTAGAGTCATTTTGAGGGTCCTTTCTTTTATAATTTGACGAAAAGCGCGGCGGGATAGTAATGACCTTGCCGTGCCGCCTTTTTTCCAGAAGCGACGGTTAATTTGTTAATAGATAAATTCATAGGTATAGGTATTATACAAGTATACGCGTAAAGTAATTCAGTATATAGGTATTATGGCTATAATATAATCCTATAGGAAACCTTGAAGTTTTGAAGTAGAGTCAATGTTAACCTATAGGTACTTATATAAAAATACCTATTATTAGTTTCAGGGTTATTATACTCGTAGATGGTATCGACTTTCGACAACCTCCCATCCTATGAGACACGATCTACTGATGTACCTACCCCGTAGGCCGTACTGGATCTTCTGAACATAAACAGGTAATTATATTAAATATTATCATACTTACCTACATACTTACTTAATTCAATTCTATATACCTACACCCAGTTATTTTCGTAAATATCGACATATTACCGACTACATTACTGACCCGGCCTAAGAAGCTAGGGGTCCTGGCTCCTGGGTTCGAATCCCGGTAAGGACATTTATTTGTGTGATGAGCACGAATATTATGTTCTCGAGTCGTGGATGTTTTCTATGTATTCATTTATCTACGTATGTAACATATCTATGTATAAGTATATTTATCGTCGTTTAGTACCCATAGCTAAGTACCTACAACCTTCGCTTCGTTTGGGTGTTGGGATTAGGTCGGCTCGTGATAATTATGTCCGCAAATATTTATTTAATGTTAACCCCCGACGGAAAAAGAGGGGTGATATAAGTTTGACATGTCTGTGTGTGTGTGTGTATGTCTGTGGCATCGTAGCTCCTAAACGAATGGACCGATTTCAATGCGGTTTTTTTTAACCCGAAAGCTGACGTGATTGAGATGGTTTTTAGCTACGTTTCAACAACATCGGTTCATCCGGTTTTGAGATATTGAACTTTGAAATGAAAATGTCGGGGGTTTTTCAACTTTTCTAAGTTATAGTATGTAATACTATAATACTATTCTGTGGTTGTAGTTATTTACTAACAGAAACGATGTAGCATCAGTAAAAAGACAAGTTTGTAATTCATCTGTAGGTACGTACATACGTACCTACAGAAGAATGTCATTCAACTCCTTCTAAATAGGTGGACCGATTGTGATGATATTTTTGTGCGTGTTTGAGCGGATTTCTGGATGATTTATATTGGAGCCCGCAGATAAGACTGCTTCCACACATAATTTTATATTTTCATTAAATTATTATGATTATAGTGCGAGAGAAATCGAGAGAGCTTGTGGTCTTTTGATAGTCGACTTTAAATCGTTGTAGGTATGGAAAATCAAGTAAATTGCTGCTTCGGTCGCGAAATACTGCGTTTAGGGGCATAGTTGTCATACATTTCGTTTCTATAAAAGCGTAAGTTCTATTAGCAGCTTTAAATGTACACTTTGACAAAACGAAAAGCAAAAGTCTGGACCGGATGGCATTCGGTATATATTTATGTACCTAGTTACCTCACTACATTAAAAAAAACTGTGCTCTGCAAAGTAGTTAGTGTACAGTCAAGGGCACCAATATGTATTCACTCAAAGTTTCATAAATACAGTACCGGTCAAAAGTTTAAGTTCACTCTTTGTTTTAGGTACAAATGAGTACTTTTGGGCAATAATTTTTTGCAGTTCGGAAGCCAAAATTTGTTTCCAAATGATCCGTTATTGTTTACAGAGATGTGTTTGATTAGTCAGACACAATTTACGTAGATTTCTTAACAACTCATTCCCTAAAAACCAACATTGTATCTGAGCATTGTACGTTTTAAGTGGCAAGGCCATATGGCCCAGCCTTTGCCGTCATTCTTATAAGATTTTAGGGAATGCGTTGTTTAGAAATGTACGTGAATTGTGTCTGACTAATTAAACAAATACACGAATTATTTTGAACAGATTTTAAAAAAGGAGGCTCTATGTTCCACTGTAAATATGTTTATTTTTTAGGGTTCCCCGTAGTCAACAAGGAACCCTTAAAGTTTTGCGATGTCTGTCTGTCCGTGAGTGTACTTAAATAAAATGTTGTTTGTATAAAGTGATATAACACATGTAATATACTTATTCTAGGTCTGGATGAAGTAAAAACTGCACCCATAAAAGGTTTTAACAGAAAGAGTACGAGTAAGTAAAATGCAATTTGGCTTCAGTAAGTAGCGTACGCGTAGATAAATGTAGTGTGGTTTGGTGTATATATTTAAAGTAGATTAGATGAATAATCAGTAGTCATCAATGAAATTATCAATGAAATTTGAATAAAATGAAAATGAAATTTTGAATATCCTTTGAGGGTTTAAGTGTGTGTATCCACAAGAGCTGTGCGAGGTTGCGAAGCGGTGAGCGGGAAATAAAACCCAATAGCATTTTTGCTGGGCGCGCTCGCTCATCGCTTCCTATTGGTGCCGTTTTTCCTTACTCACCGCCTAACAACCTTGCAAAATTGGTGAAGTGGGGGAAAAAATGGTACATAGTTAAAGGCCTTAATCTAATCTACACTAAAAAAAATCCATTGTGTTACAAAAATTAGCGATACTTATATGTTATATGAGTAACTTTCGTGAAAACAATAAAGCGTAGATTAAATAAAGACCTTTAGGTACCTACCTATGTACAAATGTTATCAATCCACCCTAATTAGTAATTACTTCGTAAAATTTCTAATTTAAGTATCTTGATTTATATCGTTGTTACAGAAAGTTTATCAATATAATAATTGTATTTATTTATAAGCAGGTAGCTGCCCGCGCGGCTTCGAGTACTGCATAGAATGCAGGCAAACCCGCGGGATAAAATGTACCATATGTCCATCCTAAAATCCCCTATACACAATTTTTGAAAATATACAAAGCTAACATGTCACATACTTTTCCTCTTTGTTTATCATTATTAGGGCTTCGCCCGTGTATTGCAAAGAAAGCAGGCAAACCCGCGGTATAAAATATAGTTTATGTCCATACAGAAAGTCTAATCTCTGTCACAAGTGAAAGAATTTTAGAAAACTGTTCCGGAGATTATTCCCTACATACAAACTTACAAAGCTCTCTACAATCTCACAGACTTTTCCTATTTATAATGTTAATATAGATTGCTAGTTTAATAGTAGGTGTCCAGGATGGGACATTAAAATGATGAATTCCTGTTTTTTCCATATACAAGTTTAATTAAATCAAAAAATACATAGTTTGTATGACACGCAAGTGACCGCTGTAGTGACAGGTATTGAATTTTAGTCGAATGATGATGTGGTATTATTTGACAGCCTTGTGTGACGTCGCTGCATCCGTTCGGAAATTAAACCGCTCTGTTTTGCGTAAACATACTCCCCGCCCTTGAAAGCTTGCGAAACTTTCAAGATTCTGCGGCATCCGGTGACGGGAGTAGGCAGATGCGATTGATAGCTCGACGAACAATGCCTCGAGCTGTGGAGATGTCGGCTACTCGAGGAATGCCATCTTGGCCTGGGAAGAGTTTTTCAATTCTCCCGAGACGCCAATTCAGTGGCGGTGTGTGATCCTCCTTGAGCAAGACGAGATCGTTAGGTTTTAGGTCCTTGCAGTTGAGCTTCCACTTCGTCCGTTGCTGCAGTTCAGGGACGTATTCGGAACTCCAGCGCTTCCAAAAGTGTTGACGGATGTGCTCGAGCCGCTGAAATCTGTCCAGGCGATTGGTATTGCAGTCCAACAAACACGGCGATGGCAGCGCAGTTAGAGGCCTGCCAATTAAAAAGTGGCCCGGGGTAAGCGGAGCGAAATCTTGGGGTGATGAGCTCAAAGGACAAAGGGGTCGGCTGTTGAGGATAGCCTCGATCTGACAGAACAGGGAAGATAATTCTTCGAATGTCAAATGAGTATTGCCTAGGATTCGATTTATGTGGAATTTAGCGGACTTAACGCCGGCCTCCCACAGCCCACCAAAGTTAGGAGCGTATGCTGGAGAGAAGCGAAATTCAATTCCTCTGTTGGAGGCGAAGTCGACGATATTGTCCATATTAGAGTTTACAAATTGAGTAATTTCTTTTGCGGCAGCAACAAAATTTCTACCATTGTCGCAAAAAATCTGTTTAGGTTTGCCACGGCGAGATATAAATCTCTGTAGACATAAGTTGAATGCATCCTTCGATAGTTGGCTTACTGCCTCAAGATGGATGCATTTATATCGAAAGCAAATAAAAATGCAAAGATATGCCTTAGTTATCTTACATCCGCGTCCTTTACGATCTGTAATCATAAATGGTCCAGCAAAATCAGTTCCAGAAGTGTAAAATGGGTAGTCCGGGGTAACTCTCTCAGCGGGCAGATTGCCCATTTTATTGATAAGCGTTTTGCCCCTAAATCTCCTACAAATGCAACATAGATGATAAGTACGTCTCGCTAGATCTCTACCACCAATAGGCCATATGCAATCTTTTATTGCACCTAGCAATAGCTGTGGTGGAGCGTGAAACAACCGTTGATGCTCTTGTTGGAATAGTAGCTTGGTAAAGGGATGGCTGGCATGCAAGATAATAGGGTGTCTCTTGTCGAAGGGATACAAGGAAGCGCCCATACGACCTCCAACTCGAAGAATACCTTGGACATCAAGAAATGGGTCAAGAGAAGTTATGTTTGATTTGGTATTGAGAGGCTTGTCGTTTTTTAATAATTGTGTCTCATTGCTAAACGACTCATTCTGGGAGAATTTGACTAGGGTTTGGTATGATTTGTTAAGCTCACCAATTAGAAGAGGACCAGTGCGTTTGTTATTGGGGTATCTACAATTATCGATGAACCTGTAAACAAAGGCTAAAGCACGTTGTAAGCGACAGAGCTTTGAAAAGTTTTGAAATTTAATTATTGGCTCTGTTACCGTTATGGAGAGAACCTTCAGTTCTGGCAACTCCTGTGGCACTTGCTTGGAGCCTTGAACTGAACTGAACTTTCCTTGTAGGCCAAGACGACTCAGGGCCTTGTAAGAAATTAGGGCCTTGCCACCAAGCTCTGCAGTCACCGATACGGTGAGGTTCTACACCACGGGATAGAAGGTCGGCTGGGTTTTCAGAGGTAGGAACATGGCGCCAGGAAGATACATCTGTAAGCTCACCTATCTCACTAACCCTATTTGATACGAACGTTTTTAATTTGTTCGAAGTAGTGTTTAGCCATGCTAAAACAACACTCGAGTCAGTCCAATAAACATGTCGCGATATTTGGCAGCGGAGGGCATCAGTTACTGTGGCGCTTAGTTGCGCTGCAAGCAGCGCGCCAGAAAGTTCCAGACGCGGTATCGTGACAGGCTTAATCGGAGCAACACGAGCCTTAGCGCATAGCAGGCTCACAAGGATTCGGCCTTCTGCGTCCTTTGATCGGAGGTAAATAGCAGAGCCATACGCTTTCTGGGAGGCATCGCAAAAGGCATGCAGCTCTACCGATTTGTAGTCGTGGATTAGTACCAGCCTGGGGAGAGACAACTCAGAGATAGAGCGAATATTGACCGCAAATTTTTGCCAGGTTGACATGATTTCTTGGGGAGCAGGATCATCCCAGTTTAGCCCCGAAGACCATAGACTTTGGATCATTAATTTAGGTATGATGGTGCAAGGCGAAACGAGTCCAAGTGGATCGAAAATTTTAAACGTTGCTGAGAGAATGCTTCGCTTGGTTGGGTTTTCGACTGGACCCAGTTCAATAGTGAAACGCAACACGTCAAGAGATGGATCCCAATCAAGTCCTAGCGTGTCAGTGGCAGCACTGAGCATGAGATTGCCCTCAGAGTTGTTCGCTTCCCTAGTCAATATGGACGGTAAGTTGGACCTGTATTTTCGCAAGGGAAATCCCCCACTGGCCAAACTCTGGGAGACAGACTGCTGAATGAAGCGCAGTTGCTCTTCACTGTCATGCCCAGTTAGGAGATCATCCACATAAAAATCCTTTTGAATGATAGTTTTGATGGTAGGATCTTGACATTCTTCACCAAGCTGCCAGAGACATCTAGTGCTAAGAAAGCTCGCGCTAGAAAATCCATAGGTTATCGTGTTTAGTCTTAGGGTTTGAATAGGTTGTGATTCATCGTCACGCCACAGTATGAGTTGCAAGTCACGTTGTGACTCGTGCACTAACACTTGGCGGTACATCTTTTCGATGTCTCCTGAGAGTACGAAACGATATTGACGAAATCGCACTAGGATATTGAAGAGTGAGTCTTGGATAGTAGGACCCACCAACTGTAGATCGTTTATAGATAGCCCAGAGGCAGAACGCGCCGATGCATCAAAGACGACGCGAAGTTTAGTCGACTCGCTCTTCTCTTTTATTACAGGGTGGTGGGGAAGGAAAAACGCGTTAATAGGCCTTTGAATGATCGAAGGAGAAAGATGGCCAAGATCTTGGTATTCATGGATGAACTTGGTATAATGTTCCTTGACTTCCGGCTGTTTTTTGAAACGTCTCTCTAAATTAAAAAATCTTTGCTTGGCCGAGTAGTATGAATCGCCTAGACAGTCGGGCTCATCCTTTAGGGGGAGTTTGACGATGAAGCGCCCGTCGTCTGACCGCTCGGTATTTACGAGAAAGCTTTGCTCGCACAAACGTTCCTGTTCCGTAAGAGCTTGTTTTTTGTGAGGTACGCCCTCTAATTCCCAGAATTTAGCGAGTTCATCGTGAAGGTCGCTAGTGCGAGCAAAGTTGCAATGAATCTCCGAATTAGGCTGGGAATTAAATCGTTGCATGGGACCTGCGACTAACCATCCTAACTTGGAGCTTCGTAGAATGGGATTTCCTTGACCTAAAGAGTGCTGTTGGGATCCGATTATACCCCAAAATAGGTCAGCTCCAATAAGCATGTCGATTTGCGATGGTTTGTCAAAGCTGGGGTCTGCAAGATGGAAAGACGACAAATTAAGATGTCTTATGTCTATGTTTGTCCTAGGAAGTCGTTCAGATATTTGAGGCAAAACCAAACATGTTAAAATTGCACTGAACGAACTTTTTTGGGATTGGAGGTGTACAATACACCGGTCAACCTCGAGGTTGAGTCGAGTATTGCCAATGCCTACTACGCTCTGGGTGATATTATTAGGCTGTGAAGGTAGACCTAACCTTTGTTTTATGTCTTGAGTGATAAATGAAACCTGACTACCACTGTCAAGTAAGCAACGCGCCAGAACGACCTTTTTAGAAATTGGATTTACTAGGTTAACCAAAGCCGTTGAAAGTAATGTTTCCGATGGGGCTGACACAGTCAATGTAGACAGGTTTGTTTGAACAACTTCCTCAGAGGGCTCGGTTTCCTTATGTAAAAGTGTGTTATGACGTTGTCTACATAAACGACAAGTACCCGGCAACCTACAACGGCGCACTTCATGCCCCACTCGCAAACAATTGTGACACAAGTTTAAACTAGTGGCCTGAGCGAGCCTGTCTTCTTGTGTTTTTGCTTTGAACGAAGCACAGTCGAAGATGCGATGTTCTCCATTGCAAATTACGCAGTGAAGTGGTTTGGAGCAAGAAGGTGCATTGGTTTGAAGTGGTTTGGAGCAAGAAGGTGCATTGGTGTGAGCCATGAATGCCTTAACAGTTGGTTTGAACCGTTGTTGAGATAAAGCAGGTACGTCTGGCTGACGCTTAAATGGCTTATCATATTTATTTCGTTGAACAGTCTCGAGTACATCTGCACGGCTCTTTAGAAAAGAATGAAAATTATCTAGCGTGGGCATTTCTGTGAGAGAATTTCTGTGTTCCTCCCATTTTACACTCGTTGTGCTGTCTAATAATTTAGATGAGACCATATAAATGATTAAAGTGTCCCAGTGGTCCACGGGTTGGCCTAGTGTTTTAAGAGCGCGCAAATTCTTAGACACGTGATCCACCAGATACCTAAGTGATTTCTCAGATTCGCGCGTGATGGGTTCTAAGTTGAATAACGATTTTAAATGATTGTTGACAAGTTGGCGTTTGTTGTCATAACGTTCGCGTAACAGCTTCCACGCCTCTGGGTAATTTTTGTCCGTGACCTCTAAATTGCAAATTACTCGAGCTGCTTCGCCCTCCAAATACGAGTTTAAATAGTAAAATTTGTGTATGTTTTTAATTCTGTCGTTAGTGTGCACTAACGAGTTAAAACTTTCACGGAACTCAAACCACCGATAATAAGCCCCATCAAAATTGGGAATTTTGATAACAGGGAGACGGAAACCCATGAGGTCATGAGTGCAATCGTGAGGATTGGTCGTGGTTGAATTGTTCTCACTGTCTAGATCGGGATGACTACGCTTGTAATTGTCTAAAATGTCCCGGGCCGTGGCAATACAATGATAGAAATCCTGCTCGATTAAGTCCCGTTCGGATAATTCCGTGTTTAAAGCAACGGCATTTAATATTTCGATTTCATCCTGCAACGTATCAAAGTCCTTAAATAACGCTTCGTAATAACTTAGTTTGCAAGTTAATTTACCGATTTCGATCGATGTCATACTCTCATCCGTAGCTAATGTATTTAAATAATTCTTAAACTTAGTTAAACGGCCCTTAATCGAACTACGTTTTACCAGTAATTCTTTTACCTCGCCCATAGTAACCAAGTTAAGTACCTAATAGCAACAGTGAAACTTGCAAAAAAAGTTGTTTACTCCAAATGAACAAATAGCATACGATACGCTCCTCGCTTTGCTGATGCAGCGGTCCGGCTGTGGCAGGCGAAACTGGCCCTTAGTAGCAAGCGGACGGTGACGAGAGATGCACGCTGCGCGAGCGCTCGGAGATAGGGAGTCAGCTGTGCAGGGCGGTGACAGTGCTGGAATAGATTGGTGCAAATATGTAAATATCTAGAATGCGTTGTGTTACTAAGTTGTGCAAGGACACGAAAGGCAGTTCAAAGTAGTGATTTTGCGAAAACTAGGCACTAAATATCTAATGTAGTTAAGAATAACTAGCAAAATCAAAAGTGCAGCAGTGTAGTTGTTTACGTATTTGCACCAATCTATTCCAGCACTGTCACCGCCCTGCACAGCTGACTATATATAACTACGAGTAGACACTCTTTTTGCAACCAACTATATTATAAATGCGAAAGTGTGTCTGTCTGTCTGTCTCTTACCATTAAATGTCGAAACGCACAGACAGCGGTGGCGGCGCGGTGCGGTGCGGTGCGGAGGCGGTACCGGTTGTATTGTAATGTTCGAGCTAATATGATAGGGTCCGCACGGAATACCGCGCCGCGCCGCGACCCCTTCATCCTTGAGTTATAAATGGTGTAACTAAAACAACTTTGTTTTATACACCGTGGCCGTTAATAACCCGAAAGATTTTCATCATTCATTAGGAGTAAAAAAAATTATATGAATCCAATCCAAATTCAGCAAAAAAAAATTTTTTTTTCTGTATTTTTTTGGTTTTTGTAAATAAAATTTGGATAAGTATCGCTTCCTGGATGGAAATCATCCCTTTTAATAAAATGGTAACAATTATTTCTCCAAAAAATAATGAATTTAGTGAGTGGTAGTATGTCAATAACGGCTCGAAACTTGGCAACATCGGTAGGTAGCAACGTCTCCATCAAAAGAGCTTAATGCACTTTACTAATCACAATAAATAGTTTACATGAAAATGATAATATCTTCAAAACTAATCAGGATTTGACTGGGGTTCAAATAACATTTTTTGCGCCTAATGAGTACTAATGACTAAGGAAGCGTGGTTAAAATATTTTGGGTTATTAACGCCCACAGTGTATAGATTTATTTATTATAGGTACAAAAACAGATCGATTTTGTGCATGTAAGACCACATTTAGGATACAAGGTAATTGAGTAATACCTTATCTTAAAATTAACGCGCCACCAATTTGTCTACGTAATTACTAATTAGAAACAAAATTTGATGTTGTTGCGATTAGGTACTAAAGATTCATACTGAATGCACTTTCTGTTATCATATAATTTTGCTAACGTGTGTTACGTAAACACATAGGAGGCGCGCTTAGTTTAAGATTGGTTTTATACTAGGTACTTTACTAAAAAATCGAGTCGAGGTATTAAAATACCTAATATCATGTATAACCAACACGAATAACGCAAACCACCGGGACGTCTGACCACGTCGTGCACCGGCGCCAGCGGACAGCCGTCGAGGATGACAAGCCTATAGCATCATGGTGAGTTATTGATACTGTGGCACAATAGTAGTTTATGTGACTGTACATAATGAGGGGCATTAAACACGAGTGTGTTCATAAAAACATCACACGAATGTTTTAATGCCTGAGTCAATACTATCCATCACACAATAGTATTATTTTCTATTTAGTATATGTATTATAGTACCTGTGTTATGTACAGTCGCCATCACATACATCGGAGCAAACAAGCACGTCACAAACATCGGAACACACCTCTATTTTCAAGGCATTAGGGTGCATGTGCCGATATTTTTGGACACCTATAGTGTACCGATGTATGTGATGGCGACTGTACTTGCATGCTTCCGCAAAATCAAGCATTACAGATTGCTTTGCTTTGGACTACGAGACTGCGACTGAGTAACGAGACCAATACATAATTATATATTATGAACACTCAAAAGAAAAAAAAACGGTTACACTTTGTATCAAAATTCCATACCTACAAAGCGTGCCCGTTTTTTTGCCCTGTGTTGTTTATTTTGACTGTGTTATTTTTCGTGTCTTGTGCGCACGGCTTAGTTTCAGTTTTTTTAGATATTGTTTTGTCTTTATCAGGAATGGTAGTGTAGTCTATGAATGATATTAGGTATACAGTTCGCATTGTACTATTTAATTTTTGACACATCAAAACACCCATACTACGTAAATTGGCTTCGCTCAAAAAAACAATCAATAGCTTTCGAACTAAGTATAAACTAGTTAAAACGCCTCGCAAGTAGGTATACTCTTTTACGACTAATTCATGAAATAGGTATAGTACGACTCTTCTCAGGTGAATTTTTCGCTCCGAGCCATACGGTCTTAATCATAAAAAATCCTTAAAACACCGTTGATCAACGTTTTAGTTAAAACACTCACTAAGCCTAATTGACGTTTGTTAAAAAGTGTGATTCATAAACCTCCGCTAAGCCTCTGCTAACTATTGGACCGTTATTTGACAGATTAGAGATGTTATGTTGCCGTTCTGGGAAATCATAGAGCAAAATTGGTGATTTTCGATTTAAAAAAAAGTTTGACAGCTTAAATACCGGCAAATTGTAGTTAATTCAACTCCACGAAACTAACGTGCACGTAAATAAGATGAAAACTAATAAAAAACGATGTGAAAACTGGACGTTGGAAGACAAGGTAAGAAAGGATACGTATTTACTGTAATTCGGCATTAAATATGAAGTTAATTACCCATGCCTATTTTCAAGAGCAGCCCAACTTATAATCAACACTACATATTATTTTATCATTTGACGCTGCTCAGTTTCTTAATAAAACATACATAGATTGGTTACATTATTGGATAATATATACTATAAGCTTAAAATAAAATTGAATGAAAATCAAAGTGTAGTTGAACATCATGTTTTATTGCTTCAGATTGAAATAATTCCTGCTTTGGATGTGAAATCATGAGCCTTACAAGCCCGGAGAGCCCACCGAGGCTTTGGGGGTAGAAGGGCCTGAGCCCCACAAGCCCAGAGGGACATCTAGAGGAAGAATATAAAGGTATTTATTTATTACAATATAATTTAATATTACATGTGAGTTTCAAATAATAAACAGCTTTCCTATGTTATTTATATTTAACATTGTTTTTTTACTTTCAGATATCAGCTATTTAGCCTGTGGGAGCTAAATAGCTGCCGCAGAAATTAAGTGCCAATACTACCAATTAGAACTACACAATCTTCCATCTGTTCTCTTCATACTGATATTTTGTATTCAATATAAAATATGCAATAACCAAATTGAGTTTTATTTTTAATAAGAATAAACATAATTCATCTTTTGTCAATTATTATACAACACCAACATTTTTTTCTCGTATCAAATCCTGCCTGGAATAAGGTATAGCTATTTTATGAATACTTTCACTGCCAGGAACCCGCCTAGCTATCCTTAACCATGAACTAACTGAGGCTAACTGGGGAAGTAGGCAGGGCCGTAGCCAGAGTTGAATTTAAGATAGGGCAGCCGTAATTACAAGTAGGGCACAAGTCAAAATTTAACTTGATCTAATATGTGAGAGGCAGTTTCTTAATAATTATTTTTATCGTATTAAAAACTTTCTTTCACGTATATTTACAATTTTTTTTATCTGCTTACTTCATAATAAACTGAGAAAGTATTAAATACTTAACATATTAAAAACGTTCAAAATCGTGTTTAGTTTGCTCAAATACTTGCTGTCAAAATCAGCTGTTTTCAATTCGGCGGCCATTTTTATCCTTAAAATGGAGATAAAATAGGTTTAAAGAAGGGTGTACGGTTCGTTAAGTTAGCGAGCCGTTAAAATAGGCTTGATGGACCCAATAGCGTTATTTGACGTTTATGAATCACGTTTTAGCGAATCAGTGCTATAGCGAGGCTATAGCACTGTTTTAACTTTTTATGAATAAGACCGCTAATCTTTTAAACAAAGGCCATTGTCTCTATTATCGCATAGCCGCTAGCTACCGAGTAAGCACGTGCCTCTACAACATTTATGTTGAAAAACAAACGGTATCGTCATAGTATTAAGGTTCAAATTGAATGTCACTGATATTCTAGATATTACGTGGTAGTGTAGGACGATATACTGCCCCGAAGCAATACGGCACTCGCATTATTTTGATACTTTGTGGTGTTACAAATGAAACGTCACATCAGACGAGGTGCTAATATATTATACTTACTTTATTCTTTTTTTTACCATTTCGTATTGAAATTAGATATGTGGACGTCTTTCAGATATAGTGATGCGTGATTACTATCGTTAGGAATAGGTGGTCAAAATCAATTATTCTGCACATAGGCCACAAGGGCACTTTCATTTGAGCAAATCATAACCTACCTATAAATTAATAACCCTACGTGGAACAAGGGTAACGTTTTCAAAGTAACATTTCAAATTATTATTATATTTTTCCAGAAGTGTTTAAACTGCTTATGAACATAATTATTTAATGTCAAGTTAAATATACAATCGATCGGTCTCTCATGTGTATCAATCATAACATACGAGTAATCGTTTATTACATCGATCGATTTAAGTTAGCCACAACTCGTAGAGGAACTCTCAAAAATTTAATGGTAACAGTGCGAAGTGCGAATTGTATGTTACATGCATGTATAATAAAACAAATGTTAAAGTGAACGCATCTCCAACATCTACGTAAATTTAAACAAACGTTGAGATTAAAAGTCCCCGATATATCGAGGTTGAATTGAACAATGTCGACTGTATTATAAAATTATAATACTTACTGTTTGGCTGCGCCAATACCTACACATTATTATTAATTTTACTCATTTACTTTATTTATATTTTTATTATACAACCACACATTTTTGAACGCATACTATTACACGCCATACCTGGCAACTTTCCTTCACCCCCCACCCAAACCTCAGTGCACAAAAAATACCAGTCGCGCGCGCGCTAACTCTCACTCAAAAACTGTTGAAAAACTCAAAAAGCCTACAAGTGTGCATACAAAAACCACAAGAGACTATCAAAGTATAAGTGTTTTACTGTGAAATAACAAAAGTCTTTCGTGTGTGCTGAAACACGAACGCAATACTGGATTGCTGGCTGGCGCCGATTAAAAGGTTTGTCCCGCTGCACCAAGTCGTGGTCCTTCGAACCGGATCCTACCTCATACACATAATCTCATTTCCAATCACTCATACACAAATTATATAATTATAAAACGATTATTTACGTAATTTACCTTATACAAACACGTTTACGCACCGCCATTCTACCAAACTTTATTTGTTCGCATCGCCAACATATTACGTTATTTTGCAGTAAATCATTCTCAAAACTCAATATTTATACCCATTCTATAAGTTTGTATATATATTTCTTGTAGATCACTCATATTTCGAAAAAATATTGTAAACTAGTTTGATCGCTTGCGCGCTAAATACCTACCTACCCGCCATTGCTTTTTACTTCGCGCTCGCGTATTTCTCTGACATTTGAACGTTCAACTTTTTTCGCTTTAAATTGAAACGACGCATACATAACTAGTAATTAATTTACCTACCAATATGGGTGGTAATACTGCTAGTGAAGATGAAGATTCTGTCATGATAACTTTTTTGGAACACAAAAAACAATGTTTGTTTCAAATAATCCAGGAGATTTATAAGTTAAGCCTAAAGGTATCCAATGATGTAACACGCATACAATTTCTAGCTAGGGCTCAATCTATCGACAAGACGCGTTCAGATTATATAGACACTGTAGATAAACTTATGATTGAGAAGATCAAAGAAAACCCCGATGTTCTACCGAGTTACAGTATTCTCAATACATTTGATGAGTTATATTGTTTTATTAAGCAGACAGAAACAAATCTGAGACAGGAACTTGAGGACAAAAAGAAAAATGATAATTATAACACAAAATTGCCCCCACTCAATCTCATAGGTTTTGATGGTACTCCTTCTAAATGGCCTATATTTTATGAAAATTTCCGCAGTGTTATACACATTAATACTCGCCTCACAAGTGCTGAAAAGGTCCAGTACCTAATTGGCTGTCTCTCCGGCAAGGCACTAAATGTGTGCTCCGGAATCACCGCTACCTCAGAAAATTATGACATCATCTGGCAAGCTCTTCTATCTAAATACCATGATACCAGGGTGCAAGCTTCTGGCTATCTAGATCAAATGTTACAACAAAAGCCTGGGCAGTCAGCTGATAATATGCTTGACAACTTTTGCTCCGCTGAAGCAGCGCTGCAACGCTTAAAGATTGACAATTTGTCAGATTTCATTATAACTCATATTGCATTAAGCAAGCTCGAAAAACCTATGCTTGACTTATTTGAACAAGCTCATAGACATGTCAATATACCCCAATTTAGTGATTTGAAAAAATTCCTAACTGAGCAGAATAAACTCCAACTACTCCACGCACCATCCCGCTCTCAAAGTAATAATACTCGCACCCAATTTTCTAAACCCGCACCGCAAATTAACAAAACAAAAACGTTTTGTACGCAATTGAATACCGCTCCTCAACCTCAGACTTTCTATAAGTCTGACAGATCTGACACTACTTCTCAGTCTCGACCATGTAAAGTGTGTAATTCTCAACAAGCTCATCCACTGTTCAAGTGTGAATATTTTCTAAATCAAAACACTCAAACGCGCAACGATATCGTACGTCAGCATACGTTCTGTATTAATTGTTTAGGTTTTCACCATATAAGTTCGTGTAAATCAACAAACAAATGCTCAATTTGTACCCGCAAACATCACTCGTTACTGCATTTCGATACTTATTCAAATGCATCTCATTTCCCGCGATCAGCTGATAACACTGATAATAGCAACTCGAATCGCGTCCGCGCCTTCTCACTCGCACTCGCAGTCACAGTGCTCGCCTGCGGTGAGCACCGCTCGCACTCACGGCGGCCCGCCGCCGCGCGCTCACACAAGTAATGATAATGATAATAACTTCGCGCTTTCTGTTACTGTTCCCGCGCGCATTTCAAATTGTGATACGACAGTATTATTGCCCACCGCTACCGTTAACGTGCATAGTAATAATAAATCAAGTCAAATGCGTTTATTTCTTGATACGGGATCAATGAGTAACTTTGTTACACAATCATGTTGTGAACGCTTAAATTTAAAGGTAACACCCGCGCCCTCTGTCGTCAAAGGTATCGGTCAAGTAGAAAATCATTCTCTCGGAATAACGCAATTTCAAATACTCTCTCGCTTCGACTCGCGCTGTACTTATACAGTGTGCGCTCGAGTTATAGACACAATTACGGACTTTTTACCCAACGCGGAAGTGGATAGAACGGAATTAGTTCATCTACAACATTTGCCGATGGCTGATGACCATTATTACTCACCAGGTGAAATAGACTGTTTAATAGGCAACGAATTATTCCCGCTTTTACTCGGATCGAATAAATCGACCTCGTCGAACTCCTCGGTCGTAGGTATTGAAACTACTCTCGGATATGTAGCCATGGGTAAAGCCCAATGTTTTCCGCGCTCATCACACGCTCATTCTCGCACTCTCGACGAACCCGCTACTCACTCGCACAACTCTGACAAGACATTTTTTTGTCAAATGCAAGACAACTCACTCGATCAATTAACGCAACGCTTTTGGGAAATAGAAAACGTCCCTGATAAAAAACATTTCAGTCCCGACGATGAAGCTTGTGAAAAAATATTCCAAGCAACTTACTCACGCGATGACACCGGCAGATACACGGTTGACCTCCCGTTCAAACATTCGCCTACCGAATTAGGTTCTTCTTAACTGCAGCGAAATACCGTCTGTTAAATCTAGAAAAGAAATTAGACTCATCGGACTTGCGCGCTGATTATAACGCAACTATTCAAACATACATTGATCAAGGGTATTTAACCAAAGTTCAAAACGATTTTCAAGAAACTCACACTTATCACTTACCCCACAGAGCCGTTTACCGTCCTGATAAAGAAACATCGAAAACTCGAATTGTTCTGGACGCTGGTTGCAAGACTACGTCAGGCAAATCTCTAAATGATTTGCTTTATGTAGGGCCTATTCTACAAAATAACATCGTCGAATTACTTGTCAATCTCCGCATGTTCTCAACCGCCATAACCGCCGATATTGAAAAAATGTACTTTCAAGTTAAACTCTCCGCAAATCATCACACGTTTCAACGAATCCTGTTTAGATTTGATCCCAATTCACCTATTGACGTATACCAATTCAATAAAGTTTGTTTTGGCGTGTCAAGCTCGCCTTATCTCGCCATGCGTGTCGTGCGTCAGCTCGCAGCAGACAGTCGCGATACTTACCCGCTCGCCGCTTATGAAGCCGAAAATCATATGTACGTAGATGATTATATCACCTCCGTCGATGGTGTAGACACCGCTGAAAATACTTATAAAGAAATGATCGCTATGTTCAAATCTGGAGGTTTCAATTTAATAAAATGGATCTCGAATGATAATCAACTCATGTCGCGTATTCCATCCGCACACAAAAGCCCGCTCGCTATTAAATTTGATGATGATCCCAACGCACATACTAAAATCGTAGGTATGCAATGGCAACCTGCTGATGACAATTTTCATTTTAAAATCAACATAGACTTCCCTGAAACTTGTACTAAACGCTCGATTCTCTCTGTCACCGCACGCTTATTTGACCCGCTCGGTCTCATTAGCCCCGTTGTCGCTTACATGAAGCTCCTCATTAAAGAATGTTGGAAATTACAACTTTCTTGGGATGACGAGGTGCCTGATTTCATTATTTCCAAATGGAAACAATTCCACAAGGAACTACCGCATTTATCGGAATTAAAAATACCGCGTCACATAGGCATAACTTCTACAAATAAAATAACTTTACTCGGATTCGCGGATGCCAGTCAGCAATGTTACGGTGCTGCCATCTACATCCGCGTTGATAATGATGAAAACGCGCCCGCAGACTCTGTGAAATTACTCACCGCTAAATCTAAAGTCTCCAATCCTAATAAAACCCTCGCTCGGTTAGAACTCTGTGCCGCAGTTTTGCTTGCTAAGTTAATAAACTCAGTTCGCGATGTCCTCAACAAGCGCTGTAACATAAATAAAATATACGCATTCTCTGATTCCACTGTGACTCTTACCTGGATCCACTCGCCCGCTCATCGGTTTCATACCTTCGTAGCTAACCGTATAGCTCAAATAAACGAATACTTACCCGCATCCCACTGGTTTCACGTTCGTGGTGTACAAAACCCCGCAGATATTGTCTCTCGCCCTGTAACGCCGACAGGATTAGTAAATAACACGCTCTGGTTCCATGGTCCGCAGTGGCTGTCCGCTCCCGTTAGCGACTGGCCTGTAAAAGAATATAAAATTAATCATAACGAAACAATAGAATTACAGGAAACTAAAACTACATCGCTTCACACGCAAACAACATCTATAACAGAAAATACTCACCCAATTCAAGATCTCGCCAAACGATGCTCGACGTGGATTAAATTCATTCGCTCATTCGTATACCTACTTCGTTTCTCAAAATTACTCAAATCTCAAGGAGATATCACTTTGAACGATTTAGAACACGCAGAAGACTATGTGTTACGCCACGAACAATCTAACCACTTTTCTCAAGAACTCGACGCGTTTAAAAATAATAAAATTTGCCCAAACAAATCAGTGTTAAAACTCCGCCCCTTTGTTGACGACAAAGGACTCATAAGAGTAGGAGGCAGACTGACCCATTCTCAGTTGGATTTTAATCAAAAACATCCAATATTGATGTCAGCTAAAGGTAGAATAGTGTCACTTTTGGTAGATTATTATCACTCATCGAATTTACACACAGGACCCGCTTTAGTATTATCTCTGATTAGGCAGAAATACTGGATTCTCTCCGCTCGCAATTTAATTCGCCAAAGAGTACACAAGTGTAACTCTTGTTTTAAACTTAAACCGCTTTCCACTAATCCACCCATGGGTGACCTTCCGTCCATTAGGGTTTCTCAAGTCAAATCCTTTGTGCATACGGCCGTCGATTACGCCGGACCTTTCTACGTTACGCACATACGCAAGCGAGGCGTAAAAAGCCACAAAGCTTATATCTGTTTGTTTGTTTGTCTAACAACAAAAGCGCTTCACTTAGAGCTGGTCTCCGATCTAAGTACAGATTTATTTCTTGCCGCGTTCAAGCGCTTTATTTCACGCAGAGGTCCAGTCTCTATATTATATAGCGACGGAGGTTCCAATTTCATTGGCGCGAAACGCAAATTGAACGAAATTTACCTGCTTATACAGTCCACTGATTATAATAACTATCTGAGTCATTATCTCACACAAAATAAGATTCAGTTTCAACACAGCCCGCCTTATGGCCCGCATTTTAACGGTTTGAGTGAGACTAATGTCCGATCGGTTAAAACTCACTTATACAAAGCTATCGGAAGTCAAATTCTCACATATGAAGAACTTAATACAATTTTGGTACAAATTGAAGGTTTGCTAAACAGCCGTCCAATTTGTGTCTTGTCGTCAGATCCTTCTGATCCGACTGCATTAAGTCCCAGTCACTTTTTAAATATTACTCCACTCAAATATCTACCTGCAGAAAATATAGACCCCGCTGTATCAGAAAATAGATTAACCCGCTATCAACTTCTAAATAAAATAGTACAAAGTTACTGGAAACGCTGGAGTATGGAGTACCTTACTTCGCTCCAACAACGCAACAAATGGAATTCACCCTCCAAACCTGTGAGTGTGGGAACAGTTGTCATTATTAAAGATAATCATTCTCATCCTATGTTTTGGCCTCTCGCTGTTGTCTCAGAAGTTTTCCCCGGAAAAGATAATATCATTCGCGTTGCTAGAGTTAAATCTTCTTCAGGAACTTATGTACGCCCTGTAACTCGGCTCTGTCCGTTACCTACTCAATAAACTAATTTTTAATTGTTTAAACTTAGTTCTTAAGAATTAGAAATATTATAATTTCAACGCAAATAACGCAATGTAGAGGAAACCTCTAGGCCCCCCGAAGTTGGCTGCGCCAATACCTACACATTATTATTAATTTTACTCATTTACTTTATTTATATTTTTATTATACAACCACACATTTTTGAACGCATACTATTACACGCCATACCTGGCAACTTTCCTTCACCCCCCACCCAAACCTCAGTGCACAAAAAATACCAGTCGCGCGCGCGCTAACTCTCACTCAAAAACTGTTGAAAAACTCAAAAAGCCTACAAGTGTGCATACAAAAACCACAAGTGACTATCAAAGTATAAGTGTTTTACTGTGAAATAACAAAAGTCTTTCGTGTGTGCTGAAACACGAACGCAATACTGGATTGCTGGCTGGCGCCGATTAAAAGGTTTGTCCCGCTGCACCACTGTTTAAAATCACGTATAAACATTGGAGGCGCATTAATTGTAAGATTGGTTTTAAAACTAGTGATGATGATTATTGTTTTTCTTTTAATATTCTTACTTTTACAAGCACCTTTCATCCACAAAACATGGCTATTGTTATATCTCTCTCAATGGCATGTAATTTTATAGGACAATATTATGACAACTATAATTATGGCATAATAGCCGTTATTGCAAGGAAAATTATGGAAAACATGAGTATTCATATATATTGTTATTATATACATCACGAAAATATTTATAGATAGGTATAATCTCAAAATTAAAAGAAAAATTATCGGTTACCGAAAAAGATGCAAGTAATTGTTTTTATATACAACGTGTCCCAAAACTCAACGATAAGCCGGCACCAGAGGATGGAGCTGCTTATGATTAGTCGAGAAAAAATAAGGAAAAAAATATATCTAAATATATAAAATAAAATATATCTACCACGTGTCCCAAAACTCAACGATAAGCCGGCACCAGAGGATGGAGCTACTTATTTAGGTATATTTTTTTCCTTATTTTTTCTCGACTAATCATAAGCAGCTCCATCCTCTGGTGCCGGCTTATCGTTGAGTTTTGGGACACGTTGTATATATTTGATTTGCATAGGTATAACTTATATACTTACGGTCTTATTCATAAAAAATCCTTAAAACACCGTTGATCAACATTTTAGTTAAAACACTCACTAAGCCTATTTGACGTTTGTTAAAAAGTGTGATTTATAAACCTCCGCTAAGCCTCTGCTAACTATTGGGCTGTTAATTGACAGATTAGAAATGTTATGTTGCCGTTCTGGGAAATCATAGAGCAAAATTGGTGATTTTCGATTTAAAAAAAAAGTTTGACAGCTTTAATACCGGCAAATTGTAGGTAAATTAACTCCACAAAACTAACGTGCACGTAAATAAGATGAAAATTAATAAAAAGCGATGTGAAAACTGGACGTTGGAAGGCAAGGTAAGGAAGGATACGTATTTACTGTAATTCGCCATTAAATATGAAGTTACCCATGCTTATTTTATAATTTATGCTGACTATAATATTTTGCAGACTGGCGCCCCAGGATTATTCCTCAGTTAAAAACTTAAGTGGGGCTCTTTGAAGCTCGCTGTGAAATAGTGGCCGCCAACTTCTCAGGCCCCACTAATAGGAGTTCGTCGTTGAACCTGTGATACAATAATCATGGAGTTTTCATCAAAACCAACCTCCAAATCCAACAATACGCTGTGCCTATATGAGGTAGTGTTTTTGTAAACAATAATAGTTACACAAACGTGAAATATTGATGTGTTACGCAAGCTTTCTAAAACTGCTTAACTTAGTAGGTAGTAGCTAGATAGATTTGAAACCAAGAAGTACAAGCACTTGCCTTTAAGTAAACTTTACTGTTACGAAAACTAGTAGGTAGGCTTACATGGTTTTTTCAGAGAATGTTGTGGAGTGGAAAACAAAATATACCGACCCCTTTTGTTCATGCATAAACAAATCTCGTGTCTGACTGTGGTAGTATGGTTTTGTAATCAACACATAAAGCAGGTTTACACTGTCTTTCCATTGCAGTGATCATTATTATTGTCATGTAGTACATGAAATAAATGATTGAATTGAATTGAATTGGCAAGCTTAGTCAAGATATACCATCGATAGGCGAGTGAGTGGAGCAGTTGATGAATTCACGAGCAGCTCATCTTATAAACAACACTACATATTAATTTACCATTTGACGCTGCTCAGTTTCTTAATAAAACATAAAGATTGGTAACGTTATTGGATTATATATATAAGCTAAAAATAAACTTGAATGAAAATCAAAGTGTAATTGAACATCATGTTTTATTTCTTCAGATTGAAATAATTCCTGCTTTGGAGGTGGAATCATGAGCCTTACAACAAGACTGGAGAGCCCGTTGACGCTTCGGAGGTGGAAGGGCCTGAGCCCCACTAGCCCAGAGAGCCCGCCAAGGGACATCTAGTGGAAGAAAGAAAGGTATATATTTATTACAATATAATTTAGTATTACATTCGAGTTTCAAATAATAAACAGCTTTCCTATGTTGTTTACTAATATCTAACATTGTTTTTTTAAATTTCAGATCAGACATGTGTGGGGTTGAAATAGCTGCTCAGAAATTAAGTGCCAATACCGCCAATTAGAACTACACAAGATTAAAGTGGAGAATGAAGAGAGAAGTTTCGTCTTTTCTCTTCATTCTGATATAAATTTGTATTCAATAAAATATGCAATAACCAAATTGTGTTTAATTTTTAATAAGAATAAACATAATTCATTTTTTGTCAAGAATTGTACAACATCAACATAATTGAGTCAACCAACCTTTTTCCTTGTAGCAATCCTGCCTGGAATAAGGTATACCTATTTTATGAACCCGCCTAGCTATCCTTAACTTTCTTGGCAGTGTATTTGTTAAGTAACATTGTACCCATTTGATATTGATGTAAGCAAAGCAATATTAGGGTAGTAGGTACCTCCACCTAATGACAGAAATCAGGTATACAATCTATAAGTATCGTTCAATCCGAGGACGCGCCCCACTTATATATACTATGGAAAAAGCTGAAGCAGGCATGAATAAAATCAAGCACTGGCTCGATAACAATCTTCTCTCCCTCAACCTACAGAAAACAAAATACATTTGTTTCCATAAAACAAAGGCTTCTGCACCGGATATAGCCACAAAACTAGGTATCAATTGTAATGCAAACCCATCGGACTTATGGACTCCGATTGATCGTACAGAGTCTATACGATAATTAGGAGTAGAAATCGATCAAAACTTCTCTTTTAAACCGCACATTATTTCCCTATCACATCGCGTAAGGAAACTTATCTTTGTTATGCGCCTGCTCCGCAACTCTGCTGACAGCCGGGTCCTTCAGCTAGTCTACAACGCACTGTGCAAGTCTATATTGGAATACTGCATTTCGGTTTGGGGTGGAGCTGGCATCACGACGTTGCTGGCATTAGAAAGAGCACAAAGATCGGTTCTAAAAACAATGACACGGAAACCCTTTCAATATCCAACCGCTCAACTTCTGTCTGAAACCCAGACACTTTCTGTTCGCCAGTTATTTATTTACAGAATAGCTGTAAAAATGCACCGCTACACTTTACAATCCTCAAACCTGGCAGCTCTGCAAAGCAAGAGAATTTTCCGTATTCCGCAAGGCAGGCCAAAAACTTCCTTTGCCCGACGCTTCCCTCAAAATTCGCACCAATTCATATACAACCGAATAGCAAAAGCTCTGGATGTTAAAGTATTGAGTCTTCGAGAATTACAGACTAAAGTAAAGAAATGGCTACTCACGCTCTCTTACAAGGCCACAGAAAATATTTTAATACCCTTGCGTTAACTGGTAATATCACCATTTGCCGCACACATTCACACGTTTACGCACTCACGCACGCTCGCACGCACATATTCACACACATACACACACACGCATGCGCCCACACGCACGCGCCCACACGCAAGTGCCCACACACACACACACACACACAAACACTCACACACAGGTACACCTAAACACTCGCTCAAACATACACACACAGTCACACATAGATAGATAGATATGTGCAGTTAAAAGTATATCTTATCTTTTTATTTTCCATATTTTTTGTTTAGAGGTAAATATTTAATTCTTTATAAATGTTATCTGTACACGCATCTTCATATTGTATAAAATCCCTAACTGTTTTCTTTCGGTCCTCACGACACAGGCTAAACCTAGTGTGAGGGCCACTGATAATGTATTTATTGTTTTGCTGTTTTGGTAAATAAATAATTTTGTATTTTGTATTTGTATTATATCTATGACTAACGTTAAGGATAAAAAATGCTGGGGCGCGTCCTCCTGGACGATACGTACCGTAAGAACAGCGGCAGTGGCGGAGCGGAGCACGGCATGTAACTGCTTTCGTACAAGTTCGAGCCTTACGAAGGATAACGTCAGCGACCCGCTCTGCGTCACCACTGCCTGCGCGTTAGCAGTTTTTGTATAACCTACCTCCTGTCCTGGGCATTCAAGGAATAACATCCCTTTCGGTTGAGTATTCAGCTGCATCGCTGCCATATATTCTTTTGGTGTCATGTCTCCGGTGTTTTTGTAGGTGCACAATTAGGTAATATTTATAATATTAAATACGTAGGTAACTAGTTAATACGATACGACGAAACACAATACAATAGGTTAGGTTTATTCACCCACTGTCACTGATAACTTTTTAACTTGAATTGCGCGCGCATTCCATTATTCGTGTAGAAATAATTATTTTAATCAAAAAGAAAACTTTGTTTTAAGTAAATTTACTCATTTATTTGTCTGGTTACTTCATAATAAACTGAGAAAGTATTAAAATAACTTTAAACGTTCAAAATCGTATTGAGAGTTTGCTCCACAAGCTCGAATACTTGTTGTCAAAATCAGCTGTTTTCAATTCGGCGGCCATTTTTATCCTTAAAATGGAGATAAAATAGGTTTAAAGAAGGGTCTACGGTTCGTTAAGTTAGCGAGCCGTTAAAATAGGCTTGATGGACTCAACAGCGTTATTTGACGTTTATGAATCACGTTTTAGCGAATCAGTGCTATAGCGAGGCTATAGCACTGTTTTAACTTTTTATGAATAAGACCGTTAGTTAATATTATAACACCTTAAATATTTACGCAATATTTTTTTGCTTTGTTTTTGTGGCCGGGTAATTGTTCAATGTAGCATTAGCAAAATTGCTCATCAGATTGTTATTTTTAGGATGCCAAGAAAACCAGCAGTACCGCACCATGAGATGGTTGATGCCATTATTAAATAATAAATAATAAATAAATAAATAAATGATTTATTTCACAAAAACACTTGTTACATGATATTATGGGGTATATCCATCAGACTCCAAACTAGGCTTAAGCCTGTATCTTGGCAGTCTGCGAGTGCGAAAAAAACAAGATTCAGGCCAAGGGTGGCATTGTCGATGGCGAAAACCGAATTTCGGGACCAACGGCCGAAATTTGGCGGCAGTTGGCCTCAAATTTAGGTAATAGAGTGCAGCCGAGGTACTTATACCAGTACGTTAAGCAAGATCGACATGACGTGCATCATCTTCTTGGGTTGAGACAGTCGTGCTCAACATCCTCATCCGTATTCAGCACCTCTCCTGTTTCGCAAATGGATATGGGGCTGGATACGGATGAGGAAGTAGAAGTGCAGCCAGAAAAAAAAATTATGATAACATTCACACCTGCAGAGTGGCACACCATCCAACCCAAAGAGATGATATATAAAAGGAGAGATCGGGTAGGTACACGGGTCCGGATGGTGTTGCCACAACACTGCTGGACGAACGCGCTCATTGAAAAACTGTGGGAGAGCCATAAATTACCGTGCCCTTACACTATTATCCGAGGCCAAGTGACCTGCGGTGAGGACACGGAATATGTTAAGTGTGGCGCATCAGCCACGGGAGTGATACTCTTAAAGCCCCTGGAAGGCGAGAGTGTATCGCTCACGTGGCGTGCGCCAGATACTCGCGAAGTCCCTCACAGCAGGTCACGTTGGCTCAGTGGATCAACGAGACAACAGGTGGGCAAAGACCTGAGGCGCAATTGTGCCAGCGCCTACAGGAGGGAGTTGGCCTTCCTCAAAATGGACCAAGGCGATCTAAAGCCGCCAACGCTTTGGCCCAACTGCGTCTTGAGGAAGGCCAAACAAGAATATAAGGAACAGGAGCTGGGCACAAAGGGGCACGGCTCTCCCATCGATAGTTTAGTGACACTGAAACATTCAACAAGATACGCCGGCACTATCCACGACATCGGAATCGATAAGTTTTTCGTGCATTATTACACCGCGGCACAGCTTTTGCTGTATAAGAAGCACACGAAAGCCAGGTACTGTAAATTAAGCATTGACGCTACCGGCACCCTCGTTAAAAAAATTTATCGCACAGAGCACCATAAAAGTGGGCACATCTTCTTGTACGAGGGTGTCCTCACCTCGGTAGGAAAAACCGGCCCTCCTCAACATATCCCGGTAGTGCAAACACGACACGAATTCTATCATATACTGGCTCAACGAATGGCGTAGGTCTGGCGCACCCGTGCCAAATGAAGTTGTGGTAGACAATTCGGCAGCGCTCAAAAGCGCAGTGGCACGGGTGTTTGCCAGTATTGATCTGCAAACTTACTTAAACAACTGTTTCGCGTATTTGCGGGAAGGTCGGGGCAACCTGCCCAAAACGTTTATACGTTTGGACGTGGCGCACTACATTAACGCTGCCTGCAGGTGGCGTATTTGGGCGGATCCGAGCAAAAAACGCGTCAAAGAGTTTTTTGTGAGATGTTTGGGTGTTTTGATAAATGCCCAAACATTTCAAGAATTTGAAGAACGTTTCAGAAACGTGCTCACCGTGGTCATGTCACCTTGTCAGGCAGATGGGCATGGGGAATATTTTCCCATGCACGAATGCCTGGCAAGGTTGACCCGAGCCATGAAAACTGGTCTGGACGATTACAAAGAGGTGGACATAGAGAAAGCGGCGCCTCTGCCAGACAATGGGGAAATAGAATCGAGTTTTCTATCTCAGTGGATTACTGAGATCGAAAACTCGATAACACCTCCTGACGATCCCCAGGGGGAACTAAATCCTTATTACCTGCCAGAGGTTGCCAAGGAGTTTTGCCGCATGGCAAAAGAGTTCGTCCTGTGGTCGAGCGTGCTGACCAGTGACTTTGGCTCCCCATTTATTAGAGGCACTTCAAATCCGGTGGAGAGTACTTTTTCGGATTTGAAGTGCAACGTATTAAAAGGGGAGGCAAAGCCGCAAAAAGTGAACAATTTCATTGCAATACACATAAATGCCATCGAAGGTGCTTGCCGCATAGCAGACCTAACAACATTCGATGGCATTTATGTGACCGGCGTGAAAAACGACCATGATCATGAGGATTCCGGGATGGACCTCAATCAAATTGAAAATTGGCGAGGTTTGGGTGTTCCTAAGCGCTCAAAGTACCTGACAGCCTTCCCCGGAGCGGAGATTGCAGTGGCTTCAACGAATTTTAAGTCCCACGGCGTTTTAAACGGGTCGGGGAAGGCTGTGGCTACCTCTGATGGGACTGTGCTTATTATACATAACACATGCCCATTTGACGCTCTTTGTCATCTGGTCACTAACGCTTATATGACTTACGAGTCATATCGTGACCAAATGGCGACGAGCGTCAACCAATTTATGGTAACGGCCAAGACATTGGCACGGGAGGGGACAAAAAACGTGACGTATTCCAGACGCGCCGAGACGCTGGCTTCAGTGCTAGACCCGACATGTGCACTCCAAATGCCTACAACGCGACGGAGGTCTTTAGCGCTCGAGTACGACGCGTTTGGAAACATTACAAACCTCCTAAAGAAAATGATTCCGCCTCACACATCACAAGAGGTGATGTGTGAGGTAGAAAACCACCAAACGAAAAAGTATGTTTTGGATCCAAACTCCCAAACATTAGTGGACCTGGGCTTACAAGGTCTAGAAAAAAGCTTGACAGCTAGTCGCCAGCAATGCGATCAGTGCTTTGTCCGTTACGGGGGCCATATTTTTGTGGACGTGGAGTTTCTTTCGGATACGACGTTCCCAAGGGACAATCGCACTACTGCACGTTTGTACAGCTTAAGTGAAGTGCCACAACAATTGTCCCTTGGGAACGACACTTACTACCTATCCGGTGTGGTATCGTATGCCAACAACTACTACATAGCCTACTGTTTTAATACGAGATGGCGCAAATACGATGACTTGGCACAGAAGGAACACACAGTAGAGGATGATACAAAAATATGGCCCTCTGTGCTTATGTATGTCAAATCCACCAACAGTATTACCACCACATAGGTTACATAAATAGAGTATCTGTCATGACCAGAGGTCGGAATTCTCGTAGCACTTTCGAGCTGTCATAGGGACTTCTCATTCATCGACTTCCGATATTCATATTATATCGATAGGTACATTATATTACACAACATATTAAATAAGATTGAAAGTTGAAGTAAACAACAGGCGATCTTATCGCTAAAGAGCGATCTCTTCGAGATAACCTTTGGATACCAACTTTTTTGTAATTTTTTTAATAGTATTTAGAATAATATCTTATGAGGTATTCGTGATTATTTTATTACTCATTTAAATAAAACAAGTTTTAATAGATTGTATCGCGTGAATTATGTTTTTCGAAATAATGATCCACGCGATATAATCTGTTAAAATTTGTTTTATTTCAAAGAGTAATTATCATGAAAATCTCATAAGATATTATTATAACTCCTATTTAAAATTTTACCAAAAAGTTAGTATCCAAAGGTTATCCCGAAGAGATCGCTCTTTAGCGATAAGACCGCCTGTTGTTTACATCTACTTTCAATCTTATTTAATATGTTGTGTTATATAATGTATCGATATAATATATTATGAATATCTGAAGTCGATGAATGAGAAGTCCCTATGACAGCTCGAAAGTGCTACGAGAATTCCGACCTCTGGTCATGACAGATACTCTATTTATGTAATGTGCTGTATACTCATATACTTTTATGTTTTTTGAAGACCGCTTTAGCCTAGTTGGTAGTGACGCTGCCTACGAAGCAAAGGGTCCTGGGTTCGAATCCCGGGAATTGCATTTATTTGTGTGATGAGCACGAATATTTGTCAAGTCATCGATGTTTTCTATGTTTTTAAGTATTTATTCAACTATATAAGTATGTTTATCTTCGTCTAGTACACATAGTACAAGCTTTGTTTAGTTTGGGACTAGGTCGATTTGTACACATAGTACAAGCTTTGTTTAGTTTGGGACTAGGTCGATTTGTGTAAGATTGTCCGCAAATATTTATTTATTATACTATAGTCACTACCGCTACATCTAGTAGAGCAGCTGTGTTGTCTGTGTTTTCCGACAATGTTTGGTACCGGCGCATAGATTTTATAGATAGCTAACTTCTGCCCACGACTCCGTCCGCGTGGAACTAGTTTATATCGTAGCTCCATACAAACTTTCACCCCCCATTTGACTCCCTTGGGGGGTGATTTCCGGTGTCAAAACTACCTAATGTCCTTCCCTGGGACTCAAACTATCTCTACACCAAATTTTATATAAATCGGTTCAGACAGACAGATATACAGACACACTTTCACTTTTATAATATTAGTACGGATGACATGGCGTAGTTTCTTCTTTTTTAAGCCACTGTTTGACGGTTCCAAATTCTCCTCCTAAATTGTCTTAAACTAGTGTTCCATTCGGGGGTGCGGTATGCATTTTGTACGAAAAACATTCTATTAAAGTACAGGGGAGTGTGTACGGCGTATTTTGTAGATTCATTATTTCATTACACACTTTCGCTTTTATAATATCAGTATGGATGACATGACGTAGTTTCTTCTCTTTTAAGCCACTATTTGACTATTCTAAATTCTCCTCTTAAACTAGTGTTCCATTCGAGGGTGCGGTATGCATTGTGTACGAAACACATTCTATTAAAGTGTCTCTATGTGTGCTTCTTGTACAGGGGAGTGTGTACGGCGTATTCAGTAGATTCATTATTTAATTGTGTACCTATTATTTGTTTTGGTTTGTTTATGGTCGTGATGTTTATATTATGCAACTTATTGAATGTAAAACACTATTTGGTATTTTTTTTTAACCTAGTCAAATTATTTTGTGAATAATTAGTATGGGTACTGTTCATGTCTAACTTGCCTCAAAAGCCCATCTAGCATGTACAAGCATCCTAAGTTTGTAACTAAGGGATTTGTTTGTAGATTTTGTTTGCACAATGTAATTTTTGCCTTTTATTGGGATTTAATAGTTGTTTCGTTTTTTGTTCCTCCTATACAGACAGACATTTAAAAAATCGTTTGTTCAGTATATAGACTAGACATCCAGGATGTATATAGGCTATATTTTATCCTGTGGGCTTTACCTGGGGTCTTTGTAATAAAAGGGCGAAGCCGCGCGACCAGCTAGTGCTTAAGTATTGCCTTTGACTATAATTCTTTCTTTCTTTCTATAATATTTTATAAGTGAAACGGTATTTTAAATTCCAACAAGGGTTTCCCTTCTCAATATCCCTGATATATTTAAGTACTACGTGTTCGTTAAGACTGCATTTTTTTATTTTATAGATGTTGTAACATAATGAGGGTCAAGGTTCCTCTTAAGTTTATTGATATAAACATATTATAAATAAATAAATAATAAATAAATATTACGGGACAATCTTACACAAATCAACCTAGGCCCACGGTACTATATTATATAGTAGGTATTATACTTTAATATAAAGACTAAATGATGTAGGTTATACTTATTTGAAGCACAAAAAATATTTTATTGTCCAGTCACCATCACATACATCGGAGCAAACAAGCACCTCACAAACATCGGAACACACCTCTATTTTCAAGGCATTAGGGTGCATGTGCCGATATTTATGAACACCTATAGTGTACCTATGTATGTGATGGCGACTGTATGTTTTATCTTTGTTAATTTTAATGTACTCGTTGACTCCAGCAGGAAAAATGGAAAATCTCGAGCACAGATTTTATAATATCAAAATACCTATCTAAATACCTCTAAATGTTTGCGTTAAAATGTATGAAGCTTTCCCTAAATATAGCCATATTACACCTGCCGTTTTAGTTATACTTAAACATTGTATAATATTTAATAAAGTGCCTCTGGGTGATACTAAGTAATAATTGTAAGAGTTCGTAGATTTTGTACAAAACACTAAATGCAAGTGAGTGATAATATTTTATAAGTGAAACGGTATTTTTAATTCCAACAGGGTTTCCCTTCTCAATATCCCTGATATAAGTACTACGTGTTCGTTAAGACTGCAATTTTTTATTTTATATATGTTGTAACATAATGAGAGTCAAGGTTCCTCTTAAGTTTATTGATATAAACATATTATACTTTAATAAAAATACTAAATGATGTAGGTTAATATGCTTATTTGAAGCACATAAAATATTTTATTGTATGTTTTATCTTTGTTAATTTTAATGTATACTCGTTCACTCCAGCAGGAAAAATGGAAAATGTCGAGCGCAGACTTTATAATATCAAAATACCTATTTGTTAAAATGTATAAAGCTTTCCCTGAATATGGTCTTATTATACATGCCGTTTTAGTTATACTTAAACATTGTATAATATTTAATAAAGTGCCTCTCTGGGTGATACCTGAAAATATTGTTATTGATAATAAATCAGTATTGTTTAAGTACCTTCTTTGTTTTATTTTTCACTATATTTTTCCTGTGATAGCAAACAAGCGAACTCTGGAGCCGTTCTATTCCTAAACAAAAAAACCCGGTCAAGTGCGAGTCTGACTCGCGCACCGAGGGTTCCATACAAACGTTCATACACCACACCCGTCACGTCACGTCCCCATTCATTCTTGAACAATCTTAACAGCTCATAGTAGAAGTTACTGTTGTACAGCGCCATCTGCATTTCGGTACTAATTTTACAGAAGCTGTATGTGCACGATTTTTTTTTTTAATATTTTTTTTTGACTAAACGTGTTAGATAGGGAATGCAATTACCGGGCAAATTTCATTACCGGTAAATTACCGACTTGAGGGAGACAAAACCGGTTAACCGGTAAATTACCGGTGAATTCAATTTGGCTAATAAGTAGCGTTATTTGACGTTTATTTATCGTAAAAAAAAGCTATGATATAGTATAAAGAGTTATAATGTGCCCGTAAATGCCGTAATAATCTTTAATATTTAAAACTTGCTGCAAAAAACACATTTTTCTACGATGGAGCTCATGGGAGTCATGGGGGTTCCAAATTGCAGCATTGGTTTAGCGATACGGAGGACTATATCTGTTACCGTAGTTCTGCTGCGGATAGCCTCATTTCTAATGCGATCACGCAGATAAACTCCCAGCATAGACATCTTCATCCCACCCAAAAGGCTAGGCTAGCCTTCTTTTGAGGCCCATCGAGAGCGACTACCTCGCAAGTGAACAATCTAGATCGCTTGAGAGGTGTCTTAGGACGTTTGTTCAGGCGGTCATTTCGTAAGGACCCGATTCCAACTTGCCTTTTCACCCCACTGACTAAGATACTCCAATGGAAGAATTACAATTTTCTTTAGATTTTTTTTCTGACTAGACCAGTTAGAGCGCCCGCAAGTGACCTATCTAGATCGCTTGAAAGGTGTCTTAGGACGTTTCTTCAGGCGGTCAAATCGTTAGGACCCGATTCCAACTTGCCTTTTCACCCCACTGACTAAGATGCTCTAATGGAAGAATTACATATTTCTTTAGATTTTTTTTCTGACTAAACCTGTTAGAGCGCCCGCAAGTTACCTATCTAGATCGCTTGAGAGGTGTCTTAAGACGTTTGTTCAGGCGGTCATATCGTAAGGACCCGATTCCAACTTGCCTTTTCACCCCACTGACTAAGATACTCCAATGGAAGATTTACATTTTTTTTTAGATTTTTTTTCTGACTAAACCTGTTAGAACGCCCGCAAGTTACCTATATGGATCTATTAAGTAGTGTCTTAGGACGTTTGTTCAGGCGGTAAAATCGTTAGGACCCGATTCCAATTTGCCTTTTCACCCCACTGACTAAGATACTCCAATGGAAGAATTACAATTTTCTTTAGATTTTTTTTCTGACTAGACCAGTTAGAGCGCCCGCAAGTGACCTATCTAGATCGCTTAAGAAATGTCTTAGGACGTTTCTTCAGGCGGTTAAATCGTTAGGACCCGATTCCAACTTGCCTTTTCACCCCACTGACTAAGATGCTCCAATGGAAGAATTACATTTTTCTTAAGATTTTTTTTCTGACTAAACCTGTTAGAGCGCCCGCAAGTTACCTATATAGATCGATTGGGTAGTGTCTTAGGACGTGTTTTCAGGCGGTCAAATCGTTGCGACCCGATTCCAACTTGCCTTTACACCCCACTGACTAAGATACTCCAATGGAAGAATTACATTTTTCTTTAGATTTTTTTTCTTACTAAACCTGTTAGAGCGCCCGCAAGTTACCTATCTAGATCGATTGGGAGGTGTCTTTGGACGTTTGTTCAGGCGGTCAAATTGTTAGGACCCGATTTCAACTTGCCTTTTCACCCCACTGACTAAGATACTCCAATGGAAGATTTACATTTTTCTTTAGATTTTTTGTCTGACTAAACCTGTTAGAACGCCCGCAAGTGACCTATCTAGATCGCTTGAGAGGTGTCTTAGGACGTTATTTCAGGCGGTCAAATTGTTAGGACCCGATTCCAACTTGCCTTTTCACCCCACTGACTAAGATACTCCAATGGAAGAATTACAATATATACATTCTCGATTTATGCGTCTTTGTTAAGAATAATATGGACTACTTTGTAAGAAACTCTTCACAAAAAGACAATCTTCGTGAGAAATATAAGTACAACTTGTCGCTACCTAAGACCAGTAATTTCCTATACTTTAAAAGCGCGTTCATTACTGCGATACGTGTATTTAATGTCTTACCTAATAGTATTAAGATGTTAGATGGTAATAAATTCAAATCTACGTTGAAAAAATTTCTCATGGACAATGTATTTTACAATTTAAATGAATATTTTGAGTATCAGAAGCGCATAAATTAGAATAGGTATATATCCAGTAAGTGCACATTATTTTTAAACTTTAATTTTAAGGGTGAATATTGTACGCTCGGAATGAGCAACTGTTGTTTCTTTTATATATATTTTAACACCTGTATGTACACAGTTTACAATCAATAAATACTTTACTTTACTTTACTTTACAATTTTGTTTAGATTTTTTTTCTGACTAGACCAGTTAGAGCGCCCGCAAGTGACCTATCTAGATCGCTTAAGAGGTGTCTTAGGACGTTTCTTCAGGCGGTTAAATCGTTAGGACCCGAATCCAACTTGCCTTTTCACCCCACTGACTAAGATGCTCCAATGGAAGAATTAAATTTTTCTTAAGATTTTTTTTCTGACTAAACCTGTTAGAGCGTCCGCAAGTTACATATATAGATCGATTAGGTAGTGTCTTAAGACGTTTGTTCAGGCGGTAAAATCGTTAGGACCCGATTCCAACTTGCCTTTTCACCCCACTGACTAAGATACTCCAATGGAAGAATTACAATTTTCTTTAGATTTTTTTTCTGACTAGACCAGTTAGAGCGCCCGCAAGTGACCTATCTAGATCGCTTAAAAGGTGTCTTAGGACGTTTCTTCAGGCGGTTAAATCGTTAGGACCGGATTCCAACTTGCCTTTTCACCCCACTGACTAAGATGCTCCAATGGAAGAATTACATTTTTCTTAAGATTTTTTTTCTGACTAAACCTGTTAGAGCGCCCGCAAGTTACATATATAGATCGATTAGGTAGTGTCTTAGGATGTGTTTTCAGGCGGTCAAATCGTTAGGACCCGATTCCAACTTGCCTTTCCAGCCCACTGACTAAGATACTCCAATGGAAGAATTACATTTTTCTTTAGATTTTTTTTCTTACTAAACCTGTTAGAGCGCCCGCATGTTTCCTATCTAGATCGATTGGGAGGTGTCTAAGGACGTTTGTTCAGGCGGTCAAATTGTTAGGACCCGATTCCAACTTGCCTTTTCACCCCACTGACTAAGATACTCCAATGGAAGAATTACATTTTTCTTTAGATATTATTTCTGACTTAACGTGTTAGAGCGCCCGCAAGTTACATATCTAGATTTATCTGTAGGTGTTTTAGGACGTTTGTTCAGGCAGTCAAATTGTTAGGATCCGATTCCAACTTGCCTTTTCACCCCACTGACTAAGATACTCCAATGGAAGAATAATTTTTTTCTTTAGATTTTTTTTCTGACTAAACCTGTTAGAGCGCCCGCAAATGACCTATCTAGATCGCTTGAGAGGTGTTTTAAGACGTTTCTTCAGGCGGTCAAATTGTTAGGACCCGATTCCAACTTGCCTTTTCACCCCACTGACTAAGATACTCCAATGGAAGACTTACAATTTTATTTAGATTTTTTTTCTGACTAGACCAGTTAGAACGCCCGCAAGTTACCTATATAGATCAATTAGGTAGTGTCTTAGGACGTTTGTTCAGGCGGTAAAATTGTTAGGACCCGATTCCAACTTGCCTTTTCACCCCACTGACTAAGATACTCCAATGGAAGAATTACAATTTTCTTTAGATTTTTTTTCTGACTAGACCAGTAAGAGCGCCCGCAAGTGACCTATCAAGATCGCTTAAAAGGTGTCTTAGGACGTTTCTTCAGGCGGTTAAATTGTTAGGACCCGATTCCAACTTGCCTTTTCACCCCACTGACTAAGATGCTCCAATGGAAGAATTACATTTTTCTTAAGATTTTTTTTCTGACTAAACCTGTTAGAGCGCCCGCAAGTTACCTATATAGATCGATTGGGTAGTGTCTTAGGACGTGTATTCAGGTGGTCAAATCGTTAGGACCCGATTCCAACTTGCCTTTCCACCCCACTGACTAAGATACTCCAATGGAAGAATTACATTTTTCTTTAGATTTTTTTTCTGACTAAACCTGTTAGAGCGCCCGCAAGTTTCCTATCTAAATCGATTAGGAGGTGTCTTAAGACGTTTGTTCAGGCGGTCATATTGTAAGGACCCGATTCCAACTTGCCTTTTCACCCCACTGACTAAGATACTCCAATGGAAGATTTACATTTTTCTTTAGATTTTTTGTCTGACTAAACCTGTTAGAACGCCCGCAAGTTACCTATATAGATCGATTGGGTAGTGTCTTAGGACGTGTTTTCAGGCAGTAAAATCGTTAGGACCCGATTCCAACTTGCCTTTTCACCCCACTGACTAAGATACTCCAATGGAAGAATTACATTTTTCTTTAGATTTTTTTTCTGACTAGACCAGTAAGAGCGCCCGCAAGTGACCTATCTAGATCGCTTGAGAGGTGTTTTAGGACGTTTCTTCAGGCGGTCAAATTGTTAGGACCCGATTCCAACTTGCCTTTTCACCCCACTGACTAAGATACTCCAATGGAAGAATTACAATTTTATTTAGATTTTTTTTCTGACTAGACCAGTTGTTACGTAGGTATTGGGAAGTGTCCAATGAAACCACCAGCTGAGCTTAGACTGATTTATTATTTTGTTGCATGCCTTTTCCAACCTACCCCATATCTCAAACTACCCACATGATAGATACTGACAATTTCCCTTTTGAAAAAGAAAAACAAAAGTGATATGTAAACAACTAGGTACAGGTTTAAACTATAAGCATGCACATTATATTTTATCATTATGTATATAAACATATATATATATTTTTTTACAACATTAGGTATTAAGAAATTTTATAAGATCATCTATATTTTCTCTTCAAAAATACATGCCTTCTATTATAATTAAGTATATTGTATATTAACTGCTTAGTGCTAATTTAATTTATTGATTTACAACGGTATTATTATATATTAGGTTCTTACCTATTAACTTTGCGTACTGTTCCGTGCATGCAATGAATACATTTATAAGTACGTATAATCAAATTTATAGTATAAGTATAAAATTTATTTAATTGGTTCTTATGTATTTGACATCACACCCTATTATTATATGTACAAAATTAACATGCTGACTTGTTTTACATACGGTATAACATTTTACTCGATGTAAGTATTTAAGGAGGTACTTAGTCTAGTTGCGGCGAAGTTCCTGCACAGGGTAGGTCCACCGATCAGGAGGAATGACTGTCCTGCCGGAACGAGTAACGTAATTAGTATTGTTTATTGAGCGGCTTTGTGTTAGGTACGGATCACGGGAGCTGTGTACCGGCGGCGGCGCCAGCGCCGGCGGTGAGTGTACAGTTATATCGTCATATTCGTATGTACCTATAGCCCTGTGCGCCCGATCTACGCGGTGCGGTGAGTCAATGATCAGCTGTTTACGATTGCGTCTTAAAACCCTGCCTGACCTCATTTTAATTAGATATGACCTTGGCCCTGCAGTACCATGTACAGTTCCGTTATGCCATTCATTGTTTATTCTAACCTTAACCTTTTCGCCTACTTCTAATTCTCGCAAATTCTTAGCACTTTTATCGTAGTATAGTTTTTGATTAATTTGGCGTGATTTTAAATGTTGTTCGACGTGTCGCGGAATTCTGGGGGCGAGTAGTGTGGGAGCACACGGTAAACAACTACGCAGCTTTCTGTTATTTAACAGTTCGGCGGGTGAAGGTAAATCATTGTCTAGTGGCGTGTTCAAATACTCTAATAGTGCTATATTAAAGTCAGCTCGATCGAATGTGGTTTTCTTTAACATCTTTTTAATCAGTTGAACAGCTCTTTCCGACTGACCATTTGATTGGGGGAAGTGGGGGGAGGACGTAATGTGCTTGAAAAACCATTCTTTTGAAAAAGATCTGAATTCGTTTGATGCGAATTCGGGTCCATTGTCTGACATGACCACTTCAGGGATGCCCTGACGTCGAAATATTTGTTTTAATTTCTTAATCACAACTTTCGAACACACCGATTTAACCTTAACTACTTCTATAAATTTACTGTAGTAGTCAATTGCCAACAGATAAGAATTACCACTGTAATGAAATATATCTATCCCTATTTTACACCAGGCTCTTTTTGGTGGTTCATGCTGCATCAAAGGCTGCTTGACATTTTGTTTTCTATATGTCAAGCAAGCCTGACAATGCGATAAATAATCCTGAAGTTGTGAGTTCATGTTGGGCCAAAACATAATGTCACGTGCTCTAAGCTTACATTTTTCTACTCCTAAATGGCTACTATGCGCGCGCTTAAGCATTTCCGAGCGCATGCATTTTGGTATGACAACACGATTGCCTCTCCAGACTATGCCGTAGGCAATGGTCAATTCACTTTGATAACCGTAGTAGGGCTTTAATGTATCGCTAACGTCTTTTTTATAGACTGGCCATCCTCTTTTTATTATTTTAATTAGTTCCTGCAGTTCGGAGTCGGTTTGTGTGCATTTTTGTATTTCTAAAAAGTGTGTATCAGTAAGCGGGTTGCTAGACGAGACAGCGCACACTTGCGCGCGCACATCGAGGTCGGCCGACCTGCTGTCGTTGTCAGCGCCCGCGCCTGTCTGCACCGCACGAGATAACGCATCTGCTATATATAAATACTTGCCCGGCTTGTATATTAAGTTAAACGTATACGGCTGTAGCCTTAGCAACATCCTTTGTAATCGAGCGGGAGTGTTAACTAAGGGTTTTTTAATTATGCTCACCAATGGTTTGTGATCTGTTTCTATCGTTATATCATTTTTTCCATATATATAGGCATAAAATTTTTCACAAGCAAACACACATGCGTAAAGCTCCTTCTCAATTTGTGCGTACGCTTGCTCTGTCTTAGTCAACGACTTTGATACATAACAAACCGGTAAACCATTTTGGAGTAAGCAACCTCCGAGGCCATGTTTGCTCGCGTCTACTGAAATTGTTACCGGTTTGTTTACATCGTAATATTGCAACACAGGAGGATTACACAAACACTTTTTTAACGCTTTTAAACAGCTATCGTGCCTCGAATCCCAGTGCCATTGTACGTCTTTCTTTAACAATTCGCGTAATATATGGGTCTTATCGGAAAGGTTAGGAATGAAGTTACCTACGTACGTAACTAAGCCTAGAAACCGTTCCAAATCTTTGATGTTCTCGGGGGTCGGCATGTTCATAATAGCACTGGTGCGTGAGTCATCAGGGCTTACTCCGTATTGCGTGATTTTATGACCCAAGTATTTTATCTCTGATAAGCCTATTTTGCATTTTTCTTTGTTTAGTTTTATGTTTATTTCCCTACATCTTTGTAATACATTTCTTAACCGTATATCGTGTAATTCTTTTGTATCAGCATAAATTAATAGGTCATCTACAAATAGTTTTACTCCTTCTATGTCATCAAAATGTTCATATAATCGTCTGTGAAATATCTCAGACGCGGAAGAAATTCCGTAGGGCATGCGGAGAAATTTATACCTACCGAAGGCAGTGTTAAACGTACATAGATCAGTACTAGCTTGTCCTAACTTTACCTGCCAAAATCCCTGCTTTGCGTCAAGTGTACTGAAGTACTTTGCCCCCGCTAGACTAGAAGTAATTTCGTCTAAGGTGGGCAACTTAAAATGTTCTCGCTTGATGACATTGTTCAAATCTTTCGGATCAAGACAGATGCGTAGGTCTCCGTTCGGTTTTTTGACAACAGTCATACTGTTAACCCAGTCGGTGGGACCCTCCACTTTAACAATTATACCTTGTTCCTGCATTTCTTTTAACTTATTTTTGACCTGTTCTACTAAAGCTATGGGCAGTTTCCTTGGGGCATGGATTACTGGCTGAGCATGATCTTGTAACTGTATCCTATATTCCCCGGGTAAACAGCCCATACCTTCAAACACATCGGGGTACTCGTTTAGTACAGATGTTTTATTATTGGACCCACTCGCAGACAGCGCATTGACTCGTTTAATTAAGCACAGTTCACTACAGGAATACTGACCTATTATTGGACTTGAGTTAACTTTTGCTACTATAAACTCCAAAATGAATGTATTATTTTTATAAATAACTTTTAAATTGCATTTCCCTGTCACCGGTATGGATTCCCCCGAATATGCATGTATTTTCATCGATGTTGAGCTAAGGGATGTTCTCTCTATTCCTAATGACTTTAGGTACCTCTCCGGCAAGACATTAACATCAGCTCCCGTATCCAGTTTAAACCTGATATTCTTATTATTTATGGCTAAGTTAACAGCCCACTCATTATCATTAATAAATTTATTATTTACCTCATCGGTGGATTCCCCTCTAATTTCATACACGCGACACATTCTTGAGTAGTGATTCCTTCCATGGCACCTATCGCACTGCTGTCCAAACGCTGGGCACTGGAATCTTCTATGTGTAGAGCCACATCTCGAACAGCTATGGCCGCCGGTCCTCTGATGCTGTGACGGCCGCTGCCACCCACGCGTTGCTGATGCGTCGTGTACGGGAGCATCGCGAGGGCGCCCTGCGAGCGACGCACCGGGGCGCCCGCCGCGCCACGAGCCGCGACGGCGCCCGCGTCCTCCGGACGGGCTGTTCGCGCTAACTGCATGCACAACCTGCTCATTTTTAACCTCGCACTGTTGTTTATGACTGCAACTTGGTTGACCTTCATTTGATTTACATACGATTTCATGGACGTGATGTTCTACGTTTTCTTGCTTGATGTGATCAGCTTGGACACGGGACATCTCTGCTAGCCTGCATATCTCTACAGCTTTTTGCAGCGTTAAATCACCTTCTCGGAGAAGTCTCTCTCGCAAAGTTGCTTCCTGAATACCACATATTAGTCGATCTCTCACAAGGTCACTTGACAAGTCTTTAAAGTCACATTTTGCCGCCATTTTGTTCAACTCGAACACATATTGTTCTATAGATTCGAATTCTAACTGATTGCGTGTGAAGAATCGGTGCCTTTCCACAGTAAGGTTCTTTTTTGGAAGGAAAAAATTATCAAATTTCTGCAATACCTCTTGTAAAGTTTTACTGTCTCCTTGAAACTGATCATATACATCTCGGCATTTGTCACCTATCACATGTAGTAAAATGTTGACTTGTACTTTGACATCTTTTTTAGCCAACTCGCAAGCTTCATAATAAATTAAAAATCCTTTTTTCCATTTCTCCCACTCCTTACATAAATTGCCCGAAGTAACATTAATTAAGTTATTTTCGAATTTAAACGGTAATGGCGGATGCAACACCGACTCCATTGTCTGCGTTTAACGTATTTACGTATTTCACTCGCGCGCACACATCAACGCACTACTAACTTTATTTTTTACTGTTCGTACGTAGTTAAACACTTTTACTTTTTGCTATAAAATTATACACTAATGCGCTTTACGAGTAGGTTCATATCGGCTGCGCCATGTTACGTAGGTATTGGGAAGTGTCCAATGAAACCACCAGCTGAGCTTAGACTGATTTATTATTTTGTTGCATGCCTTTTCCAACCTACCCCATATCTCAAACTACCCACATGATAGATACTGACACCAGTTAGAGCGCCCGCAAGTGACCTATCTAGATCGCTTAAGAGGTGTCTAAGGACGTTTCTTCAGGCGGTTAAATCGTTAGGACCCGATTCCAACTTGCCTTTTCACCCCACTGACTAAGATGCTCCAATGGAAGAATTACATTTTTTTTAAGATTTTTTTTCTGACTAAACCTGTTAGAGCGCCCGCAAGTTACCTATCTAGATCGCTTGAAAGGTGTCTTAAGACATTTGTTCAGGCGGTCATATCGTAAGGACCCGATTCCAACTTGCCTTTTCACCCCACTGACTAAGATACTCCAATGGAAGAATTACATTTTTCTTTAGATTTTTTTTCTTACTAAACCTGTTAGAGCGCCCGCAAGTGATCTATCTAGATCGCTTGAGAGGTGTCTTAGGACGTTTCTTCAGGCGGTTAAATCGTTAGGACCCGATTCCAACTTGCCTTTTCACCCCACTGACTAAGATGCTCCAATGGAAGAATTAAATTTTTCTTTAGATATTATTTCTGACTTAACGTGTTAGAGCGCCTGCAAGTTACATATCTAGATTTATCTGTTGGTGTCTTAGGACGTTTGTTCAGGCGGTCAAGTCGTTAGGACCCGATTCCAACTTGCCTTTTCACCCCACTGACTAAGATACTCCAATGGAAGAATTACATTTTTCTTTAGATTTTTTTTCTGACTAAACCTGTTAGAGCGCCCGCAAGTTACCTATCTAGATCGCTTGAGAGGTGTCTTAAGACGTTTGTTCAGGTGGACATATTGTAAGGACCCGATTCCAACTTGCCTTTTCACCCCACTGACTAAGATACTCCAATGGAAGATTTACAATTTTCTTTAGATTTTTTTTCTGACTAGACCAGTTAGAGCGCCCGCAAGTGACCTATCTAGATCGCTTAAGAAGTGTCTTAGGACGTTTCTTCAGGCGGTTAAATCGTTAGGACCCGATTCCAACTTGCCTTTTCACCCCACTGACTAAGATGCTCCAATGGAAGAATTACATTTTTCTTAAGATTTTTTTTCTGACTAAACCTGTTAGAACGCCCGCAAGTTACCTATATAGATCGATTGGGTAGTGTCTTAGGACGTGTTTTCAGGCGTTAAAATCGTTAAAACCCGATTCCAACTTGCCTTTCCACCCCACTGACTAAGATACTCCAATGGAAGAATTACATTTTTCTTTAGATTTTTTTTCTTACTAAACCTGTTAGAGCGTCCACAAGTGACCTATCTAGATCGCTTGAGAGGTGTCTTAGGACGTTTCTTCAGGCGGTCAAATTGTTAGGACCCGATTCCAACTTGCCTTTTCACCCCACTGACTAAGATACTCCAATGGAAGAATTACAATTTTATTTAGATTTTTTTTCTGACTAGACCAGTTAGAGCGCCCGCAAGTGACCTATCTAGATCGCTTAAGAGGTGTCTAAGGACGTTTCTTCAGGCGGTTAAATCGTTAGGACCCGATTCCAACTTGCCTTTTCACCCCACTGACTAAGATGCTCCAATGGAAGAATTACATTTTTTTTAAGATTTTTTTTCTGACTAAACCTGTTAGAGCGCCCGCAAGTTACCTATCTAGATCGCTTGAAAGGTGTCTTAAAACATTTGTTCAGGTTGTCATATCGTAAGGACCCGATTCCAACTTGCCTTTTCACCCCACTGACTAAGATACTCCAATGGAAGAATTACATTTTTCTTTAGATTTTTTTTCTTACTAAACCTGTTAGAGCGCCCGCAAGTGATCTATCTAGATCGCTTGAGAGGTGTCTTAGGACGTTTCTTCAGGCGGTTAAATTGTTAGGACCCGATTCCAACTTGCCTTTTCACCCCACTGACTAAGATGCTCCAATGGAAGAATTAAATTTTTCTTTAGATATTATTTCTGACTTAACGTGTTAGAGCGCCTGCAAGTTACATATCTAGATTTATCTGTTGGTGTCTTAGGACGTTTGTTCAGGCGGTCAAGTCTTTAGGACCCGATTCCAACTTGCCTTTTCACCCCACTGACTAAGATACTCCAATGGAAGAATTACATTTTTCTTTAGATTTTTTTTCTGACTAAACCTGTTAGAGCGCCCGCAAGTGACCTATCTAGATCGCTTGAGAGGTGTCTTAAGACGTTTGTTCAGGTGGTCATATTGTAAGGACCCGATTCCAACTTGCCTTTTCACCCCACTGACTAAGATACTCCAATGGAAGATTTACAATTTTCTTTAGATTTTTTTTCTGACTAGACCAGTTAGAGCGCTCGCAAGTGACCTATCTAGATAGCTTGAGAGGTGTCTTAAGACGTTTCTTCAGGCGGTAAAATCGTTAGGACCCGATTCCAACTTGCCTTTTCACCCCACTGACTAAGATACTCCAATGGACGAATTACAATTTTCTTTAGATTTTTTTTCTGACTAGACCAGTTAGAGCGCCCGCAAGTGACCTATCTAGATCGCTTGAGAGGTGTCTTAGGTCGTTTCTTCAGGCGGTCAAATTGTTAGGACCTGATTCCAACTTGCCTTTTCAGCCCACTGACTAAGATACTCCAATGGAAGAATTACATTTTTCTTTAGATTTTTTTTCTGACTAGACCAGTTAGAGCGCCCGCAAGTGACCTATCTAGATCGCTTAAGAGGTGTCTTAGGACGTTTCTTCAGGCGGTTAAATCGTTAGGACCCGATTCCAACTTGCCTTTTCACCCCACTGACTAAGATGCTCCAATGGAAGAATTACATTTTTCTTAAGATTTTTTTTCTGACTAAACCTGTTAGAACGCCCGCAAGTTACCTATATAGATCGATTGTATAGTGTCTTAGGACGTGTTTTCAGGCGTTAAAATCGTTAAAACCCGATTTCAACTTGCCTTTCCACCCCACTGACTAAGATACTCCAATGGAAGAATTACATTTTTCTTTAGATTTTTTTTCTTACTAAACCTGTTAGAGCGTCCACAAGTGACCTATCTAGATCGCTTGAGAGGTGTCTTAGGACGTTTCTTCAGGCGGTCAAATTGGTAGGACCCGATTCCAACTTGCCTTTTCACCCCACTGACTAAGATGCTCCAATGGAAGAATTAAATTTTTCTTTAGATATTATTTCTGACTTAACGTGTTAGAGCGCCCGCAAGTTACATATCTAGGTTTATCTGTTGGTGTCTAAGAACGTTTGTTCAGGCGGTCAAATCGTTAGGACCCGATTCCAACTTGCCTTTTCACCCCACTGACTAAGATGCTCCAATGGAAGAATTAAATTTTTCTTAAGATTTTTTTTCTGACTAGACCAGTTAGAGCGCCCGCAAGTGACCTATCTAGATCGCTTGAGAGGTGTCTTAAGACGTTTTTTCAGGCGGTAAAATCGTTAGGACCCGATTCCAACTTGCCTTTTCACCCCACTGACTAAGATACTCCAATGGACGAATTACAATTTTTTTTGATTTTTTTTCTGACTAGACCAGTTAGAGCGCCCGCAAGTGACCTATCTAGATCGCTTGAGAGGTGTCTTAGGACGTTTCTTCAGGCGGTAAAATCGTTGAGACTCGATTCCAACTTGCCTTTTCACCCCACTGACTAAGATTCTCCAATGGAAGAATTACAATTTTCTTTAGATTTTTTTTCTGACTAGACCAGTTAGAACGCCCGCAAGTTACCTATATAGATCGATTGGGTAGTGTCTTAGGACGTTTGTTCAGGCGGTAAAATTGTTAGGACCCTATTCCAACTTGCCTTTTCATCCCACTGACTAAGATACTCCAATGGAAGAATTACAATTTTCTTTAGATTTTTTTTCTGACTAGACCAGTTAGAGCGCCCGCAAGTGACCTATCTTGATCGCTTAAGAGGTGTCTTAGAACGTTTTTTCAGGCGGTTAAATTGTTAGGACCCGATTCCAACTTGCCTTTTCACCCCACTGACTAAGATGCTCCAATGGAAGAATTACATTTTTCTTAAGATTTTTTTTCTGACTAAACCTGTTAGAGCGCCCGCAAGTTACCTATATAGATCGATTGGGTAGTGTCTTAGGACGTGTATTCAGGTAGTCAAATCGTTAGGACCCGATTCCAACTTGCCTTTCCACCCCACTGACTAAGATACTCCAATGGAAGAATTACATTTTTCTTTAGATTTTTTTTCTGACTAAACCTGTTAGAGCGCCCGCAAGTTTCCTATCTAAATCGATTGGGAGGTGTCTTAAGACGTTTGTTCAGGCGGTCATATTGTAAGGTCCCGATTCCAACTTGCCTTTTCACCCCACTGACTAAGATACTCCAATGGAAGATTTACATTTTTCTTTAGATTTTTTGTCTGACTAAACCTGTTAGAACGCCCGCAAGTTACCTATATAGATCGATTGAGTAGTGTCATAGAACGTTTGTTTAGGCAGTAAAATCGTAAGGACCCGATTCCAACTTGCCTTTTCACCCCACTGACTAAGATACTCCAATGGAAGAATTACATGTTTCTTTAGATTTTTTTTCTGACTAGACCAGTTAGATCGCCCGCAAGTGACCTATCTAGATCGCTTGAGAGGTGTCTTAGGACGTTTCTTCAGGCGGTCAAATTGTTAGGACCCGATTCCAACTTGCCTTTTCACCCCACTGACTAAGATACTCCAATGGAAGAATTACAATTTTCTTTAGATTTTTTTTCTGACTAGACCAGTTAGAGCGCCCGCAAGTGACCTATCTAGATCGCTTAAGAGGTGTCTAAGGACGTTTCTTCAGGCGGTTAAATCGTTAGGACCCGATTCCAACTTGCCTTTTCACCCCACTGACTATGATGCTCCAATGGAAGAATTACATTTTTTTTAAGATTTTTTTTCTGACTAAACCTGTTAGAGTGCCCGCAAGTTACCTATCTAGATCGCTTGAAAGGTGTCTTAAGACATTTCTTCAGGCGGTCATATCGTAAGGACCCGATTCCAACTTGCCTTTTCACCCCACTGACTAAGATACTCCAATGGAAGAATTACATTTTCCTTTAGATTTTTTTTCTTACTAAACCTGTTAGAGCGCCCGCAAGTGATCTATCTAGATCGCTTGAGAGGTGTCTTAGGACGTTTCTACAGGCGGTCAAATCGTTAGGACCCGATTCCAACTTGCCTTTTCACCCCACTGACTAAGATGCTCCAATGGAAGAATTAAATTTTTCTTTAGATATTATTTCTGACTTAACGTGTTAGAGCGCCTGCAAGTTACATATCTAGATTTATCTGTTGATGTCTTAGGACTTTTGTTCAGGCGGTCAAGTCGTTAGGACCCGATTCCAACTTGCCTTTTCACCCCACTGACTAAGATACTCCAATGGAAGAATTACATTTTTCTTAAGATTTTTTTTCTGACTAAACCTGTTAGAGCGCCCGCAAGTTTCATATATAGATCGATTGGGTAGTGTCTTAAAACGTGTTTTCAGGCGGTCAAATTGTTAGGACCCGATTCCAACTTGCCTTTCCAGCCCACTGACTAAGATACTCCAATGGAAGAATTACATTTTTCTTTAGATTTTTTTTCTTACTAAACCTGTTAGAGCGCCCGCATGTTTCCTATCTAGATCGATTGGGAGGTGTCTAAGGACGTTTGTTCAGGCGGTCAAATTGTTAGGACCCGATTCCAACTTGCCTTTTCACCCCACTGACTAAGATACTCCAATGGAAGAATTACATTTTTCTTTAGATATTATTTCTGACTTAACGTGTTAGAGCGCCCACAATTTACATATCTAGATTTATCTGTTAGTGTTTTAGGACGTTTGTTCAGGTGGTCAAATCGTTAGGACCCGATTCCAACTTGCCTTTTCACCCCACTGACTAAGATACTCCAATGGAAGAATAACATTTTTCTTTAGATTTTTTTTCTGACTAAACCTGTTAGAGCGCCCGCAAATGACCTATCTAGATCGCTTAAGAGGTGTCTTAGGACGTTTCTTCAGGCAGTCAAATTGTTAGGACCCGATTCCAACTTGCCTTTTCACCCCACTGACTAAGATACTCCAATGGAAGAATTACAATTTTCTTTAGATTTTTTTCTGACTAGACCAGTTAGAGCGCCCGCAAGTGACCTATCTTGATCGCTTAAGAGGTGTCTTAGGACGTTTCTTCAGGCGGTTAAATTGTTAGGACCCGATTCCAACTTGCCTTTTCACCCCACTGACTAAGATGCTCCAATGGAAGAATTACATTTTTCTTAAGATTTTTTTTCTGACTAAACCTGTTAGAGCGCCCGCAAGTTACCTATATAGATCGATTGGGTAGTGTCTTAGGACGTGTATTCAGGTAGTCAAATCGTTAGGACCCGATTCCAACTTGCCTTTCCACCCCACTGACTAAGATACTCCAATGGAAGAATTACATTTTTCTTTAGATTTTTTTTCTGACTAAACCTGTTAGAGCGCCCGCAAGTTTCCTATCTAAATCGATTGGGAGGTGTCTTAAGACGTTTGTTCAGGCGGTCATATTGTAAGGTCCCGATTCCAACTTGCCTTTTCACCCCACTGACTAAGATACTCCAATGGAAGATTTACATTTTTCTTTAGATTTTTTGTCTGACTAAACCTGTTAGAACGCCCGCAAGTTACCTATATAGATCGATTGAGTAGTGTCTTAGGACGTTTGTTTAGGCAGTAAAATCGTTAGGACCCGATTCCAACTTGCCTTTTCACCCCACTGACTAAGATACTCCAATGGAAGAATTACATTTTTCTTTAGATTTTTTTTCTGACTAGACCAGTTAGAGCGCCCGCAAGTGACCTATCTAGATCGCTTAAGAGGTGTCTTAGGACGTTTCTTCAGGCGGTCAAATTGTTAGGACCCGATTCCAACTTGCCTTTTCACCCCACTGACTAAGATACTCCAATGGAAGGATTACAATTTTCTTTAGATTTTTTTTCTGACTAGACCAGTTAGAGCGCCCGCAAGTGACCTATCTAGATCGCTTAAGAGGTGTCTAAGGACGTTTCTTCAGGCGGTTAAATCGTTAGGACCCGATTCCAACTTGCCTTTTCACCCCACTGACTAAGATGCTCCAATGGAAGAATTACATTGTTTTTAAGATTTTTTTTCTGACTAAACCTGTTAGAGTGCCCGCAAGTTACCTATCTAGATCGCTTGAAAGGTGTCTTAAGACATTTGTTCAGGCGGTCATATCGTAAGGACCCGATTCCAACTTGCCTTTTCACCCCACTGACTAAGATACTCCAATGGAAGAATTACATTTTTCTTTAGATTTTTTTTCTTACTAAACCTGTTAGAGCGCCCGCAAGTGATCTATCTAGATCGCTTGAGAGGTGTCTTAGGACGTTTCTACAGGCGGTCAAATCGTTAGGACCCGATTCCAACTTGCCTTTTCACCCCACTGACTAAGATGCTCCAATGGAAGAATTAAATTTTTCTTTAGATATTATTTCTGACTTAACGTGTTAGAGCGCCTGCAAGTTACATATCTAGATTTATTTGTTGGTGTCTTAGGACTTTTGTTCAGGCGGTCAAGTCGTTAGGACCCGATTCCAACTTGCCTTTTCACCCCACTGACTAAGATACTCCAATGGAAGAATTACATTTTTCTTTAGATTTTTTTTCTGACTAAACCTGTTAGAGCGCCCGCAAGTTACCTATCTAGATCGCTTGAGAGGTGTCTTAAGACGTTTGTTCAGGCGGTCAAATTGTAAGGACCCGATTCCAACTTGCCTTTTCACCCCACTGACTAAGATACTCCAATGGAAGATTTACAATTTTCTTTAGATTTTTTTTCTGACTAGACCAGTTAGAGCGCCCGCAAGTGACCTATCTAGATCGCTTGAGAGGTGTCTTAAGACGTTTTTTCAGGCGGTAAAATCGTTAGGACCCGATTCCAACTTGCCTTTTCACCCCACTGACTAAGATACTCCAATGGACGAATTACAATTTTTTTTGATTTTTTTTCTGACTAGACCAGTTAGAGCGCCCGCAAGTGACCTATCTAGATCGCTTGAGAGGTGTCTTAGGACGTTTCTTCAGGCGGTCAAATCGTTAGGACCCGATTCCAACTTGCCTTTTCACCCCACTGACTAAGATACTCCAATGGAAGAATTACAATTTTCTTTAGATTTTTTTTCTGACTAGACCAGTTAGAGCGCCCGCAAGTGACCTATCTAGATCGCTTAAGAGGTGTCTTAGGACGTTTCTTCAGGCGGTTAAATCGTTAGGACCCGATTCCAACTTGCCTTTTCACCCCACTGACTAAGATGCTCCAATGGAAGAATTACATTTTTCTTAAGATTTTTTTTCTGACTAAACCTGTTAGAGCGCCCGCAAGTTACCTATATAGATCGATTGAATAGTGTCTTAGGACGTGTTTTCAGGCGTTTAAATCGTTAGGACCCGATTCCAACTTGCCTTTCCACCCCACTGACTAAGATACTCCAATGGAAGAATTACATTTTTCTTTAGATTTTTTTTCTTACTAAACCTGTTAGAGCGCCCGCAAGTGACCTATCTAGATCGCTTGAGAGGTGTCTTAGGACGTTTCTTCAGGCGGTCAAATTGGTAGGACCCGATTCCAACTTGCCTTTTCACCCCACTGACTAAGATGTTCCAATGGAAGAATTAAATTTTTCTTTAGATATTATTTCTGACTTAACGTGTTAGAGCGCCCGCAAGTTACATATCTAGATTTATCTGTTGGTGTCTTAGGACGTTTGTTCAGGCGGTCAAATCGTTAGGACCCGATTCCAACTTGCCTTTTCACCCCACTGACTAAGATACTCCAATGGAAGAATTACATTTTTCTTTAGATTTTTTTTCTGACTAAACCTGTTAGAGCGCCCGCAAGTTACCTATCTAGATCGCTTGAGAGGTGTCTTAAGACGTTTGTTCAGGCGGTCATATTGTAAGGACCCGATTCTAACTTGCCTTTTCACCCCACTGACTAAGATACTCCAATGGAAGATTTTCATTTTTCTTTAGATTTTTTTGCTGACTAAACCTGTTAGAACGCCCGCAAGTTACCTATATGGATAGATTAAGTAGTGTCTTAGGACGTTTGTTCAGGCGGTAAAATTGTTAGGACCCGATTCCAACTTGCGTTTTGACCCCACTGACTAAGATACTCCAATGGAACAATGACATTTTCCTTTAGATTTTTTTTCTGACTAAACCTGTTAGAGCGCCCGTAAGTGACCTATCTAGATCCATTAAGTAGTGTCGAAGGCAGGGATCGGAAACCGGTATTGTTTGTATGGGAACGAAAACGGTTCTTTTTCGTTATTTTGATAATAATTTCATTTCTAATTGGGCAATCTAATAATACGCACTCGTTACCTCAAAACACAACTGAGTCCTACATGTGAAGTATAAAATAGTTCGAGATTTGTGGTAAACCGAGGTTTTAGCAATTAACCGGTTCCGATCCCTGGTCGATGGACGTTAATTCAGGCATTAAAATCGTTGGTATCCGATTGTTACTCTGCCTTTTACCCTTCGGATGAAGGTACTCCAGCCTACTGTAGTAATTATTCGTTTTTATTTTTTTATGGCAAAACTGGTGAGGTCCTTACGATGTTATTGGCTGAACAAACGTGAACTAACGTCTCCCGATGGCTCTGCATATTTAGTTTTGGTGATTTTGGGGTGGGGTGGTTGCCGTGAAGACAGCCACCCCACTTTAAAAATAAAAAAATAAATGATAGAGTTGGGTCCTAACGATTTAAACATGTGAACAATCGTGAACTAACGATTATCTTGCTATATTAGCTAAAAAAACACGTAAAATATGGTTTGGGGTGGTTGACGTGAAGTTGACCACCCCATTTTGTTTTTTTAAAAAAAGGATGTTAGGATCGGGTCCTTACGATTTTACCTACTGAACAAACGTGAACTAACGATGAACAAACGATACCGATATGCCATTTCCGGGCAAACGAATTGGGGTGGTTGTCTTCACGAGGGTCCTTTTGGGTATACTTGAACCACAGACTTGCCGAGCACAGTGATGTGCAATACGCTTTGAACAGCGTTATTTTCACGGTATCTGTACATCGAGCAAATCTGCGGGCCAACATGTTCGCCCGGACTGACAACGCCCTGCGCTCCCTCTCCATATCTAAATCGTCCTTAAGGTCATCAGTTACCAAATGCCCAAGATACTTAAAGAAGAAGACACGTTTAAGAGTGATATTATTAAGTATTAAAGGTGGAACAAAACTTGGGCATTTGGTTCCCGCCTTAAAGACCATATATTCTGTTTTAGACACATTGTAAGTCAAACCATGAGATGTCGCATATGACTCACAGACTGCAACTAGTTTTCTAAGTGCGCCGATTGAGGGAGCCAGGAGAGCCATGTCGTCCGCGTAACTGATGTTATTGACACACACATCGTCAATAAAGCAGCCGACATGCGTGCTCCTGAGTTCCTCAATCAGCGCATTAATGTATAAGTTGAAAAGCAACGGTGAGCTCAATCCTCCCTGCCTCACTCCGCATTCCAACCTCCAGGGATCCGAAACCTCATATGCCCATTTTACAAGATTCTCCTGATTCAAGTACCAAGACCTGAGAAGGGAAGTTAGTTCAGACGGAAGCCCTGTCTCCCGTAACTTCCGCCAGAGAATGTCATAGGAGACCATGTCAAAGGCCTTTGAGAGGTCCATAAAACAGGCGTAAACCGGAGTCTGCCTATCGGTATAATACTTGACAGTGTGCTTTAAACTAAGTATGGCAGCCTCTGTTGATAGCCCAGGTCGGAACCCGAACTGGGCATCATGTAACTTGACATACCGCATCAAATACGAGTTAAGCACACTGTCGAGTACTTTTGCTACTATTGTGGCTAATGAGATGGGCCTATAATTCGACCTGTCTGATACATCTCCCGTCTTGCTCTTGACAATAGGTACCACCAGAGTCTTCACCATATCCGGAGGCAGGTACGAGTGACTTAGGCAAAGGTTAAAGAGCATGGCGAGTACTCGTGGAAGGTGGGGACCGGCGTGCCGCAAGTGTTCCACGCTGAGCCCATCGTGCCCTGGTGACTTAACCCTAGTCAATTTGTGGATTGCATGGTTAACATCCTTGGCAATAAATATGGTAGTTATCTTGTCACCATGGGCATCAGCGCCGACTCCCGACATGGCGGTCCTAATGGTGATTGCACTGCAAAGTGAATTCTAAATATATTCGCGATGTCACTCGGGTTTGAGACACCTGCGACACTCACGGGCGTACTAGGCTTGGGATTCAATTTATTAGTACATTCCCAAAATTTTTTAAAGTCTGATTTCGAGTGAAGTGATGCTATCATTAATTAAATTAACTTAATGGTATTATCGGACAAGTTACAGTTAGGTTGGAAAGTCATGTACCTATGATTCATATGTTAATCTACGTATGTTATGCGCTTAGGCCGACACGTCCGTGTTTACAAGCCATATGCGCATAGCGCCGTTTATTGCAAATTGCACTTTATTCATATGACTATAAGTTAGAATATAGTTCTTAGTTACGAAAGAGATGAAACGGCGAGGATGTATCCCTGTTTTCTTAGGTATGTAGATATTGATTGCCGTTTCTACTTGGCGTCGCGGGAACCCGCTATTCCAAACTTAGCACTTTGAGTTAATCGGTTTTTGGTTACGAAAATCATTAATTTTGAGTCTGAATCCTTTATCTACATAGAGTATAACTTGATTTTGTCCATAAATCGCGTAGTGACTGCCTCTGAAGTAAGTATTAATTATAAACGGTTTTGGAATTTATAATATGTATAATTTTTTTTTTCTCTTTGTATATGAAATTATAAACGATATTCTTAGATCCTTTATTCAAGAATCTGACATTTTTTGTCCCGGAAGTTGTTATACTAATTGAGATTTTGATTTTATTATTTACGCGATAAAATTTACAATATATATTCGCATACAATGATTTTAATTTGATTTTAACTAAGCAATTTTTTCTTGTAATTTTTTTTGTTTAATATTGAATACTTGAAAACAAGAAATAAAGATTAAAACATTTCGTAACATTTTTTTTTTGCCTTGTAGCTAATGAAGTTATTTTATAATTTTTTTTTTGTCGGGTATTTTTTTTTTATTTTATGAATTTTGCCTGTAGGTAACTATTTAATTGATAATATTTCCGTGATTTTAAAACGATCTGCTATAATTAATTATTCTCTAATTTGTTTTTTTTTTTATACAAGTCGTGAAAAATTGTAGTTTTTAAGTTGTATTTTTGTTAAATGATACCGGATTAACTCATTGCTCTTTACAGTAGTTATTTGTGATACTTCTAACTTTGAACTATATTCCTCTACGTATTGTTCGTGCTGACCATACAATTTTTATACTCTTGCGGTCTTATTCATAAAAAATCCTTAAAACACCGTTGATCAACGTTTTAGTTAAAACACTCACTAAGCCTAATTGACGTTTGTTAAAAAGTGTGATTCATAAACCTCCGCTAAGCCTCTGCTAACTATTGGACCGTTATTTGACAGATTAGAGATGTTATGTTGCCGTTCTGGGAAATCATAGAGCAAAATTGGTGATTTTCGATTTAAAAAAAAGTTTGACAGCTTAAATACCGGCAAATTGTAGTTAATTCAACTCCACGAAACTAACGTGCACGTAAATAAGATGAAAACTAATAAAAAACGATGTGAAAACTGGACGTTGGAAGACAAGGTAAGAAATAATACGTATTTACTGTAATTCGGCATTAAATATGAAGTTAATTACCCATGCCTATTTTCAAGAGCAGCCCAACTTACAATCAACACTACATATTATTTTATCATTTGACGCTGCTCAGTTTCTTAATAAAACATACATAGATTGGTAACATTATTGGATAATATATACTATAAGCTTTAAATAAAATTCAATGAAAATCAAAGTGTAGTTGAACATGATGTTTTATTGCTTCAGATTGAAATCATTCCTGCTTTGGATGTGAAATCATGAGCCTTACAAGCCCGGAGAGTCCGCCGAGGCTTTGGGGGTAGAAGGGCCTGAGCCCCACAAGCCCAGAGGGACATCTAGAGGAAGAATATAAAGGTATTTATTTATTACAATATATTTTAATATTACATGTGAGTTTCAAATAATAAACAGCTTTCCTATGTTATTTATATTTAACATTGTTTTTTTTACTTTCAGATATCAGCTAGTTAGCCTGTGGGAATTAAATAGCTGCTGCAGAAATTAAGTGCCAATACTACCAATTAGAACTACACAATCTTCCATCTGTTCTCTTCATACTGATATAAATTTGTATTCAATATAAAATATGCAATAACCAAATTGAGTTTAATTTTTAATAAGAATAAACATAATTCATCTTTTGTCAATTATAATACAACACCAACATTTTTTCCTTGTACAAAATCCTGCCTGGAATAAGGTATAGCTATTTTATGAATACTTTCACTGCCAGGAACCCGCCTAGCTATCCTAAACCATGAACTAACTGAGGCTAACTGGGGAAGTAGGCAGGGCCGTAGCCAGAGTTGAATTTAAGATAGGGCAGCCGTAATTACAAGTAGGGCACAAGTCAAAATTTAACTAGATCTAATATGTGTGAGGCAGTTTCTTAATAATTATTTTTATCGTATTAAAAACTTTCTTTCACGTATATTTACAATTTTTTTTATCTGCTTATTTCATAATAAACTGAGAAAGTATTAAATACTTAACATAAAAACGTTCAAAATCGTGTTTAGTTTGCTCAAATACTTGCTGTCAAAATCAGCTGTTTTCAATTCGGCGGCCATTTTTATCCTTAAAATGGAGGTAAAATAGGTTTAAAGAAGGGTCTACGGTTCGTTAAGTTAGCGAGCCGTTAAAATAGGCTTGATGGACCCAACAGCGTTATTTGACGTTTATGAATCACGTTTTAGCGAATCAGTGCTATAGCGAGGCTATAGCACTGTTTTAACTTTTTATGAATAAGACCGTTGGAGTTTATTTCGGTTATTTGGTCGAAATATTAATTTAATTTACGAATTTATTTATAGATTCTAGATATTCAAAAATATACGTTAAATTACGTTACGTTATTTACGCTAAAAAAAATGTTATTATAGAGATAATTTAAATAAAATAAAATACGATACGATTTTGATGTCCTCGTGGTCAGGTGTCGTGTCGTGTCTCGTCCTCGAAGCTGTGGTCGTTGTAGCTTGCTGGTACTGGGCTGGGGTGGTTACGCGCTGTAGGTGTACTTTCTGGACGCTCAGCTGTGCCTTGCTGGTGTTGCGCGTCATCGCCGTAACGCTCTATGTTATTCTCGTACTCGCGGAGGCGTTGATTGTATGTGGAATGTTCTCGGGCTTCCTCTTCCTGCTATGGTCCTCTGCGCGCTCCATGGGTCGTAGTGAAGCGTTGAGCGGTCTTTGGGTCTGGTGGTACGCTGCTGCTAGCGGTGTTTTTGCTGAAGAGCCTGTACCGGGTTGCTGCCGTGGAGCTGCTGCCGTAAGGTGATATTTGCCTGTCACCTTGACTGTTCGCCGGTTTGCTGTCGCTGCTTTGTGTGTGCTTGGTCGCCAACCAGTCACAGCTGTTACCGTAATTTGAAGATTCTGGAACAGCTGTAAGGGGCCCACTAGCGTGATGTCGGCACCCTTTACGGTGATCTGGATCTTGTCGGTCATCTTGTCGATCTGGCTGGCGCAGTGGAGCTGGTTGCTCTCTGCTTGGCTAGGCGGCGTCTTCGGGCTGGTTCGGATCTAGGCTAATGAGACGATCCGAGAGCTTCGCTCTCAGACTCAATAGTATCTAAGGGCGGAATTACTCTTTTAAATTGATAGATGTTAGCGTTGTGGGTTTCAGGTCCAAATATGAAGGGATTGAAGCTTTCATTCGTTATCATCCTGTTAATTATGTATGTAAATAAGTAAGATATAAATTGCGTTAGATGCTATTCTAGGCTAAAATCAAGACTACAATTAAAAGTGTAGAAAACTCGCGTTTCGTCCAAAATAATTGGTTTAAAACATACTTCAGCATACTAATTCAGTATTGTTGGATTAGTGTATCATTTAATGTGTGCTAGATCTAGATTTATAGATTCATAAATTAGAATAGTTAGGTTAGATTTTTTAGGAATGGATCGCTGGCCAGCAAGAAAACGCGTGGACGGACGCGCGAGCTGCAGAGACATTCTACCCGCGAAGTCGAGAAAAGTGCTTATCGATCGGCACAATGGGGCGAGGAACGCTCCCTGGAAAATGGGCCTTATACCCTTTTGTTAAGGTATATTTTCAGATGAGGAGTCGGATTAGTGGCGTGATCGTGTTAGTGTTGGCTATAAATACCCCGGCGGGCCGAGGAGCGTTTCACTTTTCTATGGGACGTCGAAGCGAGATCACGCGGCAGAAGGCAAAGGCGGCCAGGCTAGGCTGACCTCTGGGCGCGTACTACTTCGAGGCGGAACAAGGCTGGTCACCGCTGGGCTGCATTACGGCTGTTGCTGAGAGGAATTAGAGTTTGGTAAGGTCGCAAATGCCTTTGCGATCGTCTGGTGAGATTGAATATTTTATTTTAAAGTGTGACTAATCATAGTGAATTCTGGAATTTCTTAGGGAGTAATTATCTTGTGCGCACATTGTCTTGAATTGAGTGATTAATATTTAGGCAATATCTTTCTGCTCGTGAACTGATATGATCTTATATGATCACGTGTGTATTTTGAATATGTGGCGGTCTAATAGGTTTATCACCTAATAAATGCGCTTAAGACATCATCATATTAGGATTCCGTATACTCCCATGAAGTGAAGTGAACACGACTATTTATAGTACATGAATGTTCGCTAAGGAACGGTCCAATGGTAAATAATTCCTAATTGTATACCAGTATCTAGTGGTTAGTTGTAGGTACAAATGAGGGAAATCTTTATTAAAATATGTGCTAATATTATGTTGTAATTTATTTATGGCGGAGGAGCTGGCTTGTTACGAGCGTCGAGGGAGATCAGAAGGGCAGGAGCCCTGGGAACCAGAGAGGCGTTGGGTACGTGTCCCACTATTAAGAAATTAAAATCTGGTGAGTGACCTTTATAATCACTGTATTGAATGATTCTGAAACTTATTAATTTGTTTTTGGGCTATTATCTAACCATTTCAACGTTATCATACTTGAATTTGTGTATCGAAATCTAGTTCTACTGTATATAGTTTGGGGAATATGCTAGATAAAGTACGAGCGGTTTATGTATAGGTTATGAACGGATCTAGGTCATTGGTTAAATAACTGACGATATTACAGGAATGTTGTTTTGTTCTACATATATATTACTAGTTGATTTGTCACTGCGATATGATTGGGTTCCGTGCGCCCCCACGAGATAAAGTGATCAATTATTATACGACAACCTAGCTATAGCAATTGACTCGGTCCGTGGTACGCGTTACACTATGAGGATAGATTGTTAAGATGCGGATAAGCGACAAATATTACCACAAGTTCATATTAATATCCGGTGGTTAGTATAGGTGCTGATGGGTGGTTACTTTACTAGATTAACGCAACTGAATAAAGTAGTTATATACACTCGTGGCTGTGTGCTCGGTGTCGAGACAACCATATCCACAGGGCACATTGACGACCCTGGCCACACGAGAATTCTCCCGAAAGGGGCTTCTTAGTCAGCAGAGATGTGCCCGCACTAGAGCGCCAGTCATAGATGTGTAGACAGAGTGAGTGGCTGAGAGTCTTCAATCTTGCAAATTGAGGGACCTCACTGGTCGAGCTGCTGTCTTAGTTCTAACAACCCTCTTAACAAGGGTTACGGTTGTGTTGGTTTATGAAGTAATCAGATGTACTTATAGATATATTGTGTGGAATTCCTTGAATGAATGAATCTAGCGTAGTAAATTAGTTATGTACACCTGTGGCCGAGAGCTTAGCGTTGTGGACAACCATATCCAAAGAGCACATTGACGACCCTGACCAATACGAGAATTCGCCCGTTAAGGGGTTTCTTAGTCAGTAGAGATGATGATCGCGCTTAGGCCTCCGTCACGGATGTGTCAACGAAGGTAAGGTTGGTGAGACCTTTCAGTCTTGCAAACTGAAGAGTTTCGCTGGCCAAGCCGTCGTTTTGCTTTAACCGAAGCTTCTTATCTAGAGGCCTTTGTTATATTGATTTTGCGAGGGAATCCAACACTTTCACTCTTAATATCAGTAATATTTAAGTAGGTCTCTTCTTAGGTGGGGCCGTTTTATTGGGATCTCAACAAAGGTCTCACGGTGGGTTGGTAATTAATTATCATTCGTCAGTTCAATTGTGCATTGTCGTATATTTAACATTGTTCCGACTATAAAGTGCCTTTGAGTTGATTGGGTGAGATTGGTTGCTAAGACACCGTGTTACATCCATTGAGATATTTTGGGGATGAATTGTATTATAAATTGCTTAGGAAAAGTCAGTACTAATTGGTATTAGATTTGATAGAAATAACGATAGGGTAGGCGGAATCAACAGATGAGGTGGGATTACTAGCGAGTACGAACAGCCGCGAGCGAGCGAGAGGCGAGCGCTACAGTTCGCTAACAACTCTAAGATTCATCGTTAGGGAGAATCGATATTATACTAGACATTGCGTCATTCATGTACCTGGAAGTAAAACATGTACTAATATTCTATTTCAATAGACTATCATCGCATCATCATCAATATCTTGACTTACGATTATTTTCATTATTATATCATCGCATCATCATCAATATCTTGACTTCTTCACGATTATTTTCATTATTATATCATCGCATCATCATCAATAGAGATCCCATCATGGCCAACACAAGTTGACCACTATTGTATTGCGAGTTTGTTTAAAGGGCGTCACCTACCACATAGCGTAATTTATCACTTCCCACAACTTAGTATAACAAGGAATTTATGCCCACTTTAGCCTCCATAGTTGTGCATCACTTAATGAAACTACGGAATTGTAAATTAATTCTAAGGAACTGGTATAATTGTCTTACTTAAGTTATAGGTTCTACTAAAATGGGGTTAATGTACAACTTCAATTAACGTGTAACTTTTTCTCTTTATAGAAATACAAACTTCATACTTCTCGAAAAGGGCTGGGTCTACTCGCACAACGCGGGGCCTAACCACTAGACGAAATCACACGCCAAGCCACTTCACCAGCGCGAATCACGTATAGCTTAGGTCTAAATAGGTCTTCGAGGTTAGGTTCCAGAGATAATAAATTCTAGGTTAGATGACGGCATTGTAGGTCTGGAGTCGGACGGTTTTTTATTTGACCGAATCTCTTTCCGTCCGGCAATATCCTAGGAGATGATTTGGTCTGTTAAAGTACTCAAGCTCGATTACTTTAACATAAATAACGAGAGATTCTGTAGCTGTAGGATAGATTTACCTAGACTAGAATAAAACTCAACCTTTCTAGTAGGATCGGCCGGAACTAACTCGGTTTTTCTATTCGCTTTGGTACGAGTTAGTATTTATAGGATCAAAGTGGATATCTAGTACAATCGAGTCTTGATTTTACTGGATTAATTAATCAAAGGTTCTTTAGCTTCAAAACAAACAAAATTAATTTGATATTTCTATGGTAAATAAATGATTTATTTTCTCGCTTACTATCTGTTTAATTTTATTCAATAGCTTTTCCTTCAGGTAGGATTCAATTTTCAGACGACTAGAAGCTTCTCAGGAGCTTCAGCTTTCAGATAGGGGTAATTTAAGTTCAGAATAGGAAAACATAAAAGCAAGCCATTTAAGAGGTCGAATCGTTACATTTTGGTGAAGCCGTGCCCAGGATGAAAATAGGGTTTTAAATTCACTTTTTAGTATCCCGGGTTACTACAGAATAGAGTATTTTCGTTTTAAAAAAAAAAAAAAGAAAAAAATTATAATAAAAGGAAAAATATTTTTTTATTACGTGATTCGCTTGGTGAAAGGGCTAATTAAATGTATTTACAGATTTTTCTGTGTGTGGGTTATACAAATAACCCACATTTTGTTGCCGTGGAGTAGATAGAGAGATGGAGTTTGTATTTTTTAATGTTGTGTTGTGTATTATTTTCAGGACTTTCTTTCTTTTATTTTATTTCAAAGAGATTTTCACGCGCGATACGTACGTGAATTGTGTTGTGTATTATTTTCAGGACTTTCTTTCTTTTATTTTATTTCAAAGAGATTTTCACGCGCGATACGTACGTGAATTGTGTTGTGTATTATTTTCAGGACTTTCTTTCTTTTATTTAATTTCAAAGGGATTTTCACGCGCGGTACGTAGGTGAATTACTAATCAATAAGTTATATCACACTAAACTATGAAAAATATGCATAGAAATAATTTTGTTGTAGACGAAGGGCTAATATTATTTTGACAGAAATTCATTTGGGGGTACACATTTTTATTCCCGACTGTACTTTTCTACATATGTTTACCAACTGCTCATTGAGACGATTCTAACGAGCCCAAACTCGATGGGTTTGTGTCATTGTATCACGAAGTTCCTAGGCCCATCTTCCAACCCCAGCATTAGATTAGTTCCTTGTCATCATAACTTTAATTTGTCATGCGATTTATACATATGTGCGAAATTTTAGGCCGAACGGAAGTCAGGAAGTGAGTCTAATCTATGAATTAAGTAAAAACGTAACAGTACCTAAACACTCTTTTCATCGGACAGTCGTGTAAAAGTAGTGCCTACGCGTAATTTGTATAAAAGGGGGGCAGGAATGTTATGCGGAATGGCCTTACAATCTGCCAATGCCATAGCACAATTAAGTAGGTTCCATATACATCAGGCGGTTGCGGTAGTAGTTATAATAAAGTTTAGGTATAATGCTTTTATTCCAAAATAAAATAAAAATAAAATAAAACGGATCTAGATAACCTCAAGATAGTATTTTGTTAAATTAGCATCTTATGTATTTAGCTACGATTATTTCATCCTTCATATTCAATTGTTGCATTTGAGTTCGCAAGAATAGTGTTGAGGTCATTGACATCTGTCCCGCGGTTGGGCAATTATTCGTTAAATAGTGGTTAGGAAAGTACCGGTGGATGATTATAGTACCAAGGACTTAGGAACATACTAAAGAACTCATCACATAGTTATAGGTAACTTTCGTAAGCTATGGGAGAAAAGTAGGTACATTTAGATGCGTTTATACCTAGTTAGTTGACCTAGTCAAATTGAATCCAATTCTCGGCGTTTACGTTAAATCGATCGCTACTAAGTATTGTCCGAAATCTTAAGTACCTATAACCTTGCGGATATTTTCTATGTAATCGTCTTTGTAAAGAAAGTAATTGTAAGAATAGATAAGTAGGTAATTCGTGCGAGTTATATTCATTAACCAGTTAAAATGATAGGAAACTGGAGCGGTTATCTATTACAAGAAAATGCGCATTCGAATCGGATTAGTTCCGGCTAGAAATTCAAATACCTAAGATCAAAGGTACACTATAATGGACTTTGTTGTTAGGTCATTAAGGTCAAAAGGTAAGCTGTGTGTAGGTATTTAAATGGTTGTCATCGTGAGTCAGTGAACCGGTTGTATGTACGCGTGAGATTTCAATTTTTAATTACGTAGGTACATAAAACCACTTTGGCAGGGTTAAAATAGTGACAGGTTTGAAGATAAGCAACAAGTAAAGGGCACCTAAATACCTGGCTAACTCCACAGAGGTATATTCCTGGCATGGTAGGACTCACACATTTCCACAAATACGCGGCCACTCTATCACATTCACTTTATAATGTGCACCAGTTCAATTATCACTACATTGATTTATGTTTGAATACACACTAAACCACAGTAAACACTTTAAACTGATTAAATAATAGGCCTAAATATGCGAGAATTCGGCTCGTTGAAGCCCGCGCGCAAACTAAAAACAATTTTAAACATCGAACTTAGGTTCGGGCAGCCATTTTGGAATCTAGCGACGTCGCGGCGCCAGTAATCATAAAGATTTTTGGCGGGAAATTGTTGTTTAATTTGATGATAAAGGAGTAATATTAATTAACTATATGTCGCGTTCGCTTATAATTTGGTGGAATGGGTGAACAGTTTTAGGATCATAGGATAAATATTTATGTAATGCATTAAGGTCAGTCTTAAATAAAGCGCGTCGCACGTAAAATATTTTGACACGGAAAATAATGTAGCCAGTTAGATGCGTTAATATTGATAGTAACTTTATGATAATGGCATAGTGTAAATTATTTCTAATAACTAGGTAATAATATAGTTGCTTAACTTTTGATGTGGTTTTTCTCACGGGCCAGAATTGATATCGGCGAATTTAATATATAGAAATAGTATGCGACAAAATTAGCTTTGTGGAGGTTGCGGGCTAAGTATAAGCTAGTTAGAGCCTACATATTTTATATTGGTCAATTCTAATAGGTATGTTAAGTACCTTAAAGCGTCACGCGGGTTTACGTAGGTACAATGTAATGAAAAAGATAATAGATAGATTGCGCCTTACCAAACTTAGCGAAATAAAGTTTTAGACCCATCACACACTGTAGGTATAGCGAATTTCATTGTAATCAGTAGCTTAATTAACGCTAACGTACTTACGAACGTTCGAATTAGAAAATAAGTAAGTAAGTAATAATAGATATATATATAGATATAAGATTAAGGCGCTATTGTATTAGGTCAACCTGTAAAAATAGTTGCTGTACTGAAATAAATAAATAAAATAAATAAAAAAATAAAATAAAAAAGGTAACACGTGTTGGCAAGCGAATGAAATAAAACGAATTCATTGAATAAGGATATTCCGAAATCCGTCTGTCTGGTTTAGTTACTTCGTGAGTCATAATTATAGAGCGGGGTTTGTGAAGTTTCAGAGTAATTTAAATAATTAATTATAATTCCAGTCAAGTTAGGTTTTCATATATATATGCAAAACCAAGCACGCGTGATCTACGGTACGACATTATTAGTTAGCGAATAACTTTGATACTCAGGTTCTGAGGCGAAAGACTTCGCTGATAGGGATTTCCGAATCTCACGGGAGATTCAGCTCTAAGAAAGGGGGGCAGAAGGCTTAGAATTGTAAGACAATGTGTGTAGGGCATGAAATTGATTAACCGCAACGCACTTAATTATTAATAAGGTAGTGTTAAAGTCATGGGTTCTATCAATAGGGTTGAATGCAATTTAAATGTAGGTAGGTATAGTAAGTAAATATAGTACGGATCAATTCATTGATAGTTACGTTGATAGTAAAATTTATTACTTACGTATTTTAAACAATGGTTTCAGAATTTGTCAAGTATAAGATGGATAGTTGTCCCAGTCTGAAACCGAAAGATTAGAGCTTGTCAGACAAATACCATATATGTACCGGTTCACGTCAGGTTACGAAAGATATTCGCCATGTTTACATTATATGGTAACAGGGCAATTCGGAGAAATTATATTAGTAATACCAAGTTGTGCACGTGTTATTATTATTATGTACCTTAAGGCAGGAGTCGTATATATCGCATGGCACTTTAAATTGGTTACCTTAGTATGTGATACTGGAGTATGTAAACTAACTGTTCCACCTCTCTAGTCATTGTTGAGGTAATGTGAATTTCGAAATAGGTCGTTAATTTCGCAAGTTAACGGCGCACTGGACGGGTGGTTTGTCCGGCGGGCTATGAATCGCGAGCGTCCGGGTTCGATCCCCGGTACGGAAAAATCTTTTTGTGTTTTTTTATTTTTGCTTTACTAACAATATTGTGGGCTACTACTTTTTAAACCTTTGGTTATTAAATTGAACGAATTTTACAATGTTTGGAGTAAGTTAAGGGTAATTGGGGATACTTATATATTTAGGCGTTTATAGTTTTAACATTATGCGATTTAGGTATTCATCAAATTGTGTATTTGTCTACGACATAGGGTCCGTCTATTTTTTTTCCATGAAGTACCTATGACAAAAATGACTTATCAGTTAATGTAAGAGGTTGTAATTAGGTATTATTTAAGGGTCTGCGGTATAATTTTACGGATGCATAAAATTATCATCGAGGCACTCGCGTAGGTTTATTGAACAGAACGTATGGTTGTTTATAAACGATATTCGTATTAGGGCATATTTCCAAGTTCGGTTACAAAACTAGCGCAAAATAGGTCAAATATTGGTCACGTAGGAAAATTAATTTGACCCGTGGCGGGTATATTTTGATGCTAGCGACGAACGCAAGTGATATTTCTCTCATTCATGTAAGAAATAAGTAGTCGGCCGAGGGATTAGTTGTCACGTGAGTAAGATCGCGGTTGTTTTCCGTTCTTTCATATCCGTTTAAAAGAGGTTAGTACCTTTATTTAATTCAGTGCTGGATTAAAATAGGCCTTATGGATTAAAATGGGGAGATTTTAGAAGAAGGAATTACTTACGGTCGGTTGACTAGACACACACTAGTCGAGTTCCTGGTAGCACAGTATTCATTGTTTCACTAACTTCACTTTAAAACTAACTTTAAATAATAATACACAATATTGACCCAAACACGAGTAATGACACGTTGGAATAGGCTGAAATAGGAGGCAAAACACTCGTTGTAGTACTATACAAGTCAGACGTAACTGGAGCAATGTATTCCTTCAAATAATAGCAATCTAGACACTAGTTATTAAATTATTTGATTAATTACGATGAATGTTGTTTACAAAATTTGTATAGCGAGGCCGCGGGAATTTGACATTTGCTGATTTGGGTTAAGATCTGTGGTGAGGCTTTAATGTACGGCCAAGTGGCGTGTTTAAACGGTTGTTACGGTTTAGGAAAAATTAGGAGTTGTGTATATATAAATCCTGAGCCTACTTAGAGGTGGTAATTTAATTCTAATGGGGTTTTGTCATGTGGAATACGGTGGCGGAATGAAGGGGTTAATTCGGTCTCGGGTCAAATCATTTACGCGTTACAAGAGCATCTTACTGTGTATCAGGCTAGTGAGGTATTGGGAATTATGTTAAATTTTTTTTGACAAGAGAGTTCATATTTACTTAGACGGATTTTCCTTGCCTACTAACATTAAACTAGGACCTTTTATTAGATAGACCTTGCCAGTACGTTGTGTCTAGTTGATAAATCTAATGATTAATTTCCCTGCGCTTAAAGTTATTAAACTATAAATGTGATTAACAGGTCCTACCAATGTCAGAATTCGCGTCGATTTATAAGGGGCCTTTTGTAATTGGGGTTAGCATTGTGATTATAAAATACTCTGATACTACATTATATCCAAATGAGAAATCCTAGTAAGTGTTTGTATTCATACCAAAATTTGTAGACATCCCATTGAAATTGAGTCGCGCATTATGTTGGGTGTACATTATCGTTTGTAGGGCCATTATCGCTTGTATCGCGGGAGGGTTAGCGTAGTCGGTTGTCTTTAATCCATTCGGTATGATAGCTTTTGCGAGGGTACTACCACAATTTTATTTAGCATTTTAGACGATAAATATCAAAAAAATAATGATAAGTAGAATAAGAAAAGTTATAGTCTGTGTTAAGAATAGTTACGCGATCCACTCACCGCTGGTTCAAATCGCGCGAATGAAACCGTAAGTACTTCGCGTTGTTCGTTTCACACTAGATATAAAAAAAAAGGGGAAATTTAGTACTTTATACTTGATTCCGTGCTTAAAACTAGAATAGAATAGGCAACTTGTAAGTTTGTAAATAAGATATTATGTGGTCGAGATCGTAAGGCGTATCTATAGTGTGCGCTCACGGGAGGTCGTGCGTCGATAAGGTTAACCGACTTTCAAAAAGGGGAGGGCTCTCAGAGATGGGTTGTATTTTACTTCTTTAAATCAGGTTGGACGTTAATTAAAGGCGCCTATATAGGTTGTTCAACAACAAATTAGGTACTTGTTATAAAATATTAACAAAATGGTTGGTTGTAGTATGGGAATTTAGGTATTTTTAATGCGTAACATTTATCGTCAGAAATATTCTAAGTCAATAAATTGTCCAATATGTAGTTCACGATAGATTATACGGTAGCTATTAAGGTAGATTCGAGATCGCTGCGTTGGGCGTGGCAAAATTAGCACTGACCCCTGGTCTTATATTGATATTGAGAGGTTAGAGATCAGGTTATACTGGCTGTAAGAAATAAATCGATTTGAGTCGAGTCGTTCTGCATTGGCGAATATCAAGGTTGGCGCAATGACCGCGGGATTGTCTCGCTATCAGCTGGGCTGTTATTCTGGGCGTACTAGGGAAGCACCTCACCTCACCTCACCTTTCACCACTAGCGAAAGTAGATCTATACCCACAGCGCTGAGTCATCGTTACCATCGTCATCATATTAGCCGGTAGACAGCTACTGTTAGACAGGACTCCCCCAAAGAGTACTAGCGGTTATATCCCAATATTTAGTTGTTACGAATTGCGGAGTCTAGAGATATTTGTACGTGACCTTTTAGGATGACGTAAAATAAGTTACAGGATAACGGGACAGGAATGACTGATAAATTAAGTACTAGATGGTATAAATTTATAATTCTTTTTTTTGAGTTGGCGGGAAATTTTAATTTTGTTCTTGTCATCCCTTCCTTTCGGAGAAAGTAGGTATACGGCGGATTGACGTCTCATAGGTATAAAGGGGGAATCAGATAACCTGTTGTCGTGCGTGTCAAATTTTAGATACTTAAGTTGAAATTTTAGATCGCGGCTCATCTTGGTTTTAAGGGATTCCTGACGGGTATCATTTTCAAGTTATACGGGAATGCAGGTTCTAGATTTAAGATAAGTTTGGAATCCAGGATGGCTGATAAAATTTTTGAAAGAAAAAATCGGCGCGAGTATCATTTTCGAGTAATGCACGGATGCAGATTTCGAATTTTGGGGCTAAATTTGGAGTTCAATAGGGCAGGGTCGGCTTTGGAGAAGAAGAGGTCGCGGCTACCGTATTCGATTAGCTTGTGATTGTATATTTTGAATTACGATACAGATGTGGGGTAAAGGCGACGGTGTTATGACAGCGTGACGGCAGTTGCAGTTGCGGGAGCGGAATTCAAGCATCGATTGAATACTAATTATTGAAACTTACAGGTATCTTATGAGAACGAAGAGATGGAGTTCATAATAAAGGGAAGGATATGGGGCCGTGATCGTCTAGTGGTTAGGACCTTACGTAGTTATAATTATTCCGGCTTAAAGTTATCTCAAGTATGAAATATGGTTATGTTATATATTATGTCCACATGTTATGCGCTAGGTAGTGCATAAACAACGTTAAATATTTACATGAAATAATCCATTTATTACAGGTATATCTTAAGATGTATGATGCGTTTGTCAATACAATATTGACATCAGACGTTAAATTTATGTGGGTCTTAAGGGCGTGGGTGTAATCTTCATTTAGTAATCGGCGAATCTTACGTTTACATAAAATGCGGTATTGGCGTAAGACTAATTTAAAACTTATGAATTATGTATTGCGATTTATCTGGTATTTACTACATAAATAATAGTATTACGAAAATTTGAGATCCAACTATAAAATTATTTAAGTTGTGAGAATGGGGGGGCAGTTATTTAATTAATGACTGATAGGTAAATGGTAAAAGGGATATGGCTTAAAATTTAGATATTTACGGGATACTCTAGGAGGGTTAATTAAGTTTGACTTGCTGTCTTTTATAATCTTCAAACATATGAAGGGCAGGTTAGTTGGCTGTGTGCGAATAGGGCTGTGCGGATCAATTAAAGCAGTAACATTTTGTTTGCAAAATAAGTAAAGTAGTAATATTATATTATCACTTTGTTCTACTCTTCATATCATAATTTTCTCATCTTGTAAAGTAAATGTAAATTCTCATAGCATATAACTTGGGAAGAACATTATATATCATTAATGTGGTTGTACTGTCGGATTCCGTTTAGTTGATCTAAGTCGTGTTTAGGGCAAGGGGATTAATTAGGTTGGGAGGGTATATGTGTGTGTTCGTTGAATTAAGAGATGTATGAGTCCGCATAAAAGGCAGCGTTGAGTGTGTGATTGTATGGTAATAATGGGCTTTTACCGACTGGCCGGAGTTCGCAGTGCAACCTAGGTTTGTTGGTACTGATTGATCTCTCCAAACCATTTTACACCGGTGTTTCCGCAGTTATAGTTTGGTTAGGTTAAAGTCATAAAATGACAAGGTCCTTGTGTGACTAACTGTGGCGACACTATACTCTACAGAAGCTAAGCTGAAAGGCTAAGCTAGTCTTATCTTCGTCCTACACATCTCTTCGTGGCAAGGATACTTCCGACACCATATTCTTCGGGATGATTTGTCAACGAACATTCATTCTGAAACTTAAGTAATAATATTTTAACTTCCTTTACTGGGAATTTATCAGGAATTTCCTATTATATGTTAAGTAATTTGCAATGTCAAGATTACAATCTTGCAAGGGTTCAATGAACATGGTTTGTTGAAATTAAATTTAGTAAGGCTGTTATTCTTACACGATGGTGAAGTGTTGCATTTTGTATTTGAGTAATGCAAACGTATTTTATAGTAGTTACGACATTTCTACAGTAAAGCTGGGTGGGGCTTGGACGCATGTAGTCGGATTCTCTATAGGATGTCAAGGCACTTCCTAGAGACCCCACGGGGTTGATGAATGTTACTGTGTGCGACTGGGTCACGTTCGGTATAGAGATAGAGTATCATCGCGAACGACGATTAAAGTTAAAGTTTGTTTGATGTTTTGTCAGTATTATCACTATCGTTAATGGTTTGATGGTGCTGTCAGGACATTGAAGGGATTAATGCAAAATTAACCCAGTAGTCTATGAACAGTTTGCCTCTAGTGTGGAATACAGTCTGAAGTCGGATATCCTAGTCAAGAAGAAACATTCTCCACTGGGTTTGCTTGGTGGTTATCTGTGTACTCAGTGTTCTGCTGTTCGCATGGGGAGTTATTGTAATAACATAAACCGAGATATGTGGTCGAACCTGGATCCTTGGTAGCCAGAAGGTATCTGAGGGTTCGGTGGTGTTAGTGCAACATCGTGGTCATTAGGATCTATTGGGCTCACAACCTAGTACTTTGTGCGAATGGGAGTATTCTGGGGAAGTTTTCTAGCGGCGCCGACCGAGATATGTGGTCTAACTTGAGTTTGTAGTGGCCAGGGGGCATCTGTGGGCTCAAGGTGAAGCTAGAAGATAATTATATTGTGTCATCGGCCGAGATATGTGGCCTAACTTGTACTGACGGAAGCCAGAAGGCAACTGGAGGTGCAAGGTGATGCAGTATAGGGGTTTGTATTGCCAGCCGAGATATGTGGCTAAACTTGAGTTTGTGGTGGCCAGGGGGCATCTGTGGACTCAAGGTGGTACCGTAGGGATGGGTATGTGTGTCATCAGCCGAGATATGTGGCTAAACTTGTGCTGACGGAAGCCAGAAGGTGACTGGAGGCACAAGGTGATACAGGGGCTATTATTCAACGTCCATCACCAAGCAAACGTAGTGGTTAAACATTCACACGCCTAAAATACACTTGTTGGAGAGATCGATATATCAACGAATTGAAACTTCCCGAGTTATGGGGTTGGCATTTTTTGCAAATTATAATCATAGATTATTGGTCAGAATTAATTGGGAGAGTTATGTAAATAGACACAGCTAACAAATCTAGCCTTCAGTTAGAGTAATATTATATTTAAATTTGGTATAAGGACAGTAGGTTAACGGAATTATCTACTCAAAGTTATTTTAAAATTCACCATTTATAGGTCGCAATTCCTTGTTTATTGCTTAAGTATGTTTTAGATTGTGATAATGCTTCGCTCAATATCGTAGATTTCTCGCTGTGCATGATCATGGGGCAGAATGAGACGATCCGAGAGCTTCGCTCTCAGACTCAATAGTATCTAAGGGCGGAATTACTCTTTTAAATTGATAGATGTTAGCGTTGTGGGTTTCAGGTCCAAATATGAAGGGATTGAAGCTTTCATTCGTTATCATCCTGTTAATTATGTATGTAAATAAGTAAGATATAAATTGCGTTAGATGCTATTCTAGGCTAAAATCAAGACTACAATTAAAAGTGTAGAAAACTCGCGTTTCGTCCAAAATAATTGGTTTAAAACATACTTCAGCATACTAATTCAGTATTGTTGGATTAGTGTATCATTTAATGTGTGCTAGATCTAGATTTATAGATTCATAAATTAGAATAGTTAGGTTAGATTTTTTAGGAATGGATCGCTGGCCAGCAAGAAAACGCGTGGACGGACGCGCGAGCTGCAGAGACATTCTACCCGCGAAGTCGAGAAAAGTGCTTATCGATCGGCACAATGGGGCGAGGAACGCTCCCTGGAAAATGGGCCTTATACCCTTTTGTTAAGGTATATTTTCAGATGAGGAGTCGGATTAGTGGCGTGATCGTGTTAGTGTTGGCTATAAATACCCCGGCGGGCCGAGGAGCATTTCACTTTTCTATGGGACGTCGAAGCGAGATCACGCGGCAGAAGGCAAAGGCGGCCAGGCTAGGCTGACCTCTGGGCGCGTACTACTTCGAGGCGGAACAAGGCTGGTCACCGCTGGGCTGCATTACGGCTGTTGCTGAGAGGAATTAGAGTTTGGTAAGGTCGCAAATGCCTTTGCGATCGTCTGGTGAGATTGAATATTTTATTTTAAAGTGTGACTAATCATAGTGAATTCTGGAATTTCTTAGGGAGTAATTATCTTGTGCGCACATTGTCTTGAATTGAGTGATTAATATTTAGGCAATATCTTTCTGCTCGTGAACTGATATGATCTTATATGATCACGTGTGTATTTTGAATATGTGGCGGTCTAATAGGTTTATCACCTAATAAATGCGCTTAAGACATCATCATATTAGGATTCCGTATACTCCCATGAAGTGAAGTGAACACGACTATTTATAGTACATGAATGTTCGCTAAGGAACGGTCCAATGGTAAATAATTCCTAATTGTATACCAGTATCTAGTGGTTAGTTGTAGGTACAAATGAGGGAAATCTTTATTAAAATATGTGCTAATATTATGTTGTAATTTATTTATGGCGGAGGAGCTGGCTTGTTACGAGCGTCGAGGGAGATCAGAAGGGCAGGAGCCCTGGGAACCAGAGAGGCGTTGGGTACGTGTCCCACTATTAAGAAATTAAAATCTGGTGAGTGACCTTTATAATCACTGTATTGAATGATTCTGAAACTTATTAATTTGTTTTTGGGCTATTATCTAACCATTTCAACGTTATCATACTTGAATTTGTGTATCGAAATCTAGTTCTACTGTATATAGTTTGGGGAATATGCTAGATAAAGTACGAGCGGTTTATGTATAGGTTATGAACGGATCTAGGTCATTGGTTAAATAACTGACGATATTACAGGAATGTTGTTTTGTTCTACATATATATTACTAGTTGATTTGTCACTGCGATATGATTGGGTTCCGTGCGCCCCCACGAGATAAAGTGATCAATTATTATACGACAACCTAGCTATAGCAATTGACTCGGTCCGTGGTACGCGTTACACTATGAGGATAGATTGTTAAGATGCGGATAAGCGACAAATATTACCACAAGTTCATATTAATATCCGGTGGTTAGTATAGGTGCTGATGGGTGGTTACTTTACTAGATTAACGCAACTGAATAAAGTAGTTATATACACTCGTGGCTGTGTGCTCGGTGTCGAGACAACCATATCCACAGGGCACATTGACGACCCTGGCCACACGAGAATTCTCCCGAAAGGGGCTTCTTAGTCAGCAGAGATGTGCCCGCACTAGAGCGCCAGTCATAGATGTGTAGACAGAGTGAGTGGCTGAGAGTCTTCAATCTTGCAAATTGAGGGACCTCACTGGTCGAGCTGCTGTCTTAGTTCTAACAACCCTCTTAACAAGGGTTACGGTTGTGTTGGTTTATGAAGTAATCAGATGTACTTATAGATATATTGTGTGGAATTCCTTGAATGAATGAATCTAGCGTAGTAAATTAGTTATGTACACCTGTGGCCGAGAGCTTAGCGTTGTGGACAACCATATCCAAAGAGCACATTGACGACCCTGACCAATACGAGAATTCGCCCGTTAAGGGGTTTCTTAGTCAGTAGAGATGATGATCGCGCTTAGGCCTCCGTCACGGATGTGTCAACGAAGGTAAGGTTGGTGAGACCTTTCAGTCTTGCAAACTGAAGAGTTTCGCTGGCCAAGCCGTCGTTTTGCTTTAACCGAAGCTTCTTATCTAGAGGCCTTTGTTATATTGATTTTGCGAGGGAATCCAACACTTTCACTCTTAATATCAGTAATATTTAAGTAGGTCTCTTCTTAGGTGGGGCCGTTTTATTGGGATCTCAACAAAGGTCTCACGGTGGGTTGGTAATTAATTATCATTCGTCAGTTCAATTGTGCATTGTCGTATATTTAACATTGTTCCGACTATAAAGTGCCTTTGAGTTGATTGGGTGAGATTGGTTGCTAAGACACCGTGTTACATCCATTGAGATATTTTGGGGATGAATTGTATTATAAATTGCTTAGGAAAAGTCAGTACTAATTGGTATTAGATTTGATAGAAATAACGATAGGGTAGGCGGAATCAACAGATGAGGTGGGATTACTAGCGAGTACGAACAGCCGCGAGCGAGCGAGAGGCGAGCGCTACAGTTCGCTAACAACTCTAAGATTCATCGTTAGGGAGAATCGATATTATACTAGACATTGCGTCATTCATGTACCTGGAAGTAAAACATGTACTAATATTCTATTTCAATAGACTATCATCGCATCATCATCAATATCTTGACTTACGATTATTTTCATTATTATATCATCGCATCATCATCAATATCTTGACTTCTTCACGATTATTTTCATTATTATATCATCGCATCATCATCAATAGAGATCCCATCATGGCCAACACAAGTTGACCACTATTGTATTGCGAGTTTGTTTAAAGGGCGTCACCTACCACATAGCGTAATTTATCACTTCCCACAACTTAGTATAACAAGGAATTTATGCCCACTTTAGCCTCCATAGTTGTGCATCACTTAATGAAACTACGGAATTGTAAATTAATTCTAAGGAACTGGTATAATTGTCTTACTTAAGTTATAGGTTCTACTAAAATGGGGTTAATGTACAACTTCAATTAACGTGTAACTTTTTCTCTTTATAGAAATACAAACTTCATACTTCTCGAAAAGGGCTGGGTCTACTCGCACAACGCGGGGCCTAACCACTAGACGAAATCACACGCCAAGCCACTTCACCAGCGCGAATCACGTATAGCTTAGGTCTAAATAGGTCTTCGAGGTTAGGTTCCAGAGATAATAAATTCTAGGTTAGATGACGGCATTGTAGGTCTGGAGTCGGACGGTTTTTTATTTGACCGAATCTCTTTCCGTCCGGCAATATCCTAGGAGATGATTTGGTCTGTTAAAGTACTCAAGCTCGATTACTTTAACATAAATAACGAGAGATTCTGTAGCTGTAGGATAGATTTACCTAGACTAGAATAAAACTCAACCTTTCTAGTAGGATCGGCCGGAACTAACTCGGTTTTTCTATTCGCTTTGGTACGAGTTAGTATTTATAGGATCAAAGTGGATATCTAGTACAATCGAGTCTTGATTTTACTGGATTAATTAATCAAAGGTTCTTTAGCTTCAAAACAAACAAAATTAATTTGATATTTCTATGGTAAATAAATGATTTATTTTCTCGCTTACTATCTGTTTAATTTTATTCAATAGCTTTTCCTTCAGGTAGGATTCAATTTTCAGACGACTAGAAGCTTCTCAGGAGCTTCAGCTTTCAGATAGGGGTAATTTAAGTTCAGAATAGGAAAACATAAAAGCAAGCCATTTAAGAGGTTGAATCGTTACACTGCCTGGAGCAGCCAGACTGGCAATGGTCGCCATGAAGTGTGGGACGTTCAGGGCAGATAGTGACTACACGAGGCTTGGTTTATAACTGATTTATTCATAGAAAATCCTTTCCTTTTATACCAAAGATAATCCTTTGTTGCATAAATATTGTGCAATGCATATGAGGTCATTCGGTCCAAAGTACGAGGCTATTAGGTAGGTAAGTGTGAGGAATGCGAAGCATTTCCTTTGTGTTGATTACTTGGAATTTATATAAATAATAATACGGAAAATAGGTTACTATTTGCTGACAGCTGTTAACGCTTGTTACCAGCTGTGAGCCCCACTACAGTCGTGTTTGGTTGGACCGATGAATTATGGAGAGAGTAATCAACGTTTATCGTGTAGGAAGAAGTGGTGAGTGGATACATTAGCATTTATTTGAAAAACACTCTGTAACATTTAATTTCAGGAACTGAATGTAAAGAAACAAAAGCTAAGTGCTTCTAATAAGATAGGTACTTCATGTAATAGAAAAAAACCACATTATATTATATTACATTTTCTATATTCAGCGTTCATGAAACCTAGCTTTAGCAAAAATGGCGTTAAGATTAATCTTTGTGACTTCATTTGTGAATATTAACCAATATTTTTCAATAGTACTTTGTTTTGCACACATGTTTTTAGTGCTTCTTTTATGTATATGCAGACGCAAACACAATAACATGCATTTCTTCGTAATTTCTGATATGATATCTTCGTAAACAAAAAAAATCTAAACGTTGACTCGGTATATAAGTGTATCATCTTCTAATCGTTCAGTGTTAAGGCGACGTGAGCTCCGAAAACGGATTTTTAAAAAATCGTAGCTCTTGTTTGGATTATAATACGGCTGCCTTAAATTTAATTAGCAATAATGAGGCCTTTCTCGAGGGAAATCAGCTATTCGAATCCTGAGTTTTTGACTTTCACTCGATAGAAAAAAATCACGAACATATGTCTAAAATACACTTAAAAAAATTCTAACAAATTATGCACATCAGCTAAACATATTAAAATTGGTTTTTTAAATTGGCAATGTCATGTTTGAGGGAAATCAGCTATTACTTTTTTATTTATTAAAACGCACAAAGAAATAAAATTAAAAAACATGATATCTGCGCTTCCAAACACGCACTTCCATCTCGCTCACGCTTATGCTCAGTGAGAGGGAGAGAAGACCACGAACCTACGTCCCCTTAAAGTTATTTCTACATTTACTACATAAGATAAAGGTCTGTGAGCCCAAAGAATGTAATATAGAAAACCATACTTTGCGGCATATTTCATTTTATTTTATTGCGATGTCCATTAATAGGGGCAACGGTTAATCGCATCCACAGGAAGATTTACCCTCAGTTTCCCTGCACGTGTCCCCGGGTGGTGCTAAAGGGCAATCAACTTCTGGCTGTTGCACTGCTTATTCTAATAGCCTCGCAGCAACATACAAAAAAAACCCACGAAGGTCTCAATATAAATTTGTAACGAACTGTATGCCAAACGAATTAAAAAAAAAAATAGAATCAAAGTAGCAAACTTAGTTTTTCGAAAAAATAAAAGATTTTCCCATGACATGCACGTCATGAAACGTCTTGTAGTACAAAGCTATGAACTTTACACTTACATAATTTAGAAATCATATAATGTCAGTAAAGTTTTAGATCATAATCAAAATACTTATTTTATATAAAAACTTGCAAAATTAACTGAAATTTTGATAATAGAAAGAATTAACTTATAGTGTCTTGGAGAAATTAATTTCATTTAAACCTATGTTCCCTACCAATCAACAGAGAATTGTTCAAAACACTGTGTATAGTTTAAATTATCTGTCTTCGATAAAAAAAATGTAGTCAATAACTTTTTTCACACGCCGTTCATTGACGATATGTCCCACGCGCGTGTGCAGAATGTTTAACAATACTGCTTAAGGGCTATTTTGAGCGGATTTACATACAATAGTATTTTTTTTACAGTTATGCTCGTATAATGGTATTTATATGTTATTACTTTATTATCTGTGCAGATTATCAACGTTATTGGCTATCCGAGCCACAAGCATGTGCATTCGCGGTACTGGACACAGATTCAGGTCTGTAAACCATTTTTTCGGCCTTAACGACGGGGCAGGGGACCGATTTTTGACTTTCGAGCGCTCGACTTTTTAACTCGAAAACAGTCAAAAATTATGAAATATTTTTTGGAAATAGCGATAGAAAAATTAAGAACGAGTGGCATTGACCACTCGTATTTAATTATGTCGGTAGAAAGTAAGTGCCAATCCTAAATTTAAACTAATTATGATAAGGTAATTGAATGGCTAAATCATTTGGTCACTGAACAAATGATATTATAGGTAATATATGGCTACATTGTACTTTATCACGTGGCTATCATCATAGGGTCCCGTTTTACTCTTTGAGTACGGAACCCTAAAAATTATGGCCCACCCTGTACTTGTTGATTATATTAATGCGCATCCCTATTTGCATCTTAATATTTTATTACGAAAAACAAAAGTATAATCCAGCATTAAAACAACTGTAGCATTAAAACTTTGTTATGATTTATTTTTCTGATGTTATAATTATTCTAAAGTCCTATTTAACGAGCTACGTTGATTATTCTATACAAACCTTTTATTAAACAAATGGGTGGTAATAAACAGTGACAAACTCAAAGGCCAAAATAATGTATGCCGTACGATTAAATCTTAAATAAATTAAACAAATAGGATATTATGATGAATCCCATGAATATAGCTTAATTGCAGTGAATTATTAGTTAACTAGCTGTTGGGAATCTTATATTGTGAGTGGCTTTATGGTTAAAACATTTTTATGTTTTTGGTAAAAAAAACCCCTACCGTCTATTACGCGTCCGGTTGAACAAGAAGTAGCTTTTAACATTCATATAAACAAAGGTTATTAATTTGATCCTACGGTGAGCTAGAGATGTGGTAATCTTTTAATCACTCACACAAGCTACAACTTGTCTAGATGGGGGTCTGGACGCCTTAACCATTTGACCTTCCTTGCTAACCTATGGGTTAATGACCCAGAGAATGAAGCTACCAGTGTTTCCAACTTAACGGTCTGTTTCGAGAAGAAACACCAAAGAAACTCGACCGACATCTTTTAGAAGTGACATCATCATGCTCCTAGCGTTATTCCCGGTTGTGCCCCTAAATGAGCCCGGGGTCCGCTTTGACACCTAATCCCAAGATTTAGCATAGGCGCTAGTTTTACGAAAGCGACTGCCATCTGACCTTCCAACCCAGAGGGAAAACTCTTATTGGGATTAAAAACATTTATTTATAATTTATTTATAAATTTGTAACGAACTGTATGCCAAACGAATTAAAAAAAAAAATAGAATCAAAGTAGCAAACTTAGTTTTTCGAAAAAATAAAAGATTTTCCCATGACATGCACGTCATGAAACGTCTTGTAGTACAAAGCTATGAACTTTACACTTACATAATTTAGAAATCATATAATGTCAGTAAAGTTTTAGATCATAATCAAAATACTTATTTTATATAAAAACTTGCAAAATTAACTGAAATTTTGATAATAGAAAGAATTAACTTATAGTGTCTTGGAGAAATTAATTTCATTTAAACCTATGTTCCCTACCAATCAACAGAGAATTGTTCAAAACACTGTGTATAGTTTAAATTATCTGTCTTCGATAAAAAAAATGTAGTCAATAACTTTTTTCACACGCCGTTCATTGACGATATGTCCCACGCGCGTGTGCAGAATGTTTAACAATACTGCTTAAGGGCTATTTTGAGCGGATTTACATACAATAGTATTTTTTTTACAGTTATGCTCGTATAATGGTATTTATATGTTATTACTTTATTATCTGTGCAGATTATCAACGTTATTGGCTATCCGAGCCACAAGCATGTGCATTCGCGGTACTGGACACAGATTCAGGTCTGTAAACCATTTTTTCGGCCTTAACGACGGGGCAGGGGACCGATTTTTGACTTTCGAGCGCTCGACTTTTTAACTCGAAAACAGTCAAAAATTATGAAATATTTTTTGGAAATAGCGATAGAAAAATTAAGAACGAGTGGCATTGACCACTCGTATTTAATTATGTCGGTAGAAAGTAAGTGCCAATCCTAAATTTAAACTAATTATGATAAGGTAATTGAATGGCTAAATCATTTGGTCACTGAACAAATGATATTATAGGTAATATATGGCTACATTGTACTTTATCACGTGGCTATCATCATAGGGTCCCGTTTTACTCTTTGAGTACGGAACCCTAAAAATTATGGCCCACCCTGTACTTGTTGATTATATTAATGCGCATCCCTATTTGCATCTTAATATTTTATTACGAAAAACAAAAGTATAATCCAGCATTAAAACAACTGTAGCATTAAAACTTTGTTATGATTTATTTTTCTGATGTTATAATTATTCTAAAGTCCTATTTAACGAGCTACGTTGATTATTCTATACAAACCTTTTATTAAACAAATGGGTGGTAATAAACAGTGACAAACTCAAAGGCCAAAATAATGTATGCCGTACGATTAAATCTTAAATAAATTAAACAAATAGGATATTATGATGAATCCCATGAATATAGCTTAATTGCAGTGAATTATTAGTTAACTAGCTGTTGGGAATCTTATATTGTGAGTGGCTTTATGGTTAAAACATTTTTATGTTTTTGGTAAAAAAAACCCCTACCGTCTATTACGCGTCCGGTTGAACAAGAAGTAGCTTTTAACATTCATATAAACAAAGGTTATTAATTTGATCCTACGGTGAGCTAGAGATGTGGTAATCTTTTAATCACTCACACAAGCTACAACTTGTCTAGATGGGGGTCTGGACGCCTTAACCATTTGACCTTCCTTGCTAACCTATGGGTTAATGACCCAGAGAATGAAGCTACCAGTGTTTCCAACTTAACGGTCTGTTTCGAGAAGAAACACCAAAGAAACTCGACCGACATCTTTTAGAAGTGACATCATCATGCTCCTAGCGTTATTCCCGGTTGTGCCCCTAAATGAGCCCGGGGTCCGCTTTGACACCTAATCCCAAGATTTAGCATAGGCGCTAGTTTTACGAAAGCGACTGCCATCTGACCTTCCAACCCAGAGGGAAAACTCTTATTGGGATTAAAAACATTTATTTATAATAGCGTTTTTTTTCTTTACATCATTTTAAAACATTATTCTAAAATGCTTTATTCAAGAATCCAACAAACTTTACATCCGGAAGTATTTATATAGATTTAAATAAAACATGTTTTTTTTTTTTATTATTTATCATGAATATTATAAAGCAAATGTATATGAACCAAAATAAACATAAAACCATTTATTCATATTTTTTCTGACTTTTCAGAAGCCAGTTAAGTTAAATTTTTTTGATGTCTGGAATTTTGTTGGATTTTGTCGCAACGTAACTATTTAATTGATAATGTATCCATAACAAAGAAAAAATCAGCTATTATAAATTAATTCCAAATTTCAAATTTTTTCCATACAAGTTGTCAGTTCATTGCCTGGACTACTGTCTATGTTGAAAGGGATAAAAACTGGTTTTTGTAAAAAAAAAATGAAAAGTTGCTAATTATTTATAACTGCAGATTACCTTGACATCACTTATAATATATAAACTATGCCTATTTACTTAATGTATTAATAGTTTTATTAACGATTCACCTACTCGTACTTCGGCAATACATACCATATAAAAAATAGGCCAAGTCTCGAAACTATTTCACAGTAAAAAGTGGTGAGATATTTCATAGAGCCAAGTCAGGCATTCTTATTAATATTTATTTGCTTGCTAAATAAAATTCTGCAACTTTACTGCATTTACTCATTTTTGCGTGTTTTTTTTTGTTTTTCTCGTTTTTTAAACAATTTTTAAATGTTTAGTTTTATTTTTGTATGTTTTACTGTTCTTTTTTAATGTTATTTCTTTTTTCGAATGTGTTATTGTTTTTTCAATGTTTTTTAACGAGCTGTTTTTTTGTTTTTCTCGTTTTTTAATAATATTATATGTTTTTTTTCAATTTTTTTGATGTTTTGTCTATTTTTTAATGTTTAAATTTTTGTTTCGTCTTTTTTGTTAGTTTTTAAGTTTTTTCTATCTTATTCCCTTTTTTTTGTTTTTTTTTCTTTTTTCAATGTTTTTTTAACGTTTTTTTGAATGTTTCAGCTGCTGTTTTTATTTTTTTTCCTTTTTAAAATGTTTTTTTTTGTGCTTTTGTCGTTTTTTAATGATTTCTAAACGTTTTTTCTTCCTTTTTGTTTTTTTTTTTGTTTTCTCTTCGTAGGCAGATTTGCTACCCACTAATAAGCTTAACCGGTCATCATCCTAGTGTCATCGGTATCATAGTGTCAATTCGTCCTCAGAGGCCCTAGTCACAAAATTTTATTTAGCAAGCAAATAAAGATTAATAAGAATGCCTGACTTGGCTCTACGAAATATGTCAGCACTTTTTACAGTGGAAGAGTTTCGAGACTTGGCCTATTTATACATGGAATATTTTTATGGGATTGCATTTCTTTTTGTAGACTTTGTATGGGAATGTTTATTTACCAACCGCAAATAACGTTTGTACATTTTTGCAGGAACTAACTGCAAAAGTAACTTTGTAGTCAAATGTATTTGTATAGGATTACAAACTTACTTATGCAGTTTGTATATCTCTGAAACGTGACTGAAATTGCAATATTTACAGGTTTTTTTATGAATGAATAGGCTAAAAACGAATTAAATTTCAAATTTGCAGCTTGTGGGTCTGCTAGAGGTACCTTAGAATTATGTTGATCATTAGAAAGGTGAGTCTGCGGTGCGCCAGATCCCGGTGTTCTGTTCAAGGGCCGGCCGGCGTTATGACATTTTACATTCCAACTTGTAGCATAGGTTCCGCTCTTGCGACTTTACTCTGGCTGGCCGGTTAAGGCAAGCACAGAGGCGAGGGCCAGATCACCTGGTCCCTCTGGAGGTTAGGGGTCCGCGGTGTCGCCACTCACCGTCAGCTCGCCACAAGCTGCCCCCGCGGGCTTATTATTATTATTATTATGTTATGTTATAATTTAATTACCTTACGGTCGAAAACGAAATGGATTTAACCCACCTGTCACTTCTCAAATCGAAATAATTACGGTACGCTGCAGTTAATTTGTATTACCTGACTGCATAAAAAAAAGTAACCGGGTCATGTGGCGCTATAACTTCTTCGATTTATGACAGGTTTGGAATATTATTAGAAATACAGTGTGTGACTTCGATAAGAACATATATTTTAAGGGCTGAAAGTATAATCCCTAATGAACGTGAATTGGTATCTCTAGTTTAAAAATAAACAGTTCTTTTTTTCATCAATAACTTAATTTTCTTACTTACTTAAATTTCGTCTCGTTTTCTGAAATATTCCGAAAAGCATGATATCCGCGCTTTTGAACACGCACTTCCATCTCGCTCACGCTTATGCTCAGTGAGAGGGAGAGAAGACCATGAACGTGTGGAGCATTAAGCGTTCACGACGTTTCATATAAATAGTAGCTAATTCAGTTCATTATTCATTCCCAACAGGATTAAGGGGGTGAATATATCATCAGTTCCACTTCACCAAAATTACGATTTCCGAGTGTAAATCTCTCTCTCTTCCCAGCTATATATCCCACATGGTGGTGGGGTCAGCTTTCCTCGTCTTACTTCTCCACTTCGCTCTGTCCTCGACATCGGTTTCGGATAACTTGCTCTCTCTTATATCTCTTAGCACTACATCCTTCCATCTTGTTCTGGGTCTGCCCCTGGATCTTCGACCAGAGACGGAAAGTTGTAGTGCCAAGTTACCAACATAGTTTGGTGGCCTCCTCTTCACATGACCATACCATCGCAGCCGGCTTTCTTGGATCTTATCGGCGATGTCACGGACGCCCAGGCTTCCTCGTACGTACTCGTTGCGGATTTTATCGAGCCTGGTAACGCCGCACATCCACCGTAACATCTTCATTTCGGCAACTTGGATGGTATGGACATGCTTTTGAGTCAACGCCCACGTCTCGCTTCCATACATGAGAACCGGCCTTATAGTATAATGCACGAGTTATAATAGAAAATCATCATCATCATCATCATAGAAAATACTGAAATTACAACGTGTGTACCTATAAAATTTGAGGGTTGTCCTCAATTTCTCTGGGATTCCATCATCAGATTCTAACTTGGTGACAATGGAACCACCTCAAAGAATACGCTTTCGAAAAAAAAAAGAACTTCAGAAAACGGTCCACAATTGAAGGAGAAATCGGCGAACATAAAAAAAAAAATAAAAACATACCTACCGTGGAACATTATAACCTCCTCCTTTTTTGCAGTCAGTTAAAGATAATGAATCATGTTATAAATCAAACAACGTGTCTTGTCATCGATTATTATCACTGAAATCAAGTCAACGTTGGTCATTTTAACCTACTTACTTGAAGAATGAGACAAGTTTTTATCGACGATGAACGATTCTAGCGTGCTAGACTCCTACTAACATCACAATGACAAGTCTTAGTTTAGTGTTACCCACAAATATTTCGCCTCCAGGCCGCAGTACTGTTTTTCCAGCTCTTAAAGAATGACTCACGTCAAACCGTGCCGAACCCAAACCGACTCCGTAACATATAAACTAAACAAATCGTTAGTCATAAGAGTCCAATTTTATACGTATCGAACAATTTATAACCTTAAAACGTAAAATTGTACTCAAATAAGATTCGCCGAGATACGTATATATTTATTAACGAATTATAGATGCATTAAAACATTCACTGCCAAAGAATCGCTACGCTCGTAGCCGAACCCATGGTTTAACTGCTAGGTAAACCGCTCGGCGGGTTCCTGGCAGTGAAAGTGTTAAGATTTTATTTGAATTGTTTTGATTGCACTTTGCTTGCGCAGATGATGTTTATAGTGCTTATTGAATAAGAATTACATTCGAATTGAATTTTGAAAAGGAATTCATTGTTTGCTGAGCAACGTGGCCCCCGATGTAGAAATGTACGAGGAACTAGTTTCTGCCTGAGACTTTTTGTGCGTATACATGCTATTCTGATGAATTAGTTTACTGTTTAGTACCTACTTACTGGAAAGTTTCATCAAAATCAGTTTGGAAGATTTTAAGTGAGTACGCGTGCGTCAATAACATTTTTAGTCTGAGTTACTGTTCAGTCTTTTGTGTGGATACATCCAAAGTTTTATGCTTATTTTAGTTGATGGATCTTGTGATATTTGAGAAATGAAACGCCGCAAGTACGTAACACAGCTGATGCTTTATTGCGACTGAATAGCGGTATTCAAACAAATGATGAAATACGTAGGTATACCCACATATCCATACATAACACCCTTGCACTTATTCTAATATTTATTACAACTGTCTACACGGTCGGCACGGACCAAGGTCGCCCGGTCGGAGGGGCATGTTGGCGACCGTCTATCAGGGGCTTAAGAAATTTAGCTCCAAACAACTGTCTACACGGTCGGTGCGGACAAGAATAGGTCTAGGTTTTGTCCGCATTTCATAAAAGCCGACTAAATGGGTTATTAGAGTGGCGAGTTTTCCATCGTCCTACATATTGTTAATAAAACTATTTTTCTTGCTATTTATATAGTGTCCGGCTTTACCATAAAGCGAGCAATTTATTTATTTCCAAAATTAAATATTTTATTTTATGTATGACCACGCGTAACTTTTTACAGAGTAGTTCGATTTTGATAATTATTTTTTATTGGATAGGGTATAACCCCGAAGTTGGTCCCGTATAAATTTGGAAAAAAAAATAGGGGGCGATTGATTTTTCGTCAGTTAAAACTTTATTTTTAAAGTACCTAAATTATAACCCCCGAAGGAAAAAGAGGGGTGTTTATAAAGCTTTTATTAACCGTCGAATGTTAATAATCGGATAACTTATCCGATTACGTTTACAAGCTGAGTTTGTTTATGACACCTTCAACGACCCCTTCGCGTGCGTGATACACTGTTCGCTTAACTTCGCTGAACCTACGGCGCCTTAAGAGTCCCCAGCACAGTCGACTAAAGTCAACTCTCCATACAAAAAAATAATGACAGAGAACCGTTTATATGATTTTAAGACCAATCTTTGCAATTATTTTCTATCGAGCCGATTTGGTCCAATTATGTTTCCAGTCCGTCTACTGTCTTGGAAATATGATGAATATTAACTGTTTTTTTTGATGTGCAAGAACAAACAATTTTTCTTAAATAACTGCTTAAATAATATCAATTTCAACAAATTATAAAAATATCGGTTTTCTCCGGGCAGTTTCGGTAAACGAACCTTTATATTTCACTACCGAAAAATATTAAATATAAATTATGGGTTGATTGTTTGAAGGAAATTAAATTGCGGTTAGATCGTCTACAGTCACCAAAAACGATGTCTCCAGGGCTGTTATGTGTGCACTTCGTGAGTTTCAAGGAAAGATAATTGGTACCTGATTGGTACCTGCTTTGTACATGTGGGTATAATGGGTATATACCTTTCTTCATTTTTTAACAAATCGTCTCATCTTTGGGAACCAATAAGTGGCTTGCAAGCGCGCCAAAGTTTTGTCAAACCCGAAGTGTCCCACGTCATCATGATTGGCCTTCATTAGTTGCCACCTGGTACCACTTGGGACAACCCAACGTATTTTCGTCAATTATGCGGTACACTCGCCCATTAACGAGTTTATAATTTTTGGATATGTCAAGGGCATCTTTACATTTGGGATCGCCTAAAGTCTCCGCGATATTTTTAATGTCTTCGTCTGTCTGTTGCACTGTCGCAAGCCAATCGTCAGTACCTACTGAAAGTACATCTAACACGTGATCTACGTCTGGATTACCGTCTATAGCACCCCTGCTGAGGGTATCTACGTGTGCCATTTTGTCACCAGGGCGGTACTCTATAAAACAGTCGTATTCTAAGAACTGCAGCCACCAGCGAGCAATTCGTGGAATTAAGTCGCGTTTACTTAAAGTGGTACGCAAAGCGTTGCAGTCTGTCACTATTGTGAATCTAATACCCAGTAAGTAGTGTTAGACCAATCAAATTAGCTTACCCTGGACATAATTCGTAAACTCGTTGTTTTTATTGTTTTATCGGATTTTACTATTCAGTATCAAATATTAATGAAATATATTAAGTAAAAAATCCGCGATCGTAACCGTAGTTAAAAAAAACACGAGTTAACGTACACTACCTAACTTTTTCCTAAAAGTAAAAAAGGTAACCAAGTACCTTGTTAGTATAACTTAGAGGTGGATTCAAATTCGACCACTTAATAGCAAAATTAAACTGAAATCAAATTCGCATATACGTTTTTTTTCACAGTTTTCCTCTGATCTCATTATCTAGACAAGCCAAAATGGTAACTATGATGTTTTTATCTGTTTAAGCTATATTGCGTCTTTTTAGACATTTAAGACAATATTTAAACATTTATTTGTAACGTTTTAATAATAATGTATTTCTCAGTAATTATAAATAGTAACTATGATTTTTTTGTTTACTAATAGCCTTTTGTGAACGATAATCATGATTTCATCAAAATCAAGCATGTTAATTTCACGCTTAAGAAATTGAAAATTTAATTGAAAATACTCGCGACCTTGTCGTGGAGCCAGATGCATGCGGTGGGTGCGAGGCGGGGAGAGAGTGGGGCGCCAGCGGGCGAGCGCACGGCGAACCCGTCTTAACGAGTTTATTTCAATTACGTGTTTTGCACCGACCGCGCCGTGTACAAATAAAACAAAAATAACGGAATATCCTAATTGTAGGATTTTTAGCTCTAATGAAAAAATCACAGTTTGTCCTTTACGCCCTTTGAAAACTCTGGTCCAAAGGGCGTAAGGAACGATTGATTTGCTTTTATCATCGAAAACATAAGTAAACTCTTAACTGTTAAGTAAATGAAAGAGATGATGTCATGATCGTGGTTAGCATAAAAAAAACCGGTCAAGTGTTCCGGACCACCCCGTACAATAGAAACAGGTCCACTATAAACTGACACTCACTAAGTATGTATTTACATACTTAGTGCGTGTCAGTTTATACTGGACATCAAATTTTCAGTGATGTAACTAAAAATCTACGGTTTTCGCAATTTTTCCTTTATTTGTGCTATAAATACTTCGTACCAAATTTCAAGATTGAGAGTTCACGGGATATGGGCATGGGCATTTCGTCCCTTACGCCCTTTGAGCCTACGGTAGTCGATATCCTTATTGGCAAAATTGAGCCGACAGGCCAGAACGCCAAAAAAAAGAGAAGATATGCTTATTGTCACCCACCCAGAGATGGGATAAATTTATTCGAATACGAATAACGTTTAAGAATAAATAGGATTATTTGCGAATGACGAATAAATATTTCGAATAATTATTCGCCAATATTTATTCGCGAATAACTTCTTCATTCGCATAATCATTCGTAATGCTTTTCGGGAATAATATTTTGAACGAATATTGTAGGAATGCTTTTTAATGGAATATATCTCAAAAACGTAATAATTTCCTACAGACAGAACAGAGATACCAAGTTTCAAAATTTGTTAGAAAAAGGTTACCGCTTCATCAAGGGTACCAATTAACATCGCCGTGCATGGTGAACCGGATATTAATTGTAATTATTTCACCTGTTTTATTTTTACTATTTCGGCTTTACCACGGGTGAAAAAAAAAACCGGTCAAGTGCGAGTCAGACTCGCGCACCGAGGGTTCCGGACCACCCCGTACAATAAAACCAAGTCCACTATAAACTGACACTCACTAAGTATGTACTTAGTACGTGTCAGTATATACTGGACATTCAATTTTCAGTGATGTAACTAAAAATTTACGGTTTTTGCTATTTTTCCTTTATATGTGCTATAGGGCGTTGCTTCGCACCAAATTTCAAGTTTCAGAGTGCACGGGAAGTAGGTTTTGATTCCCTTGCGGGTTTCGAAAACTTGCGGAAATTTGCGGCATAAACGGCTGTATCTTTTGATTGCGTTGGCTTAGAAGTTTGATTTTTTCACAGCTCCAAAAGACAGTAAACCTGAGTATTTGATATAAATTTCAGCTTAATTCATTTATTTGTTGCAGTATGGGTCTTACAAGATGTTACATATAAATACAATTCCAGCATAACCCTGTTAGGGCACAGCAACTTTAATATAAAAAATATTAATTCTATAATAATGTATGCACACACTATGCACAGGAATTCAAACTTTTAATGATTGATACCTCCAAGCGTTCCTGAGAAAAAGGGTATTGACAGACGGACGGACGGACAACAAAGTGATCCTATAAGGGTTCCGTTTTTCTATTTCGAGGCACGGAACCCTAAAAACACACAGATCAGAATATAACATGATTAAGTACATACAATGTACAATTACAGGTATATAGTTGAACAATCTTACATGCGTAATCGCCTCTAATAACATAACATTGATCCAATTACAGACAGTGGCTGTCCATAAATTACGTCATTTCAAAACAGGGGGGGGGGTCTATTGGATGACGGTAGTCATTTTATGAGGCGGGTAGTGTCCATTTAGGAATTAACAGGATGATGATAAGATAGGGTCAAGAATTGACAAAAAACAACCGGCCAAGTCCTGAGTCATGGATGTTTTCTGTGTATTTAGGTATTTATTTATCTATATAAGTATGTTTATCGTTCGTCTAGTACCCATAATACAAGCTTTGCTTAGTTTGGGACTAAGCCGATTTGTATGAGATTGTAAAAGAAAATAAAACTGGTTTTTAGTATTTGTTGTTATAGCGGCAACAGAAATACATCATCTGTGAAAATTTCAGCTGTCAAACTATCACTGTTGTTGAGACACAGCCTGGTGACAGACGGACAGACAGACAGACTGACAGACTGACAGACAGACAGACAGACGGACAGCGGAGTCTTAGTAATAGTGTCCCGTTTTACTCCTTGAGTACGGAACCCTAACAAAATGGTTCAGTTTCAATTGTTTTCTCGAGTTGTTGAGTTGCCGCTGAAGATGGAATTGTCCCGTAAAAATTTATTATGACTTTCAAAGTGGATGAACACAAAAACAATGTGGAGACCGGATGATTGCTGCTTTTAGTAATGAAACACCTTCAAAGACGACAATATACAGGTGGTATTCAGAATTTCAACGTGGCCGAGTATCCCTCACGGACTACGCGCGTGAAGGTCGACCAAAATCGGCAGTTACGCAAGAAAACGTCCACATTGTGAGTCAGCTGATAAAAGAAGACAGGTATGTGACATATCGGGTAAATTTAGGAGTCTTTGGGGATTGGAATGAGTCAGATACAAGTTATTTTACAGGAAGAACTAGGCGTGCGAAAGTTGTTTTCCCGTTGGATCCCGCACTTATTGTCTGACGAGCAGAAAACGACTCGTGTCAATTGGTGCCGCAAAACATTGAATAAATTCAACGGAGGAAGCTCAAATGCAGTTTTTAGGCCAACAAAAGTTATTCGCTCTCGCAGCAAGGCCAAGAAGATGGTGGCTATGTTTGTCTCCAAATCGGGTCACGTGGCTACTGTTCCACTTGAAGATCGTAAAACGGTCAAAGCCGATTGGTATACAAGTATTGGTTTGCCGAGTGTCTTTGCTGAACTTAGGAAAAAAGGCCTAGTCGCCGCATCATCCTTCACCACGACAATGCCAGCCCTCACACCGCTCGTAAAACAAATGAGTACCTGGAAGGAGAAAAAGTCGAACTACTGGACCATCCTCCATACAGCCCTGACCTAAGTCCCAACGATTTTTTCACATTCCCCAAAATCAAGGATAAGTTGCGTGGTGGGCGCGGTGTTTCAGACACCGGCAGAAGCAGTGGAGGCTTTTAAAATGGCCATTTTGTCGACTCTTTTTCAGCGTTCAATAAGTGTTTTAACGACTAGTTTGAACGCATGGAAAAGTGCATAAAATATAAAAGAGAATACTTTGAAAAACAATAAAAATACTTAAATCAATGTTACTGCATATTTTTTTTTATTCCCGAAACCTTCAGTTTGACCCTCGTAGTGACCCTGCCTGCGTAGCCGGAGGTCCCGGGTTCGAATCCCGGTAAGGGCATTTATTTGTGTGATGAGCACAAATATGTGCTCCTGAGTCATGGATGTTTTCTATGTATTTATGTATTTATTTATCTATATAAGTATGTTTATCGTAGTCTTGTACCCATAGTAGTTTGCTTAGTTTGGGACTAGATCGATTTGTGTAAGATTGTATAAGAAAAAAAAGAAAATAAAAAATCAGTTTTTTAGTATTTGTTGTTAAAGCCGCAACAGAAATACATCACCTGTGAAAATTTCAACTGTCTACCTATCACGGTTCGTGAGATACAGCCTGGTGACAGACGGACAGACAGACAGACAGACAGACGGACAGCGGAATCTTAGTAATAGGGTCCCGTTTTACTCTTTGAGTACGGAAACCTAAAAACGACGACGTAATATATGGACAAGCCCACACACATGACATATTGAAACAAACCTGTTAAATGCCCCATGAAGTGACTCATTTAACTCACAAAAATATTGTTAATTAGTAGAAAAGGGTATTAATACTTGAAAATAGGTACACTTGTAGTGATCGTGTTAAATTCGTGTACGTGTTACAACGAGCAACCGCATCCTTAAATATTATTCGTGGATTTTTTGGAATGAAATGAGAATAAATCATTCGTCATTCAAAAGTGTAGACGAATAAATTATTCGCGAATAAATGTTTATTCGAATAAGAATCATTCCAATAATGCCCCTTTCTGCACCCACATAAGTAACATATTTTATTTAAATAATTCTATACAGAAGACTGAGTGCTTATAAATAGGTAATCGACATTCCACGACAATTATGTCTCATGCTGAACAACTTAGTTATTATCGATCTAATGAACATAATATTTCAATAAATCTCCACCCTAGCCGAACCGTGGTAAACGCCACGTTCGTGTTTATAAATGTTTGACAATCATTGACCTATCCATAATAAATGAAGGCCGAAACGCATTGACAGCGGTGGCGAAGCGGCGGCGCGGCGCAGTGTGGAGGTGGTACCGGCTGTAATGTTCGATCTAATACGAATGGGTCCGCACAGAATACCGGCCGGGAAAAAAGCGTTCGGATCCTTTCATATTAGCTCGAACATTACAAGTACCGCCTCCGCGCCACCCCGCGCCGCTTCGCCACCGCTGTTAGTGCGTTTCGGCCTTGAATGCCTGCGACTCGCGACAGCACGGTCGGTAGTTGAGGCGCAAAGCAATGACGGCCTTATTCTGCAAGAGATAAGGTTCATATTAAAACTTAAGTACGAAAAAATATGAATTAATTAATAATCGTGGATATTTTTTGTTTAATCTGTTTCTTATAGTACTAATAATATGTTGACCGCATAAATCAAACACTTTCCAAGTAGTTATGTATTTTGGTTTTCCAAAAACTACCAATATTTGTGATTTTAGAAATCCGCAAAGAGAATCTGTTTAATTTTTAATAATTAATCAACAAACATAATATATTATTCAGAATAATTTGTTAAATTGCAGTTATCTATAATTTCTGGTAAGATAAGCCAGAAAATGTGTAACTTACTGAACTTTCTTTATTATTGATAGTCCCGGTTGATTAATTAGATTAATTTTGATTTCTTTAACTGGAATGCAAGCGTTATATCATAATAGAGGCACTTTTACAAAGTTACATATTATGCTGCACTTATGAAATCAGAATTTGTTAAAAATTTAGATTTTTGTTTTTTTTACAATGACGCGGAGCCCTAAAATGTTTAATTCTTTTTATTTTAACTATAACTAACAATACTTTACATCATAGAAAAAGAAAATTACAGTTATCGAATTATGTCCGGGTTTAGCTAATTTGATTGGTCTATGTCTAAACCTATTCAATGAGGCAATAATAGCGAGGGTCTCCAACTCGAAAGAGTGCAGTTTTTGTTCATCTGGACTGGTTTGCCTGCTATAGGTAGAAAGCAATAGGTTTAAACGCTACAGACTTGTCCTGTTGCAATAAAATACCTGCTACCCCGTACTTGCTCGCGTCGGTGTGGAGTTGGGTTAGTGCGGTAGGATCATAAAGTCCTAGCACGGGTCTTTGTACTAAAATCTGTTTCAATTTCTCAAATGATTCCAGTTCCTCACTACCCCAACTCCAAGAAGAGTCTTTCTTCAACAGACTGGTTAAGGGACGTGCTATCAAGGCAAAACCCGCAACAAATCTCCTAAAAAAACTAGCAAGGCCTACAAATCTTCTCACTTCGTGAACGTTTGTTGGCGTAGGGAATTTGGATATGGCGTCTGTTTTGAGAGACCCTGGCCTAACACCTTCTGAACTGACTTCATACCCCAGATAGTCAATTTTTTCATAGAAGAAATTGCATTTACTCATCTTGAGTGTAAGACCGCTTTTTGCTAGTAACCGCAACACCTCCTCCAGACGTACCATCGCTTCCTCAAATGTCTTGGCAGGAATCAAAATATCGTCCATATATACTAACGCATAAGACGACGCAGGCGAATTATGGATGATTTTATTCATTGTACGTTGGAATACTGATGGTGCGTTTACTAGCCCAAAAGGCATCCTATTGTACTCGTATTGACCCTGAGGGGTCACAAAGGCAGTCTTCTCTCGAGAGTCTTCAGCTATTGGGCTCTGATAATACCCTGACGCTAAGTCAAGGGTAACGAACAGTGAACTACCTGATAATAAGTTTAACTGGTCCTCAATACGAGGGAAAGGGCAGTGCTCCTTCTTGGTTTTGCTATTTAGAGCACGGTAGTCCACACATAATCTCTTCTCCCCTGACTTTTTGTTAACTAAAACTATAGGACTCGCGTACGGACTATTCGATTCTCTTATAATACCGCTTTCTAACATTTCTTTAATCATATCTTGAACTAGTTGGCGTTCGGTAAAGGACAACCGGTATGGGCGGTAAACGACGGGATCGGGTCATCTAGTTGGATCACCATTTCAGTTTCTGTAGTAAACCCCAGGTCTTTTAAACTACTCGAGAAGCAATGTTTATACTTGTCCAACAAGACTTTTAAGGACTCTTTTTGCTCCTTTGTCAGGTTTCCTCCACAACTGATTGGTGATTCATCTATAAATGACTGGTCACTAAAATGTAAGTTTTGAATTTGTAGGCTCTCAGTCAGTGCGTGGCTCCTAGTTATAAGACTATCCTTCCTTATAACCAGATCATTGTTACTAATATTCTGAATGAGGATCTTACCCACACCTTGTGTTAATTGATATTCACCGGGTAATAAGTAATGTTCATGACCCTCGATATTGCGCACAGTTCCATTAACGTAAACTTTCCCCGAGAAAGAGTTTCGCGAGCTAACGGGGATTGATTTAATTTCACCGCGTCCTATGCAAGTCTCTTCCTCGCACAAAAGTGGGCAAATCAAAACAGGCCCCTCACTAATCCGCTGAAAAATTACATCCGATTCTGTCTTCACTATTTTAACTGAAGGCCTTTCGGTGAAAGTGTGGCCTAGTAGTACGGGACAATTGATTAAATAGTCATCTACCACCAATATCTCTACTTGGTTTTCTTCTACACCCTGCACCTCGATTGTGACGTTAGCTTTGCCAAGCGGGTTATATGGCACGTTGCCTATTCCTCTTAATAATGGCGTTTCTCCTACCTTCCAGTCTATCCCTAAACGCTGAGTTTCACTTAGACGTAGCAAAGTACCCTCGCTTCCCAGATCAACGAGGCATTCTGAGAACACATTATTTATTTTTATGGGCATTTTGTACTTGGCACTTGAATCACCTGTGTTGTCTACTTTCAATACTGTTTTTGGTTTATCGTTGGTACTTTGCTTCGTCCCAGGGCATTCAGTGTCCTTATGTCCTAATAAATGACATTTAGAGCATTGAATTTTCGGTTTAGTGCATCGAAAGAATGCGTGACCGATTTCCTTACAATTGTAGCAGACCGTGTTGGATCCGGTTGGCTTCTGGGAACTGTGGCCTACTCTATTACCGGTAAATGCGTTATTTTTCAGTCGCCTATCTCTATCCTTAACCCTTTGCTGCTCGTTCGTGGACCTATCTTGACCGACTTTTACAGTCTTTAAAATTTTAAGCAGTAATTCCGGTTCTGCAAATTCTGCTCCTTGTGCTCCTAACCTAACACCACGATCTTCTATACCTGCTATAATACAATCAACTGCACGTTTTCCTGATATTTCACAACGATTTAAAAGATTAATTTTTGCGTAGTAGTATATCTCCAATGACTCCCTATAGCGTACCTTTTTATTTAGCATTTCCGTTAGTAATTCTGCATAATTATCCCTAGTCTGAAAAGATTCCTTTAATTTTAACTTCCACTCTGGCCAAGAAAATAGTAATGAGGGTAGACCTTGATACCAAGTCCTAGTTACACCCGTTAATTTCGGTAAGGCATAGTGGACTACTTGTTTATCATTCCAACCATAGATATGCGCACATTCGTCAACTTTATTCAACCACGTATCAACCGTTTGTTCTTTACATAATGGGTCAAAATCTGGAACCACGTTATTTAAGACAGGAAACCTATCGCGATCGCTTGAACTATTTAAACCCTTAAGTGCGTTAATAAAATTCTCAACAAATAAATTGTTATTGGACTCACGATCACGATGGGTTTCTTCACGGGATGGTGTACGAAGACGCGAAGCTCTGTGCCTAGGCCAGGATTTCGCGTGGTGCGGCTCGTACCACCCTGGAGTGCGCAACCGTGTCCTGGAGCGCCAAACACGACGATCCCGCGAGCTTGTCCTTCTTGAACGGGGTGACCGGGACCGACTAATTGTCAGTCGCGATCGCCTTCCGTGCGACCGCCTGGACCGTGACCGGCGATGGCGGCTGTCACGATGTTTTTCAGGTGAACGCATACGCCCTCGACCGCGGCTGCGGCTTCGAGTTGCATCAAGAAGTCTCAATAGCGGCGTCAGCGTCTCGCGAGAGTCTCGTCTAGGTCTATTACGTTCTCTACGAGAACTAGACCTGCGTTCATCCATGTTCTCGCGGCTTCAAAACATAACAGAAAAACAACAACCGAGTTAATAAATTGCGCTATACTTATAAAAAAAAAAGGTTTTCATTGACCTATTTGAACTTCATTTTTTTTTTTACACCATCATCCCCAGGGAGTACCCTGGCATGATAAACATGCATGACTAACCATATAAACCTCCGGGATGCCCCCGTTACGGTAGATACAGTTTAGCTTCCAACAAATTACTGAACCAAAATATCAAACATGTTCATCTCCAGGGAGTACCCTGGCAAGATTAACATGCATGATTAACCATACAAGCCTCCGGAATGTTTCCGTTACGGCAAATACAGTTTTAGTTCTGAAGTAGGTTCTATCGCATCACTTAATAATCTGGTACATAAAGGCAAACGGCAAGAAAAGAAACAGGAGAAAAAAAAATTGCAAAAGTATGAACTACTTATATGTTAGCTTTATTTTAATATTGCTAATTGCAATGATATGCATTCGATTATGCACGTTTTTTTTTTTTTTTTTTTACACATTTTTACGAGGGTAGGCCAAATGAAATAAACTGAACAAAGAATACTTACGTTTTCTAGGTACGCCCAATACTTAAGCGTTTCTCCTATCCTTTTGTGGGCACTAAGTTACTAATCCCGCTTTCTGAGATGTGACAACCGTATAGTTTAACTCAGAAGTAAGGGCGATGAATGCAAAACTTCATGAATTTGATGATCAGATTTATTACCACAGTTACAGCAGTACAATTTAAATTAGCTAACTAACAGCAATACAACTAGTGATTATCACCGATGCCGAGAAACGAATGACCAGCATGGCACTGCAATGCCCGCTGTTAATCCTGATCCCTACTACTATGCTCCCTTGTGATTGGTCGTTGATAACTGTCAATATCTCGACTAGGGCTCCCGCTACACGTGTTACACGCCCGCCCGGGTACCCGTACTCTTACACCCGCGGTGCTAAGCGCCCGTTCTACCTGAACACGACGGGCGGGTACCCGTGTACCCGTGTACACGTGTATCCGTGTACACGTGTACACGTGTACCCGTGTACCCGTCCAGGCGGGTTCGGACCGTCCGCCGCGACCGTTTGAGTTAAGCAAGTAGAATAAATTATATTACTCTTTTTGCATTAGTAATTCTAAGAGTTTAGTGTGATTGATGTTGTTTTATATTAGGTATGTGGCAAAAGGAAACATCGCAGGAAGCCTATGTTTGCTCTATTGTGTCATAATCTATACATATAAATGTCTATGTTCTGACTGATTTATTCACTCACTCACTCATCAACGCACAGCCGAAACTACTAATCTTAGTTGATTTTTGCACGGTAGGTTAGGGGGAGTCCACAAATTACGTAACGCAAAATTCTTTAATTTTTAACCCCCACCCTCCACTCATATAACAGCACCGTCAAGCTTAGCTGGAACCCCCCCAACCCCCCTTCAATTTCGTTACGTAACAAGTCTTCAGGGTAATATTCAGAAAAGAAAGAAGTGGTATTTTAGATACTTTTTAATCATAAATCTGCATTTTTTTAAAGAAACTTTAGTGTAACAAGTGTGCAACAAATTACATTGAAATTTTGCTGTGCAGTGGCTGTTGAAATACTTGAGTGACATTCTTTGTATGCCTTAAAGGCCTATTGATAAATTTCACCTATTTTCGATGTCATCACCTTCAAATATATTAATTTACTTATAATTTAGCGTAACAAACGGCACAAATCACAAACAACTGCGTCACTTGCAGTACGGCACTTTGGGGTATTGAATATTTGTACCGCATACCAATATTTCGTGTTATGTACATATTGCAACATGTATTTGAAATTGTGCTCACTCGTGGACAGCGAACACATTTTTTTACAAATTAGAACAAATTAAATTACATTTTTTCACAATCTAGAATAAAAGGCACAAATAACGGTCTAGCGATATGCTCCCATTTAATCTAATATTATGATTACTGATAACCAATTTTAGGTACTAAAATGGATATTTTTCCTACTACATGTTGGCTGACTGCGATAAAGCGACTGTTTTAATTGGAATAAATTACAATTACGTCATCAGATATCACGTGCCTTTTAAGATCGTTATTTTCTGTATGAAAATATAAGCGCATTTTGATAGAAACGTTCGTACGATATCACTTCAATATAAATTCAAGGAATTTACTTCCTTCAAACTGAAAACTCTAATAAAGCTCCAACGTTTTGAAAAGAGCAAACTTAGTATGTCACTGAAGTGCTCTTCCTTATGTTAGCTGACAATGATCACCTGTCGACTACGGACAGAAATCGAAATTATCTTTCCTTATTTCTTATAGCGAAATTAATAAAAATGACTTTGCATCCAGCTATGCTTAATAATCAAAATAACAAGGCTCCTGCGCTAAACTTAGAAGCGATGAAACAGTTTCCGGTAATTGTCAGACAATATTATTGTAGGCGCAAATCTTTCTTTCAAAGACAGAAATAGTTGGACTCTACTACATTATGCCTATAAAATAGGACACATTACAGTCGTCTATGCAATGAAAATGATGCACTGTTTTGTCAAAATACCGCAACTATTACTAAGCTGAGAAATGCCTAATTCTGGTACCCTTGGGTATAGCCAGGAAGAAGGGTCAGGTCGATGTCGAGGAGCATTTGCTCAACCTGACTCAGCACCTAGATTCTACTAAATCTAGATTTGGGGCATCCTTTTTTGCGTGGTTTTCAAAATCGTAGTTTGAGATACTATTATATATGTATTATGATACTATTTCAATCGAGTTCCGTGTAACTTGATCGAATGTAACATAATCTTAAATATTCCCATATTATTGAAGTGTCACTCTTAAGACCACTTTAGTGGCTAAGTGCTTAGCGATGTCTTATTGAGTTAGGTTTGACATGTGTGTCTTTTATTATATTTCGATGCTATTTCTAACGTCGACACAGCTACTAAAATTAGATTCAATCGAATATGACCTACCCCATTTATCTATCATCAACAGGACAAGTTCATCGATCCTCATTATTATGCAAACGGACTATATTTATAAATGACAATTATGCATATAAATAATTTTATCCTTATACCATTTTCATATGTCACAAGCTCGAAATTTACAAAGAGGACATATATATGTGTGTGTGTGTGTATGTGTGTGTGTGTATGTCTGCTAGTATTTGCGTGTACGTGCCTGTGTTTCTGTGAGTATGCGTGTGAGCGTGTCTGTGTATGAGTGAGTTGGTATCCGGTTATTCACGCGAAATGAAGAACAATATGTCACAGCAAAATAAGATGCCGGTCATAAAAGATTCTGTGACCTACATTTGATTTTTGGGCAGTATGGCCCAAAGTTCTTTATTGTCTCCATTTAAAACGTCTTGTCTGGTGCTAAAGACAAGTAAAGTCAAGTTCATCAAACTAGTTGATTCGCTGAATATGGTTATGGAAAAATCAATACTTAAATGTCTGTTAAAGGCGTGTTTATGACAGCATAAGACTACATGCTGAGATTTCATGGGAAAAAATTTTCAGGGTTCCGTCATATCAGAGCTTGGTCAACCTTCGTATGCCTTGTCCCGTCAAATTTCTTTCGGGTGTGTTGACGAAAAAATTTGCGTGTTTGAACATGGAAAACATGCATCATTTTCAACTATTAAACAGCTCAAAAACTGAAATTTCCTGGTTGAGAAGTGACAGAATAGCCTAAGCACCACGGATAAGGAAGTAAGCCATCCCGAACCACGTGTTCGCTGTTCTTACCTTCGGTTCGGACGGCAATTTATTTGTAGCCTGTAAAAGCCTACTGATCTCCCTCGGTAAGTGATAAACTGTTACTGAGGATAATTGTTAATAGCACATTAAATTATTTTAAAGGGTTCTGTGCTAGGAATAATTTTGCGCTTAACTTTAATGTCACAATTTTTAAGGGTGGACCATCCAGGAAAATACGCTTCTTATCAAACCTACCACCTGTAGTTTATGAGCTTCTGAAAAATAGTTGAAATTATGATATGTGATATTTTACCAGTCTCATGCCAGGTTTTCACCGGGAAACATGTCACCCAGTGCCGATACATCAATGCCTTTTTACATCATGGTGACGGAAAGTTTTAAACGATTCGCAGGTTGTTTTGCTCTAACTAGTGCAATTAAGTTAATATTTGAATGCTGGCTACCCCTAAATCCTCATATTTTGGGGGGGTTCTTGGTGGCATTGGTAGCTATCATAGTCGCGTGTGAGATAACATGGAACTTTGCTGAGAGAAGGAGGTAAGTGTTACACTCAGTTCAATTCTTTTGATGCTTCAAGGTCACCTTAGTAGGTTTCGACTCATTTGAAAAAAGAGTGTGTGTATGAAAAAAAATCTGTGGCCGTACTCGAGTGTACCTGGGTATATCGCTCCTATACGTGTTTTCTGGTCGTATTCCACTTCTAATCAACCAGACATGCCTGACAAGCCAGTAGTAGCCTTGGACAATAGTCATGTGGATTATACCCAAGTGCAAACCGGTCATCGCCCACCACTGATCCAACAATATTAGGAGAAAAATTCGAGAAATACTCTGATAGGTTCCCTCTTAGTATCTATTCTATGCAAAGTAAACACTGCTGTAGGTGAAAACTACAGTTCTAGCCATTTATCCAAAGGAGTAGGACTTAAGGTGATGAATGATGTGTAATGTTTCAGAATTTCTTGATAAAAATTTAGGGGGCATTAACGATTATTTTTTTAATATTGGTGACTGGAAAGTTGACCAAGTAGACTTTCAGGGTTACACCCATAGTATTCCGTCCCCACCATGTCATACATCTAGTTTACAACGCAATTGTACCATTTGTTTTTTCCAGAAGACGTACAAATCTGAATTTGCAGTTACCAGATGGGGAAGAAATCAGAATGCATCCAGTTTAAACGGTTTCTTGTCACTTCTGAGCGGAATATTTTGATTTCTGCCTCTGTTAAGCGGAAAAAGTGGTACTTTCCTTGCCAGGAAGTACATTCGTTGTTTGCGCTTGCGCAAGCAACGAAGTTATTTGTTTCAGGATGGCAAACATGTACTTTGCCTAACCACTAAACTGGGCAAAAGCCAAAATATTCTGGTGGGCAAGTGACAAAAAATAGTGTACGTACCACGAAGGAGAAAGTCGGCAATCACAAACGACAAGTTTGCTACCCTCGCCTTCGGCTTGGATAGCCACACACACATGGCCTGTAATAACTTACTTTCTTCTCTTGGTACTATCATGTGGAGTAGGCCTACAAGGGGAAACCGCATTAAAAAAACGCGCCTTGCACTCTACCTCTCGGGTAGGGAAAAAGAGTGTGGATTGATCCATCTATTCAACCTTTCGGTAGGAAAGGTTTTGTGATGTTCTCGAAAATCAACTCCAAAATATATGTGATTGTGTGTGATTGCGTCCGTGCGTGTGAATGTTCCTGTATTTTTGCCTTTTAGCGTGCCTATGTGTCTGTGAATATAAATCGAATTTTATATTTTTATCACCCGGAAATCAAGCAAATTGACGAAGTTTTGGTGATTTTTGCTTTCTAATTATTAGGAGTATTTATTCTATTAATTTAACTGATCAGTTGTATTAAATTGATTCTTATATGTAATCGACTTTGAATGTTTTTATACTTGTACCGGAGTTAAATGGCCAAACATTAAGCGGCAAATTTCATGAATAAAGCTGACTAGTATCTGGCTAATTTTTTTGCATTATTATTAGACACAATATAAAAGATGCGTAGCGATGTTTTTCAGTGGATTTCACATGATTAATTGTGGTTTTTTTTTTCAGGGAACGTAGGAGGAGGAACAGTGTTGACATGGATCCCGCATACATAGTTTCATGTAGATCAAACCACTTTATCTCTAAGCAAGTTACTACATTCCCCCAAAAATCAAAACCAAAAATACTAAATCTTTCCAGAATTTTCAAGGCTGTAGACTGTGCGTGTGTGTGTGTTCTTTTTTGTTGTGTCTTCATTGGATCTTTCTTCTATCGAATAAAGTAAAGTAGAATAATCGTAGGTATATGTACTATAATCAACTTATAACGCGATTGCGTCATCTATGTTCGAACCGTATTTGAGTAACTAACAGGAAAATATGTTAATAGGTCGATCTGACTATGTATTTAGGTATGAGCTGTTTAAATGAGAAAAATAAAATTATTATTGGCATATAATTATTTTTTTGAAAAAAGAAAAAAAAGTCTAAAATAGTAACCAAGACTCAAAACTCTAGTCTATCTGTAGACTAGAGTTTTGAGTCTCGGGTTCGAGCTCCAGCGCTTCCAAAAGTTTCTTATCGAGCTGTATTAATACAGCTTGTGCTTTCCCCGTCTGAAACAAAAAAACTTATCTTGCAATACACGCATGTTTATGCACCTGAGTCGTTCTTCTTTTTTACCGACAATCGCCTGTCCTCATCTTATTATAAGTCGCATTAAAGTATTGGTTATTATGTTTTTAGCGTTTGAATATACGTCCATATATTTATTTATCTATTAGTACTAAATACTCTTTCACTATCTCTAGCCAGTAATTTTTTTTTTTTATAAGTTTGTTTTTCATAGAATGGCGTGACAGAGTGGTAATTCAAAATATGGTCTCCGCTGAAAACAGTCAGCTATCCTAGGATGACGATGAATGCTGGAACGCTTCACGTAAAAATATATCCCTTCCAAATAAATTTAAAATGTTTGCCGTATGAAGGACGGTGTGGGTCGCAGAGTCATGATATATACAAATAATCAGTAGAGAAATTGGAATGACGGGATAGCTTAAATGGTAAAGTACCCGGCGCGTAACTGGGGGATATATTTTTATAAATAAATTTATTTGGAAGGGATATATTTTTTTACGTGAAGCGTTCCAGCATTCATCGTCATCCTAGGATAGGTACTGCGGAGAGGAGAGGAAAGGTAACATCGCCAATATATACAAATAAAATTTTCAAGAAATTGAAAAATATCCGGGACCGGGACTCGAACCCGGATCCCCCAGTTACGCGCCGGGTACTTTACCATTTTGCGGGACGCAAAATCGTGAAGCGTTCCACATTTTTAAATTTATTTGAAATTTATTTGGAAGGGATATATTTTTACGTGAAGCGTTCCAGCATTCATCGTCATCCTAGGATAGGTACTGCGGAGAGGAGAGGAAAGGTAACGTCGCCAATATATACAAATAAAATTTTCAAGAAATTGAAAAATATCCGGGACCGGGACTCGAACCCGGATCCCCCAGTTACGCGCCGGGTACTTTACCATTTAAGCTATCCCGTCATTCCAATTTCTCTACTAATTATTTGTATATATCATGACTCTGCGACCCACACCGTCCTTCATACGGCAAACATTTTTAATTTATTTGGAAGGGATATATTTTTACGTGAAGCGTTCCAGCATTCATCGTCATCCTAGGATAGGTACTGCGGAGAGGAGAGGAAAGGTAACGTCGCCGATATGCACAAATAAATTTTCAAGAAATTGAAAAATACACCGGGACCGGGACTCGAACCCGGATCCCCCAGATACGCGCCGGGTACTTTTACCATTTAAGCTATCCCGTCATTCCAATTTCTCTACTAATTATTTGTATATATCATGACTCTGCGACCCACACCGTCCTTCATACGGCAAACATTTTAAATTTATTTGGAAGGGATATATTTTTTTACGTGAAGCGTTCCAGCATTCATCGTCATCCTCTGTCCCATTATTTTCCGGAAAATCACCATAAAGAAAAAAAAATTATCGGCAGGGAAGAGAGCATCAATTAGTCCTAATAAGAAATCGATGCAACGTTTATTTAAATCAAATATTAAAACCATAATTATCGACAGTTAAAAAACCTAAAGAACAGAAAAATGTCGGTTTGCTGTCAGTAAAAAAGAAGAACGGCCCACCTACATTTGCGGATATTTATGAACTCTCAGCGCTAATCTTGTGCTTAATTGACTCTTGCAAAACCTTCCTGAAGGGTTATTATGTATTTCAAATAACGATGCTCTTTAAAACTAAATTAGTAAAAATCTATTGATTTTCAATGCCAAGTCAATCATTTGTATTTGGTAGAAACAGGCATTTTGCGCTACAGTGTAAGATGTAAAAATATGATAAATATCCAACGAAAAATCCACTAAAACAAAGAAATTGATAGATTTTCCTTTTGCGTCTAAATGCAGACATCCAATAGGGGTCTAATCGTTTCAGTGTTATTTTCGGCAAAATTGTCTTAGCAAGTTTGGTAAGTTTGAGTAACTAACCTCATCATTGTATTTTTCCCCGATAAACACGGGGATCTTCTCTTCAGGTTTTTTTTCCTCGTTTTTTTTTGATTCCTCCTGCGAAAAAATAATTATTAAAAATCTTGCCTGGTCTCAGAAAATTAAAATCCAAAGATATTCCTAAGATCTCATCATACAAAATTATAAAAAACAATAGTGCCGGCGTTTTTGTTGTTTCCCATATCATGATTAGTTTTTAGCTCTGGTCCCACTAACAAAGACTGCATCTCCCTATGAAACTGACTAAGTTATTAATTGTATGTTGACATTGCTAATTAATAAAAACGTAAGTGTACTTACTGGAAGCGTCATGTCGAAATCCGGCTTTCACTGGGTAATGAATTTGATGTGTCTAACTAGGTCGGTATCTAAACGCAGAATGAAATGAATTTCAATAACCATAAACCCTTCTGTACACAGAACGTATCTTTGTGGTTTTTACTGCTAGGGTTACCACAACTTTGTTTTATGAGTATGCTAATTCCCGCGATCATGTTTGTTAAGCAGCGTGGCATCATCAATCGAGTATTAAAATCTTAATCATTATTAATTATTTAATTAATAGAACGTTAAACTGTAGGTGGTATTCATTTTTATTGCGATCTGTTATCAGTCATAAATGTTATTATTCTGAGAACATTAATGCGTTGTTAATCAAGCAGTCAATTCTAGCACCTAAAGTTAAGAAAATATATATATCATTAGTAGTGTGATCCTAGAAGAACTCCTTTGAAAATTGCGATTGGCTCACAAAACTTTATTTTTCCGCTAACTTAACTCATGACAGCCCTATGAAATCTCGTACGTTCAGTAGCTATACACTTCCATATAAGGTAACATTGTCCTTAAAACTATTTGAAGGACTGAGTCAACGAAATGTTCTACGGTTTTTTCCTGTTGAACAGTTAGTGATGACTACCAAGCCACTAACTCGATAAAACTATTTAATTAACATTATTAATTATCGCACACATTTTTTACTCTCTAATTATTTGTTATTTTTTCTATCGACATACTAGTCCAAAAAACGTAGCCACGAACGACGATTTGTTTATGTTGGTAATATGGTTGGTTCGTAAGAATCCAATAATATTTAATGATGTAATTCAAACAAGAAGTTTTTGTTCCTCCGATAGAAAATAACTAAATATTTTTACGGCTTGCAAGCGTAGGCCATAAATTTGATTTCAATATTCATTAATGTCATGCAGATCTGAAAGACTTTACTCTTAAAAACGTTCTAGTTGAGCCATATTCCTAAAACGAAATAGCCACGTTTGTTCATTGTTAATATCGATCTATTGTTATTATTAAGCTTATTTTTTTTTTCTTCTGAAACTTGATTGTGAGCAATTTCTTGGGACTAAAAAATAACAATGTCATAACTGTCTTATGCTTCAAATCAGCACTTTGGGAAATAAAATCTACTATTTGATTATTGTAGCACCTGAAAAATACCTTAGATCATTAACAAACTTGTCTGTGAACACTTACGTTACCAAGCACTTCAAACTTTTAACAAATTATCCGTATTAGTGACATGTCTTTATGCATAATCAAGCAGTTAACACGACTGATATGCAATTTTTTGTAATACAGTATCAAACAATGATGATGTCATCGGATTCCCTCTTATTCCTTTGTCCCAGCCCATGCAGAGGGTCCCATAGGGCCTGTCTTATTGCGTCGTGACTTTAACACCCTTCCGAGGGGTGAGTTGAGCTAGAAACAGTTTCTTCCTCTCAGCAGCCATTCATAACCATATTTATCTCTGAGCAAAACATATGCTGTATGCTTGTTAAAAAATAGAAATATAATGGCAAAACCAAAACTAAAAACTTAAAAAGAAAGAAATGAATGGCAACCAAATCGGAGTTAACATAAGACTTTCCCAATTCTTATTATTATCATCAAAAACCCCGTAGTATGAAGGACGTATTGATCTTAGGTTTGAAACGAATTTCATCTATCAGTTATCGATGGCTTGATTCATGACGCCTGGACTAAGTTTGTTGAACAAACTGTCAATCCATCGTTCCACTTCATTCTGTTCAAGAGTGACTTAGAATCGTCACATGAGATCAACTTGCCAATTGATATTACTAAACCGAATTGTTTACAGTAGCTGAATAGCTGACAAGTGTGCTAGCAGATATTTCAAGTATTTGCAATATCAACAATCACCAATGACTAAGTCGCGACTGAAGCTGAACGATTTTTCCTAAACAATAGATCCTCATACTACTACGATAAGGGTGTTTTACTAGATCACATTTAAAAATAAGGGAACATTATGTTTTTAATATATATCCTTGCTCATATTGGCTTGGCGTTATCAACCCCATAAAAAATTTAATTATAAAATGTAGGACTATACCTATATGCATCAGACAAAGAGTGCAGTATACTACGCTGTTGTTGACTATTGCGTTGCAATTACTTTCTTTCCCGTCGTGCACCCTGATGGGCGCTGACCTATAAAACGTGCCTGGTTCTGCTTTTCCAACCATTCCGTTTCTTGACATCGGCGAAAGACGTTGGGTTCATGTGCTCAGTCATGGCAGTTGCAAGACTTACTGAATATGAAAAGCGAGTTAAAAGTGTATCAGCAGAACGCAGAAGACAGTTGATACGATTACTGCTCAGATACATATTGATTGTGTTGGAATTTTTTTTATCATGGTGAGTTTACATTGTTATCAAAATTACTAATATGCCATTAACATTATCAAATGCTGATAAATGATCACACATAGGATAGATTCACTCCAATAACTTATTAAGCTCTTTAATAGACGTTTCTAGTTTCCCATCTAATTTTCCATTTTCTTGAGAATCTAAAACATCTAGAATTTTATTACAGATGCAAAAATAATATTTAATGTTTTTCAGGCTAAAGAAGTACCTTCGGCTGATATTGCTGCTCACCTTTGACTGTAATCGCTAGTTGCCTCCGCCTCTATACCCAGGAAAGACCACAGTAACGTAAGACATTTTTAATTGTTTTTATGACCAAGGATATTGGAGTATTTGCATCGTGTTCATCTCGACTTTGAAATCATAATAATCTATTGATTGTTAATGAGTCCATTTATTACACCTGGGTTAAGTTTGTGGAACAAACTGCAATTCATTCTTATCGTTTAATTGTGTTTAAGGGTTATTTATGCTATACTAGTGACTTATCATCCCACTAATTATTCAGCATTACTGAATCAAATTGTTGACAATGTTACGATGTTTTACTTAATTCACTTTTTGAATAAGGAAAAGTTAGGTTCTAGAGTTTTAAGTTTTAAGAAATAAGAAAGAAAAAATATATACCATGTACCTCATTTGGCATATGAATGTCGAATTTCATTGTATTATAGATTAAGATATATGATTAAGTCCATTAGTATACGAATAGCATATAACATGCAAGATATTGTGAAAATTCGTATTTTTATAAAGTTTCCAGCATTATTTTTTTCAATGACTTTTTGATCGTTGTCATTAATCTATGTTAATATGCTATACTATCAAATCTTAAAGCCATGAGAGAGTTTTGAAAACGTAATCATGTGATTTTGATAACAAGTAACCCAGTGCTTCTTCTTACCACATAATGTTAGATTTAAGCTTAGAATTATATGAACTGAAATTTTTTGTACTCAAAGAGTTACAGCAGTAAAAGTAAGTTTTCTATTTTTGTATTACTTTACTTATGATTAATTAAGTTAATTAAGATACTGGATCAATTAAGTGTTAGGATTTAAAAGATAGAGTGTCTTATTTAATCAAGTTCATATTTCATGCTACACTCCAGTCACATGTAAAGCAATGAATGAAGCCAGTCAGACATATTTTGAGTCGATTTGATAAGTTTGCTATTTGCATTCAGATCGGCAAATGATATTTTATTTATTGAATGTCAGTAGATTTAAGCGAACATATGTACTTTCTGCCATACCCCAGCAGAAAGTGGCAATTCTAGCCTTGTTTTGTGGGAAGAAAGTACCTCTTTCTCTCCCTGAAAGAAACAACCGAATTACGTTGTGTGCATGCATAAAAATCTGTGTGTGAGCACACCGACTCGTATGCACACACGCAACGCATTCATTTGTTTCTTCCACGGAAAGAAAATGTTACTTCCTAACCGTAAAACTAGGCTAAAATTAAAACTTTCTGCTAAGGATATGGCAATAGTATGAGGAACTAGGGAACAAAGATAGGACATCCCGACTCGCGTCTTTATCACCCTCGCCTTCGGCTCGCGGGTTGGAATGTCCTACTTTGTTCCCTAGTTGCACAATATACTATTTCTAAAATCTTTGTTTATAGCTGCTTACTGCAGCTTGATTATCACTCATACCGTACTGTATAAATTCGATGCATCAATGAATGATAACCAAATATCCCCGTCGGATGTATTGGATTTTTCGTTTATACCATTATGTAAATGAATAGAAATACCTACGTTAAATTAGAAAAGCCTCAAAACATTTTGTTTTGGATTTTTTATGTCAATTAAATTTTCATATGCAGCAGCAATACTATTTTATACGATCTTATATTTTTATAAATAAAAAATGTATTTGTATGATTTCTTGTAATTATTTCATTCTCCCCTCTAAGCAACCTTAGATAAATGACGGGGTTAAGGTTAATCTAAAATAAATCGTCTACACCAGCATTTCTTATATCCATGTGATCGCCTTTCATGATCACTACTACTACACACTTATATGCAGCAGATTAGGCGTTCATAAGTAATGGGTCCAAAATTGTGGAAGGTACCATTTTAAATACTATGTCGAACCAATATGAAAATACATAATCTTTCTGCAATCGGCATGTTTTCGAGCTATCGTGTCTTGCCGGGGTCAGAAAATTAAGTCAGTCCACTCGAGCTATCAACCTTTTACTGATTATAATAAAAATAGATAAATATGTTTTGATTACCCTAAGCAAGATCGTGTACTGCTGTGTGGATTTTAAGGCTGCCTTTTCTGGTCAGGTGCAGTATGTTGCTACCCAACTGATGATGATAAACAATATCCCTTCATGGTTTTAATTGTGAGTATAATATGCCTATAATGTCATAATTTGAGCAAAAATCGAAGTCAGTCTCCTAAAACCTTATGACAAACTCATTGTGGTCCATACACAAAGGTGATAAATAAGTGTTAAAAACGTATTAATGTCACGAAGAACTTAAAGAACTGGTTTTCATAAAAGCTTGAGTTTTGTATCGTATTTTGCCGTATAATAGCACGGCTTGTGCCTTATTCTGCCCATTCATAATATATGGTTGACCTAAATCGTCAGACAAACGATACGTTGTCCTGGTATACCTCCATATTATCCATGAAACACTTATTCTCAATTCGGTAACAATAGCAGTTAAGGATAAGAAATTCTTTGTTTCTTTACCGAATCAGCTCAGTGAGCATACCTGAGGGTTCTTGAATGCCTGTAATAAGAATCGGTTAAATCTCATGAAGGGAGTAATTAGTAATTTTGAACCATGAGACCGTCAGCCGCTACATCATTATTACAAACATAGCATTTGATAGTATAGATATGTACTTCTCTATAGCTCATAAGTAGTGTTGAAAAACGACACTTCATAGTATCAACATCCGACTTTACTTGTAAACAATTCTGCTTGACCAAGTACAGTTGGTCGAGAGCTTTTGATTTCAGTAGTCGCTGCACTAGTGCTAATTAAAAAAATCATCAGGATTAAAGGTACGCATAGTGACTTCATTAAAAGTGTTTCGATCCGTGATTTTGATTCCAATAAGTGTCTCATATTCAGTTAAGTGTTTATTTTAAATTCGATTGTTATTACTCACCTTAGGTGCTTATTAAAGCTCTTAACAAGACCACAGCAAACGATGTGACATTTTGTCTTATTCGATCATTTTTGTAGAAAAACTACCTCTTGATGATATCAATACTTACTTACTTAGATGTAGAACCAGTAATTGAGCACCAGATCAAGCACAATTAGTTCGTTCATCTGATACAAGATTAGATAAGCTATTAGAAATACCTATTTGACTGTAATAAATGATATGTAAAGGAAAGCATTGTAACTTATCAATTCTATCTGTTTATTCATACAAATCGATTAATAAAAAACGTTAGAGCAAAATAAAATGTCACCATTAAAAAATATTATCATCGTTCAACTATTTAAGGTGAGCGAGCTAGTCTTGAGTAGCTAAAACATCGTCACCTACTTATGTAACTTGAAAGCTTATTGAAGTGTCACACACTGTTGTTAACGTTAACAGTGATATATGAGATGGTTAGCAGATGGCAACAAGCATCATATTTCATACGTTTTTTGCACTTTAAAGAGGAATTTAGCTAGCACATTTTTTCAAAATTTAAAAGTTTCTCGAATTAAATATTTTTATCATCCTGAAACTGAGCAAATTTACTAGTTTTTTTCTTGATTATCGTTTTTCAATTATCAAAATCATCCTTTTTCTAATCAAATTAACTCTTACGCAAAAATTACTTCAAATGTTTCTTTTTTTATGAAAAATTCAAATATTTAAATATACATCGTGCACAATGCTGTCTAGGGTTCAGCTATTTGTTCACTTTCTTATAGGGCACAGTGAGAAAGACGATGCACGGTGCCTTGCGCGTGCTAGGTCTAGCAAGTAAATCACGTTAAAAAACGCGCCTGAGACTTTACCCCTGAAAAAGTGCACAAATGAGTGCTACGGTTTATACGCACTCAGTGCGACTGAGTTTAGACTGATTTTATATTTGTGTTTAGGTATATTCATGTACATATGCTACCATCAACCCATAATGCGATTGCGTCATTGAATTCCTCATTTACCCGTATTTAAATAATGAACAGGAAAAGCATTTATCAGTCGACAAGATTATATATTTAGGTATAAGCTACATAAGGCAAACCAAGGTATAACTAGCTACTTGACGTAACTGACCGCTTAATACTTCGTACGTCATAAATAAGCATTTTATGCGTAGCCCGTCTTCTATGATAATCGATTGTCATTGCTAGGCTTGGTACATTTCATTGCTTATTTATGATTATTTATGGCGTACGAATTATTAAGCGGCCAGTTACTCCAAGGGGCTAATCACACCTCAGTTTACCTTACATGAAAAAAAAATGAAATCAAGTTTTGGTTTTCAATAAAGTTTTTTTTTTTTTTTTTTAACAAAAACAGAAAAGTTTGAGAGCAGACCAAAGACTCAAAACTCTAGTCTGTAGACTACAGTTTTAAGTCTTCGGACCACTGTTTTTCGTAATTAAAACTAAACTAATCTGTAATTTCTAATGCCTTCAATAACTTCTTGTCGAGCTGTATGAAGACTGCATCCGTCTTCTCCACCTGAAACAAAAAAAATTATATTGCAATGAATGCATGTCAATGCACCCACATTTGCGGATATTTATAGACTCCGAACCGCAAACCTTTATCGGTACTAATGCAGGGCGTTGACTCCTGCAGAATGTTGCTAATAGTTCATTATACATTCTGGACGATGCACTTAGTGCAACCGTGCATTTTGCACTGCAGTGTCTAACGTAAAAATATGATGATTATCCAAAGACAAATGACGTAATACTTATTTATATGTTTAAAAGAGGGGCAACCGTTGCAGTATTTTTTTTGACAAAATTATCTAAACAACTTTAGTATGAGTAACTAACCTTATCAACATCATGCTTTAAGCCCAGAAACACCGGAAGCTTCTTCTTGGGTTTCTCCTCTTTGTCGCTTGATTTATCCTGTGAAAAAAAAAATTATTGGAAACTCTGTTCTGTATACTCATTATACAAAATTATGAAAAACGATTACGTGAAAGTATGTGAGTGCCGGCGTTTTTATTATTTCGTATTACAGAATTAAATTTTAGCTCGGGTCTCAATAGCTTGTTAATAACACACTTTTTTACGCTAACAAAAACTGCATCTCTCTCAAAACCCTTAAAGAACACTATGAGTTTCAGACACCCAGTACCTACTTTGTGCGTGCAAAAAAAATTGCAGTCTTTTAACTAATTAAAATTAAATAAATAGCTATGAAACTCACTGTATCTGAAAGAGGATGTATTAACGTACATCTGATAATTTTGTTGCACTGGATTATTCACTACCGTTTAACGAATTACATCACGCAGTGCAGAATTTTTGAAAAAAATTTTTTTTGGTTCACATAACACTTCACGATTTATTCACGGTTGACTGAATTAGTTATTAACTGTATGTTTATAATGCTATTAAAAAATGGGCATGTACTCACTGGGGCGGCCATGTCGATATGCCTGGGCTGACCGTTGCGGCTGGTATTTCAGACGCGAATGAGATCCACTTCAACAAACGTGCACCACTTACAATCAGGAATGCAAACTTGATTATGTGTGCATATAATCGAAGCCGCTGTATCCCGAACGGGCGATTTGATATCGCTAGTAAATAAAAAAAGCGAACAAGGAAAACCAGTGTTTTAAGTGCACAACATTCTTTGAGTATGGACGCTGCTGCATCTACAAGGTTTTCGGCGAATTAAAGAAAAAGTTATTATATCTATAATATTAGCATAAACAGATGTATTTTACATTATTGTTTATTGAAGTACTGCAATTTTCATTATACGTGAATATATTAAAGTAAAATACATCTGTTTATGCTCATTTCTCTTAACTTCCTCTTATTCAAAATTGAAATTTTTGGAAAAGTGTGGTAACTGTCCTCATTTTATCCCAACTGTCTCGAATTCAGAATGAGAAAAAAAATAAAACATGATCAGTGAAACTGATTCACAATGTAACCTAGTAGACAGCTAAATTTTTGAGCATATTTAGACTCAACCGGTACAAATCTTCGTGTGCCGGCACTTTGCACTTGTATTTTGTTTTCGTTTGGAGGGTAGACTTTTGTATCTGTCTGTCATTGTCGCGTCGCGCGCTCGGTGTTGCCAATATTTTCTTAGACAAATACCGCAAACTAGGGATGTGAAAAACTAAACTTTTTTTAAGTATACTATTATAAAAAATCGTGCGTGACGTAACGCAAACCTTGACACCCCCCCTCCCCCAACGTAACAGGACCGTAACGCTTGGCCGCCCCCTCCCTCCCTTCAATTTGCGTTACATAATTTGTGGACGCTCCCTTACTTTTATAACGTGGGCTAGGGATAAGAAAGGATTTTTGAAAATTTCACCGCTAAGGGGGTAAAATTTGTATGGGAGAACCTTTATTTTTGAGGTAGAGACGTAAAACTTTGTAGAAAAATTAGTTATTAGAATACAAATAAAGTGCTTTCAGTGTATTGGAAAATTTCACCCCTAAGGGGGTAAAATAGGGGTGCAAAGTTTGTATGGGGAAAACTTTTTTTTTGAGCTAGAGACTTAAAACTTTGTACAATGATGACTTATTAGAATAAAAATAAAGTACTTTCAGAATTCTGGAAAATTCCACGCCTAAGGGGCTAAAAAGGGTTGCAAAGTTTGTATGAGGGATACTCTTTTTTGAGATAGAAGCTTTAAAGTTTGTAAAAAGGTTACTTACTAAAATATAAAAAAAGAACTTTCAGCGTTTTGGCAAATTCTGCCCCTAAAGGGGTTAAAAAGGGGTGCAAATTTTGTATGGGGGAAACTTTATTTTTAAAGCAAGAGACTTAAAACTTTGTAAAAAGATTAGTTATTAAAATACAAATAAATTTCTTTCAGCGTTTGGAAAATTCCACCCCAAAGATGGTTTAAAAGGATTGCAAAGTTTATATGGGGGAAACTCTTTTTTGAGATAGAAGCTTAAAAGTTTGTAGAATGATTACTTATTGAAAAACAAAAAAAGTATATTCAGCGTTTTAGTAAATTCCACCCCAAAGGGGGTTAAAATTGGGTGCAACATTTGTATGGAGGAAACATTTTTTTAGCCGACCTACAATTTTGTAGAATGCTTACTTATTAAAATTTAATACTTTCAGCATTTAAGAAACTTCGACCCCTAAGGGGAACAAAAAGGGGTGAGTTTATAAGGAGGAAACTTTTCTTTGAGCTAGAGACTTGAAATAGTGTAGATAGATTATTTATTAAAATACAAATATACGTAAATTACTATCAGTGGTTTAGAAAATTTACTAATTAAAAATACAAAAAAGTACTGCCAGCGTTTTGGAAAATTCCACCCCTTAAGGGGTTAAAAAGAAGTGCAAGGTTCGTATGGGAAACACTTGTTTTGAGCTAGAGAATTGATAGTTTGTAGAAAAAGTACTTATTACAATAAAAATACGTAGTGCTTTTTTTTCAATTTTTCCCCGAAAAGCTTCAATAGGGGTTCAAAGTTTGTATGCAGAGCAAGAAAATTTTAAAGTATGAGATTTGTAACTTCGATCTTAGCCTGTTTGTTAAAAGACTACAAAACTCATTTTTGAATTTCATCCCCTAAAAGGGAATATAAAATTTATAAGGGGGTTCAAAGTTTGTATGGGGAGCAAGACATTTTAAGAGTAACGTATTTGTAACTTCGGTTTTAGACTGTTTGCTAAAATACTACAAAACTTAAATCAGCGTTTTTTTAATTCATAGCCTAAGAAGGTTAAAAGGGGCTTCGAAGTTTGTATAGAGGGCAAGATATTTTGAAGTAAGAAATTTGTAACTACGGTTTCAGACTGTTTACTATGAGGGTTATGGGATTCTAAGTTTGTATAGAGAGCAAGACATTTTGAAAGTAAGAGATTTGTAACTTCGCTTTTAGACTGTTTACTAAAATACTACAAACCTAATTTCATAAAAATTCATTCCTTAAACAAACATTTAGACGATAACATGTTCTACGCGGACGAAGTCGTGGGCAACAGCTAGTATTGTATAAGCCTAGTATTTTACTAATGATTTTCCGGACAAAGGGTTTTTTTTTTACTTTTTTTAATAACAACTTGTAGATATGATAGCTAACCAAAAATAGTAGGTATGTCCATGAGAACTATTTAATTTTAACCGAGCGTTTATTGTATTGTACAGTCGAGGAAGTTGAATGTATAGCACTTTTGATCCTTAACGTCATTTAAATAGAGTCGACATGTGCCAAATCTTCATTTTTCTCGACCGTACATGCCATTATGGTTCTAATTGTTAAAAGAATTATGAAAATGGCGCCATCTTTCGGATGCATTTGTTTTGAGCATTAAAAGGATTTAAGTGATGATAACATTTACCAATTCATAGTTCCTAAACTATAATTACTTATAACCAGTGATGGGCAAAATGTAATCGACTAACGATTAACGATTAAGATTAACCTACTTAATCGCGACTAACGATTAAAAATGACGATTGATCAATCCTAGTCTTAAGAGTTTCGACTACTTTAGTCATTATTATTTTAATCGTCGATTAAATACGAGCGACTCGATTGATTAAGATTAATTGTCTCAAGATTGATATCAGGAATGAATAAGTTTTTTTGTAAGTGTAGGTTACGGTTACGTTGACAGATTGCTACATATTAAGGAATGTGTAAACACCTAGGGCTGACTGAAAGCATATTACGTTCGTAGGTATCGCTTGATAAATAACATGCCAAAGCATTCGTCAGATTTTTGACAAGTGGTGTTAAAGGGGACGTATGCTTTCTTTATCTTGTAATTTACATCGATTTAATACAGCATACCTACTTAAATGATTTCCAAGTGTACAATAATTGACTAGACATTTTGAATTTTGTAACGTGCTGTGGTCCTATTTTTTATCAGGATTAAATCGGGAACATTAGTCAATTAAAATGAATCATTTATCGAACTCTGCGATGGTTAATTTAATCTTTATAAATGACGATTGATTGTTTAATCGATATGTATTAGGTTATAAAAAAAATCATCGATTAATGCCCATCTCTGCTTATAACTCAACAATGTGTCACACATATTCTTTTTACAGAATAGATAAGCATGGTTGAAAATTCAATGAACTAATGAATGCGCTTACCAGTTAAGGAAAAAGTGTTGTTTACATCGGCATATGCACAAAAATGGGTTTTTTGAAATATTGTAGTGAAAATGTTCTAAGAATTAGTAAATGCACTTCTCAGATAAGGATTAACTATTGTTAACGCCGGCTTTTGCACAGAAGGTTTTTTTTACCTGGAGCTTAAAGTGAGAGAAAACAATTGCAATTAGAACTAGAGGCAACAAGCACAAGTGAGTTTTAAATATTCTAGTTGTAAGTTAGTAAGAGTCTAGTTGTCCAAGCAGTTGGTCAGTAGAATAAAACGTGCGGTTTTTAATATTTAAGTAATGTTGGTAGCTTCCTTATTATCTGTTTTTTTTTGTTTTTGTTAAAGTTGTGTTGTGTTATTTTTTGTTGTTGATTGTTATAAATGAAAAGAAGTTGGGTGTGGAGTTACGCCATTAGAGTTGGAGACAAAAGCTATTGTGATTTGTGCGGTGACCGAACTAATAATGAAATTTCGTGTCTTGGTGGTTATACTGGAGCCATAGGAAGGCATTTGAAAACAGCTCACCAAAAATCACCAACCCAGACATCGCCTTCTGAGTAAGTACTTGTGTCCTTATAATATTTTACTGTGGGTAAAATGTATTATTTTATTCAAAGAAGTTATTATTGCAACATTATTGCACCTAGTTTAATTAGATAACTTACTGCGTTTTAGTAAATTATAATTAAGGTTAGGATTCTGGTGGCAGTTTAGCACAAGTAATCATTAGTGGAGTCGCCATTGTATTTTTTTATTTGAATAAATGATTAACTGAACAAAAACTCTATATTACAGTACCGGCTAATAATACATCACCTTTGCAATATATTGTATGAACGTGTATAGAGAAAACAATTTAGGTTTGTTGATACATCGCATATTTTACTAGTTACATATTTAACATACATATTTGACGACAACTGCAATGCAATACTGTAAATTACAATGATGATTTTATGATAATAAGAGTTAGTTGCCGGGACTTTTTTGATCAACCAAAAACGTAAAATAGATGTGTAATATAAGTTATATTACAAATTCTACATAAATTGTTTTTACCCTTCAGTCATTCTTCATCTTTTTTGGCCTTGCCTTATTCCGTTACGCGGGGTCGGCTTTTCCAATCATGCGGTGCCACTTTCTTCGGTCCTGTGCGTCCTCTGTAGTAAGGCCCATCTTCTTCATGTCTCTCTGGAAATTCGTCATCCAGGTGGCTAGAGGTCTTCCTCTTCCCCTCTTTTTTGTAACCATGTTACCATTCAGTCATTCGTTCAATTATTAAAGTTTATATCAGCAGATTTACTACATTATCATATCATTGTACAGTACAAGTAAAATCAAACAAGAATTAATATTGACGTAGTAAGAGGGTAATTCGAATGAATATTATATGCTACTACTGATACTGAAACTGAAGTATTAGTAGTATACTGAAACTAATTCCAATTAAAAAATTTTCAAAACCTAAATAGGTATAACTTATACATTTAAACAAAATATTATGTTTTTACTGAATTTTAATGAATAAATTTACTTTTATGAAACCAATAAATTTAATTATTGGTTTATCAATCATTTATTCATTCAGTCATTCAATCAAAAATATATAACAACATCTCCTTTGCTCTTTGTTCACCCCAATACCACCAAACATCCCAACTGTAATTATAATATTTAAATAAATGTAAGTATCATGTTACTTTATGTAATTACTCCAACCCGTTTACTTGGACTAATATTTTGCATTATTTTTCATTTTAATCTATAGCTACTGATTAAGCCTTATTTACTTATTTGATATATACGTATCTGTAAACAATGAAAACCAACATAAATAAGTAACTCACTCACCTCCTGACTCCATCATCAGACCATTGTCACCAAGAATAATGAATAGAACTCGTCAAAACAAACCAAATGAACCCAAACTCGGGGGGTATACAAGAAGCCATTGAGGAGTTCCACTATCCACCTCTTGACTCCATCAACAGACCATCGTCACCAAGTATAATTTATAGGACTCGTCAAAACAAACCAAATGAACCCAAACTAGAGAGGCATACAAATAGCCATTGAGGAGTTCCACTACCCACCTCCTGACTCCATCAACAGACCATCGTCACCAAGTATAATATATAGAACTCGTCAAAATAAACCAAATGAATCCAAACTTGTCATAAAATCCATTGCGTGAAAATCACCTTACATAATTTTACCGACGACACCACAAAATTATCTTTATTTGAATATCGTTTTATTTGTGGAATCATTATTCCGTATTTCATTCCTTATTTAAAATAAAAGTAGCTTGTCAGCGTGAATTATTCACCTTCATGTTATTTTAAATAACGAGCGCATGAATTTATTCTTATTCCCATCGATTTGAATAAGAATAAAAATTCTATTCTTATTCTTATTCAAGATAACTTTTGCCCAACTCTGGTGCTAGGTTACAATTTATAACATTTATCAATCTGCAAAAAGCTACGAACACTCATTTGGTACTTGTATGTACATTCTTAGAACGACGGGATAGTTCCTAGCTTGACACCTAAAGGACGGGTATTACCCGCGTGTACCCGTGCACACGGGTACCCGTGTACCCGTGTACACGTGTATCCGTGTACACGTGTATCCGTGTACACGGGTACCCGTGCTCTAATTACACGTGTACGTTCGGACCGGTCGCTTAAACCCGCGGGCGTGTTACACAGGTACGGGTACCCGACACGACTACACGAAACCCGGACACAACCACAAGCCCTAATATTTACGGCGGCGCAGCGACTGAATACGTCATCGGTTTCCCGTTAGGCGGCGGGACACGGCGCGGGCGCATTCACCCGCGAGCGCGCCCGCCAGTCACTCAGCCACCTCCGCGCAAGACGCTTGTCGCTGGGCCGCATACGCTTTTGTTTGTTTTCTGCCTGCGCGCTAATATATATAAGTATTACTGCTTTCCCATTTCTCCTTCTACTCCATACTTTACTTTATCTGTGCCTGTGCTAGTTTAAGTGCTCGCAATAAACGTTTGTGTGAACAAAGGATTGGGTCGTTTGCATTCCAACTCCGCTGCGAATTCCTCCGGCAAGTAAGTTGACGACAACTCATCACATCACAACCACATTTTTTATTATAATCTAATACCAATGAATCTGTTAGACGACCTCCAACTCTAATTACCTTTTGGTCGTCAATAAATAAGTTCAATTTTTCCAAGAAACCCTTTGCGATCGTGATATTTTATTAAATTCAGGGATATACGGTGAAAGAGACGATGTTTTTCTTGCATCAAAGGATAAATAAAACAAAGACAATACGTGTGGCAAGAATTCGTTTTAAATGTATTCTAAAAGAGAGGCGTTTAAATATGATTCTTTAACCGGTCCGTTGCCCGTTAATACCTGTTAAAAGGTTTTAATTCTTTTGCATTTGAAAGCTAGTACCTATCCTATCCTCGGATTTTGGTCTTCAGAATTTAAATATGATGATCGGGTCCTGTAGGAATGGATCTAGCTTTTATGTAAATTCTTCATTGGACATGACAGAGAACACAACACAGAAAACACAACAACAACACAGGAAATACAAGCAGGAAAAATTATTTACAATCGCCTGCCAGACTCTGTAAGAGATGCAACTTCCATCGCAGCATTCAAGTTTAGGCTGAAAAAGTGGTTGACGCAGGAGTCATTCTATTCATATTGATTGAGCCACTGGCTCGTAAAACTACTGCCAATCTTGGTCTCAAATATGTCTTATCAATTTAAATAGGTGCGGGTGATTACTTTTAAATTAAACGTAATCGAAGGCGGGGCGGGAATGAATTGCGATACTTTCGCCGATCAAAAACGTAAGACTTGACTTTGCCTTAATCTAGGGGCTTACTTGGTAGATCCTCGGTCTTCCTTAGGCTGTACTCTGAAGAACTGGCCTTGCTGATAGAGAGCTCCTCGTGGCCCACTCGATTGCGCAAACACATCAACTCCTTGTCGTGATCACAAACTCCGATGTTGTCCACACAATAAACAACCCCGGGGCGAAATATCTCTCCAAAAAAACACGTTTAATTAATAAGGGCGGTGCTGCGGTTTAAGATGCAATAATTTGCTCCTGACCGTAGGAGTTTCAAGCGAAAACTGATTTCTTAATCATGGCCACCGTTGTCAACGTCCGTTCACGGTTGACCCCTAGATGGCGCGGTCGTGCTTAGTTCTGAAGGCGATTATCGCATTGGCTCAAACATAGCCCCGACCTTGAAAGGTTCCCTTTTCAAAATGAAAATAAGAATTTACTGACTTAAACTATATAGGTACATTTATTCTAAGAGGGCCGCTTAAACAGCTGATGAAAACTAAAGTTAAATTATTGTTATACCTTAACCTACTTAAACTACAGTTTTTGCTATAGCAGCCTAAGGGATATTAGATGGAAGTGGGCACAAACGTACTACCGGACGCTTATACGTACCATTTTTTGTTTTTACTAAGACCACTCTAATCGCACCATCTTTTCCCGGGAAAATCTCAGTAACTATGCCCAGTGGCCAGTGTAACGGTGGGGCGTTATCAGTGATAATAAGAACTACAGTCCCAACTGTTATAGTTCGCGAATCCGTGTTCCATTTCTCCCGTGATTGTAACGTATGCAGAAATTCCATGGACCAACGACGCCAATAAGATTGCACCAGGTTTTCGAGTAGGCTATAACGAGACAATCGATGGAGGCGTTCTTCAGTTATCTTCGCGGCGGGTAACGACCTTAAGGGTACCGTATTCAAAAAATGTGCCGGCGTAAGCGGCGCTGGTTCCGAGGGATCGGCGCTTAACAATCCTAAAGGTCGCGAGTTTAGCACGGCTTCAATTTGACACAACAGGGTATACAACTCGTCGTAAGATAATATTTGAGCCCCGATCACTCTGAACAGGTGAGTCTTAAATGATTTTACAGCAGCTTCCCAGCTGCCTCCCCAGTGTGGGGCGTTTGGTGGAATAAATTTCCATTTTATTTGATTCTCTAAGAGCTCCCGTTTAAAAGTCTCAGAAAAGCCTTGTTTAAGGAGATTCTTTAAATGAGAGACAGTTCCAACAAAATTTGTCGCATTGTCCGAATAAATCGTATCTACTGGACCTCGGCGAGATATAAAACGTTTAAGCGCGTTAAGAAACGTCTCCGAGCTTAAGTCCGAGCATATCTCCACATGAGTACCGCGCGTAGTCAGGCAAATAAAAACACAGACGTACACCTTAAGACTCTTAGCACCGCGTTTCCGAACCATGGTAACGTGGAGGGGTCCACATAGGTCAACACCCGTATGTGCAAAGGCCTTGGAAATTTGAAGCCTACACTCTGGCAAGTTTGCCATTGTAGGAGGGGTTATTCCTTTCGGACGTGCCTTGAAACATCGCACACATGATTGGACTCTGGAGCGCACAATAATCCTAGCGGATAATATCCAGTAACGGAGCCTTAACAACGAAAGCAAATGCCTTTCGCCTGCATGACAATTTTTGCGGTGGGTATAATCTATAATGAGGTTAACGACGTGATCTTTTCGCGGTAGCAAAAATGGATGTTTGTGGTCGAAAGTAAGATCACTGTTCTCCAACCTGCCACCTACTCTCAATACACCGTCAGTTAAAAAGGGCCTAAGCTTTTGAATAGCCTTCGAGGCGTTATCTTTGCCAGCCCGACTAGCCTCCACATACTCAGGAAAGTGCACAGATTGTATTGCCTTGATCGCGGCTAGCTCCGCTGCTCTCGTGTCATCTACTGTGACAGAACCTTTAGAGGGCAGCAATTTCGCGAAACGTAAAACGTAAACGATCACGCGAAGATATCTTAGCCAAGAGGAAATTCTTTTCGACAACATATACAATATAGGCTCTTCAGCTAACTGGGTGGTAGCTGGTAGGGCTATGATTTTTCGTTCCGGCATTTCCGCCTCCGAGCTCGCAACGAACGGCTTTATAGGCCACTTGGAGTGTTCCAATCGCGCCCAAGATGGACCTTGCAACCACAGAGGATGTGTCAACAACTGCGAGGGTGTCAATCCACGCGAAAGGCAATCACTTGGATTCTCTTTTCCTGATACGTGAAAGAAACAATCAGGTGTCAAATTCTTTTGTATCTTTGCTACACGATTCGCAACGAAAATTTTCCATCTATGGGGACTCGAGTGAATCCAGTGCAGAGTCACGGTCGAATCCGAAAAGGCGTATATACGGCCAAGCAAAATGCGAGAGCCATAATGGTCCATAACTACCCGGACCAATTTTGACATAAGATGTGCCGCGCACAGCTCCAAACGGGCCAAGGATACATTTTTTACGGGCGCCACCTTCGATTTCGCGCACAAAAGGCGAACTGATATGCTTTGTTCAGTGGTTACATGTAGGTACAACACCGCACCATAAGCCTTCTCACTAGCATCTGCAAAAGCTAAAAGCGAGATCGTGCATGAAGGCGTTACACCTATGTGACGCGGTATTCTCATTTCGCTTAAAAAATGTAATTCTCTAACAAAGTTAGTCCACGCATCAATGATAGCTGAAGGCGGGGTCTCATCCCAATCAATCTTTTCTAACCACAGCTGTTTTATCATGAGTTTGGCGTATAGGATAACCGGAGCTGCAAACCCTAAAATGTCCCATAATCTTGCCACCACAGATCGTTCCAGGTTGGAGTTCACTTCGAATGAAAATGAATCAGACCGCGGCTCCCATTTTATACCTAAAACCTTTTGAGAGGACCCATCATCAAACTTAACCCAACTCGGGTGTAAGTACTCTTCCGGTAAGGCCTTGAGGAGCTCTGACGAGTTACTCGACCATTTCATCAAGTCGAAACCCCCAGCCTTGAACATCTCGATGAGCTGTACCACCGTCTCGGCAGCTATAGCTTCAGACTGCGCACTAGACGCCACATCGTCCATATAGTAGTCGCCTCGTTTAATAAGTTCGGCCGCGCGTGGATACTGAGGTCCTTCGTCTGACGCCAATTGCTGAATGGTGCGCAAGGCTAAATACGGGCTAACGGACAAACCAAAACAAACCCGCTCAAATTCGTATAATTGTAATGGCTCGCCCGGGTTAAACCTATACAATATTCGTTGAAACTTCCGAAACTCGGGGTGTACCCGAATTTGGAGGTACATTTGTTTAACGTCTGCACAAAATGCGACGGGAAATAATCTGAAGTTTAAAAGCACTTGAAATAAATCCGACTGTAGGTTAGGGCCTGGATTCAAAATCGAATTCAGCGATACGTTTTTATCAGTAGGGGCGCTCGCGTCCAGCACCAAACGCAATTTGGTGGAAATTTTATCATTTCGCGCTACGCCGTGGTGAGCTATCACGTATCCTTCCTCCCTCTTATCCTCTGTCACGGGATTCAAATAACCCTTTTGTAAGTACTCCCGCACAATGTCATTATATGCAGCTCGCAAAGGCGGTGCCGAACTAAATTTTCTTTCTAGTGACAAAAAACATTTCTCTGCGGTGACTATTGAATTTCCGAGTACCTCGGGGCGACTCTTAAATGGTAAAGCTACCGAGTATCGTCCTAAGTCATCCCATGTGGTAGTATTCTTGTAGTTTTCCTCACAATCTTGTTCATCAGTGCTCATAAAACTAGATCTACAGGTGGGCACTTCTTCTAACTCAAAGAATTGTTCTACTAATTTATTTAGCGGAGCCTCCGTAAATGCACACAACACCACCGATCTCGGTCTAGACGATGCTACTGCTAAGGGGACCGTTCCCATCAACAAGAACCCAAGCGTAGACTGCACCGCGTTAGGTAAGCCGCTTGGACCTTGAACCCGACCTGTCATAAGCAAGGATCCAAATAAATCCGCTCCAATAAGCAAATCAATATCCCCGGGGATATGGAAAGAGTCATCCGCGAGCGGTATTCCGGAAAGGTATGTCAGCGCGGCACGGTCAACTGGAGCGGTAGGTAAACAAGCCGTCACGTGATCCACTACAAGCGCCTGAATATCATACGCTACGTCGCTCGTATACGTCGATCGAATCGTTAGCTGTGCCTTTCCTTTAGTAGAATTACACGTACCTCCAAAACCGTTCACGATTGTCGGCAATTCTTCCGTCGCATAATCTAATGATAGCCTATGGCAACAGGCGGCAGTTATGAAATGGTTTTGGGAACCACTATCAATCAAGCAACGAAGATAGTGTAGTTCTCCATATTTGTCTACAGCGGTCACTTTCGCGGTAGCTAACAATACTGTCGAGAATTCACGCGAGATATTTGCTTGTAAATAATTATGTGATACCTGCACATTATTAGTTTCTACGGGCGCGGGAACGGGCGAGTCTAAGTACGCGGGCGAGTCCACATCCACACTCGCGAAAGGGCGCGAGGGCGAGCGCGGGGTAGGCGCGGGGAGCGAGCCGTGCGCGCCGCTACAATGACAATCCATGCGGCCGCCGCCGCCGCCGCCGCCGCCGCCGCCGCCGATCGCTGCTTCGCCATGTGTCACAACCAACGGAGGAACAGCTATCTCAGTTGTGGTTAGCGATGTCGAAACATTTTCCACGAAATGTAATAACGAATGGTGTGTATTGGCATTACAGCTATCGCATACTTGAATAGAGCGGCAATTCCCACTTTTATGTTTATGGCTAAGGCATCTTACACACGCACTGTGCCTTTTAACTGCATTGAAACGCTCACGCGGGCTTAACCTTTTAAACTCCTTGCATTGATAAAAATGATCGTGGATTTGACTGCATAGGTCGCACGGAACTGAGTTTTCCGTGGCCGTTACGAACGATTGAGTACGCTTCGCGTTCGGCTGTTTACCAAATTGCCTTAGCGAGCGCGCGGTCGGAGTTGAACCTGCTACATTTAAACTTGGGTCCCCGCGGCGTTCCAATATTTTTGCTTGTTCCTTAACGAATGTAAGAAAACTAGCATATTTAGGCAGTTTCTCTGAACGTACTGAATTTTCAAACATACGCCCGGTTTCGGGATCGATTTTCTTTAAGGCTAAGTACAAGAATATAAATTCTTTCTTGTCTGATATTTCAAGTTTATCAAAGGCCGCGGCCGAGGTTACGAAACAATCTACAAAGTCGTTTAACCCTTTCGCGGTCGGCGATTCCAATTGTCTAAAGTTGAACAGTTCGTCCAAATATGACGTACCTAACAACCTTACATCTTCATATTTATCTACCAGCGTATCGTAAATTAATTTGTAGTTTTCACCACAAGCAACAATTCCTGCTATCGTGGCTAACGCCTTGCCCGATAGTTGGCCGCACAGGTAAAATACCTTCTCCGCATTTGAAAGCGACTCATTATGGTGCACTGTACTATTGAAGCATTCGATAAACGAAGCAAACTTCTTTTGATCGCCTTCAAACGTTTGGAGAACAATAGGAGGGAGCTTTAAATTTGGTTTCAGAGGTGCACGCACGATCGCCGCCGCAGCGTCGGGCTTAATTAAAGTTAATTGCTTTATGACATGATGAATGTGTGAAAACATTTCCTCAAAGGCCTCCCATGTTTGAAACGCGGGCACATACTCTTTATCTGCCTGCATACGAGCTGCATTTACCTGTTCTACCAGCTGATTAAATTCCGAACGTAATGTATCTACCGTGGCCGATTGCGACAAAAACCGTTCCTGTTTTTTGGCCGTTTCAACGTGCAACGACATGTCATAGATGCTTTGAATTCTACCGAAATACGCTTGTACTCGAGATTCTAATAACTTAATATTAGGCCCGACGTCTTGGTCTGCCTTTGGCGGCATTTTATTACCAGTATGCAAACACGGTAGGTATATAAGTGGTACCTATATTGAAACGCAAATACGCACTATATTGAATATGATACAAATAGTTATTGCAAAAGAATACCAAGCTTTATTCAGGAACGGTCACAAGTGTATCAACTAATTAAGATTAGGACTATTTAAATTCAAACACGTATCTAAGTCGCTAGGTAGGTAGGTGTATTTACTAAAACACAAACAACTGACCGCGCGATCAGTGGCCAAACGAGTGCAGGCGATTCTATGCCTTGCTGCCTAATACTACTAATTATCTTTATGTATGACCTAGACCTAACGTCTTATACCGATTGCTCGTAAAGTTATAAGCAACTATAACGATGAACGTTTTGTTTTATTACTTCTAATTTTATTATTACTAAGCTCGCGCGTAATTCTTATAAAATAGTGTAGGTAAGAATGGAACACGAATGTCGGAGCCTACTTCTGAGCGAGCGCGTAGGTATATACCTACTTTTTTTTAACCAAAGATGCACGATTTGTGGTATGTAGGTACTCAATCTATCTGAATTGTGTAGGTACTAGGCACGTATCGAGCGTTCGGTATTGAATTAATTTGGATTGGTACTAACTGTAACGAGACAAGTACCCTTTTTAGGTTAGTTTGGTATGAAAATGTATTTTAAACATTGAACTGATAATCCAGGGGTGAAGGACCATTAAATGATTGAGCCACTGGCTCGTAAAACTACTGCCAATCTTGGTCTCAAATATGTCTTATCAATTTAAATAGGTGCGGGTGATTACTTTTAAATTAAACGTAATCGAAGGCGGGGCGGGAATGAATTGCGATACTTTCGCCGATCAAAAACGTAAGACTTGACTTTGCCTTAATCTAGGGGCTTACTTGGTAGATCCTCGGTCTTCCTTAGGCTGTACTCTGAAGAACTGGCCTTGCTGATAGAGAGCTCCTCGTGGCCCACTCGATTGCGCAAACACATCAACTCCTTGTCGTGATCACAAACTCCGATGTTGTCCACACAATAAACAACCCCGGGGCGAAATATCTCTCCAAAAAAACACGTTTAATTAATAAGGGCGGTGCTGCGGTTTAAGATGCAATAATTTGCTCCTGACCGTAGGAGTTTCAAGCGAAAACTGATTTCTTAATCATGGCCACCGTTGTCAACGTCCGTTCACGGTTGACCCCTAGATGGCGCGGTCGTGCTTAGTTCTGAAGGCGATTATCGCATTGGCTCAAACACATATGAAGAATTCTTTAGTTTACCAATAATTATTTAAAGGTATAAAATTATAGTGCGACATATTGTATATTGTTTATCAATATTTGTATATTGTTAGATAATTTAAAAATAAAAGGTAAGACAATCTTCGTCTTATCCATGTTTTCTTAGACCAACTCGCTCGGAAGCTTTACTGAGGTCATCGAGCATCGTACTTAAGTCCTCCATGGTCTCAGCCAACTAATTACCTTCTTAACGACGCCATCCGTCATCCACTGCTTGTTTATGCCCACTGCAATACTGCTCAACATAACTTACCGGTTCAAAAATACTTAAGGGAACTCCGGGCCGTCGACTGGACAAAAGGCATTGCACAGGGAAGCCTTTACCTAGTGTCGGAGGCATTGGTCCATCTGGCCAGAGTAGTCAATCAGTCACACAACGGGTTTCTCTTGTGTAGTGTGTAGTTGTTATAGCGACCTAGCCAGCGTTGGTGTAAGCTTACTTAAAGATTGTTGTTATCGTTTTTGTTGAATTTTGTTATTAGTTGTTGATCTATCTAAATAGATTCTATTTAGATATTTTGTTCAATTCAGTTGACGCCCATCTTTCGTGAGTGCAACCTGTGTCGCTCGTATCGGCGTTAGTGAATTGCAGAAAATGTGTAAATATTATGAATAAAACGTATATAAATTTTTCTGACTTATTTTTAATGTAAAGAATCGAATGGCTTGTTCGAATTATAATAAATCTAATTAAAGAGTTAAATTGTATATATTCTTATTCTGATACTATTCAAGAATAGTTAATAAGTTATTCTTTTTCTGTTGGGTTCCCCTATTAACCCCCCTTAGGGGTGGGTTTTTCCTAAACCCTAAAAGTATTTTTCTTGTATTGTAATAAAATAAGGAGTCCATACAGTTACAAATCTCTCACTTAAAATTTTACTCCATCCCCATACAACCTTTCAACCCCCTTTTTATTTTTTTCAAACGTCAAAAACGCGTCTCTTTATTTGATGATTATGAGATTAAACGTTTATTAAAATCACGGTAACTGTAAATACTGGGTTGCGAGCGAGATAAAGGTCAAACAAACAAATTGAAGTAGAGACTGATCATAGACCGCTAGAGGCAATTTTTAGAAAATCCATGTGTGATATACCATTGAGACTACAGCGTATGCGTTTACATTTACAGAAATATGACTTAAACGTGAAGTACAAACCTGGTAAAGAACTTTTGATTGCTCAATAATCGTCTCTACAGCGAGGAGATAGAGTTGTTGAGTATCAAAGAAATAACCCAAGTCGCTATATGTGGGCTGATAATATTTGAGGAGTTCCGTCGATTTCTCACACGGTTTATATGTAATTTACAATGCACTCGAATCGAGGAAATGTCTGCACACGGTGGGGCCAAAGATCTACAACGCAATTCCTATAGAAATAAAAAAAGGAAACTTAGCAGTCCACACTTGTCAGTTGTTTATAAACTCAAAATCATGTTTATAAACCTACGCAACACACGTCCACACCTGTTGGTTTACACTTAAAACTCTTAACTTCATTCTACTTTATATTTAAGAAGAATAATCAAAACCACTCTCAAAATTTTTAATTCTGACGAGACTTAATAATTGAACTTGTAAACTTTACAGGAGGAGGAAAAAACAAAAATACTTCATATAAAAATAAAATTCAACAAATACTTAATTAGCATTAATAAGGTTTAACCTTTCTTAACAATTTTGATTGATATTGTCCAGTGCTTGCTTTTCAAAGTTTTCCTTTGGGTTCGAAGGTCAGATGCAGATGGCAGTCACTTTCGTAAAAACTAGTGCCTACGCCAAATATTGGGTTTAGTTACGGGCCCAAGGCTTCTTTAGGGTACAGCCGGGAAAACGGAGGATGATGATAAGAATCGCCAGGAAGTATGGGTACTAATCGTAAAATTGCCGTCGAATTCGAGAAAGTCGATACATGCAGTCTTATAACAATAGTGTACTTAGATGTAAGCTATCGTGCTTTACCAATGACAAGATGCAACCGGCAAGCGGTAAAAAGGAGAAGGTGGGCATATCTATATTATGACATTTACTACATATTGACTCTACATATAGACTCTACATATATTATAGTCTCTACATATCGAATCTACATATCGACTCTGCATATCGACTACATTTCGACTCTACTTATCGACTTAGTCCCAAACTAAGCAAAACCGCTTGTACTATGGGTCCTAGACGATGATATATGTACGTACTTATATAGATAAATAAATACTTAAATACATGGAAACCATCCATGACTCAGGAACAAATATTCGTGTTCGTCACACAAATAAATGCCCTTACCGGGATTCGAACTCCTTTGACTCAAAAACCGTTTTAAAATACAATGCGACAAGTATTTCTTATTATTGTACCTTTGCTCTAATTGGTTCCAGCACTGAGAGTATTTTTTTTATCACGCGGGTTTGCCTATGTCCATCCGGAACGTTCATTCTATAGACGAAAGTGAAATAATTTTTGGAACGGTGAAGACTCCGACGAAGAAGATAATATAAAAAAACAACAAGCTGGCTCTTAAGTCTTAATAAAAAAAAAAATTATGGCTTAGCAAACACCCATTTCTGTGACAGTGGGCTGTATCTTATCTTATCTTATACTTACGAAGGCGCATTGTACTCAGCAACCTTGGAATTGATGGCATAGCAAACAAAGAAGTATCCACTTAAACTTAATTAATGGTTGTATCTCCGATGCAACCCGCTTATTTTTTCCAACATACAGGGTGGAATTTCATAAACTGTACATAATAAAAGGAGAAAAATTTCAGCCAATTTCATCGGTGAAACGGTGTTTTTTTTTTTACTAGTCATTAGTTTTTTTTTTACAGAATTTTGAAAATTTTTGTAAAAACTCGGGTAATACACCTAATTCAGACGGTATAACTTTTGATCCAATGGTCCTAAAATGAAAATAAAAAATGCAGAGTATTACCAAGGGACAGGTTAATAATTCTTAATAACAATAGAAAACCAACTAGAAGAGAAAATCCGCAAAAAAAAATATTGTTTTTGAAAAATGGCTACAAAAATTACGAATTTTAAAAGAAAAACACAATTTTCTGAAAAAAACGCAGATTTAGTTACCATTTTTTTTGCTTAGTATTAAACCTCACTTAATGTCGATTCTAAAACCGTTTTTAAACTGTATCAGACTTTGAAAAATACCACGCAAATGGGTACGTAAATCAAACCATAATTTTATTAATTTTAATCCTCTTAAAATCCTTAATGACCGTTTGTTCACAGGTAGTTGAAGGGTGTTATTGGGTTTTAGGTGGAAATAACAAATTACGTACTTAGTATTAATCCTCACTTAATGCCGATTCTAAAACCGTTTTTAAACTGTCTCAGACTTTGAAAAATACCACGCTAATGGGTACGTAAATCAAACCATAATTTTATTAATTTTAATCCTCTTAAAATCCTTAATGACCGCTTGTTCCCAGGTAGTTGAAGGGTGTTTTTGGGTTGAAGGTGGAGATAACATGAGGGGTATAAAGGCATTGGGCAATAGGTCAACTATTCAGTCGCTCGCAAATCGCAATTGCTTGTCTTTGCTCGCCACTTCTTTGATTACTCCAGTACTTGTTCAGTTTGAATCATCATGCCCCGCTTACGAGAGTTTTCGCCGTTACAAATAGCCAACATGCACTATTATTATGGATTGTGCCATGGATCTGCAAGAGCTGCGTGTATCGCCTATTTGGAGCAGTATCCTAATGACGTTCCAAGACCTGCTGCTCGCCACTTTCAAGAAGTTCATCGCCGGTTGTGCAATATTGGCCTGGGATACGGTGGCCGAGATCGCCGAGAGCCAGGAAACATAATTGATGTTGCCATAGAAGAAGCAGTTCTCAGAGACTTGTACGCGGACCCAACCACGAGTCTAAGACGCTTGGCATTGAGGCACGGAATCTCAAAATTCTCTGTCTGGAAAATTTTGAAGAAGGAAGGACTGCACCCATTTCATTATCAACGGGTACAAAATTTGCAAATTGGCGATGCCCGCGTTAGGTGTGTTATGTCGACTTGGATACTTGGCAATATCAGAAGGGATCCGGAATTTACTAGAAGAATTTTATGGATGGACGAAGCAAGATTTACTCATACGGGAATAACTAACTTCAGAAATTTACACACATGGGCTCACGATAATCCAAACCTATTAAGACCATCTAATTTTCAAGACCAATTCTCCATAAACGTTTCGGCAGCGGTACTCGACGATCAATTGATTGGACCAGTCTTCTTACCGAATACTTTGAACGCCGACAGATTTTTACTGTTACTGAGAGACGAGCTCCCAGAGCTTTTGGAAGATGTGATGTTAGATGTGAGACAACGCCTGTTTCTCCAAATGGATGGATGCCCAGCTCATTGGGCATTAAGAGTTCGACATTTTTTAAATGAGCAATATCCCAATAGGTGGATCGGCCGAGACGGCCCCGTTGGATGGCCTGCAAGATCGCCTGATATGACGCCGTTGGATTATTTTCTTTGGGGTGATACGTCAATACCGAAGCAGAATTGCACGACAGAATTTTAAATGCAGCACAAGAAATAAAAAATAATCCGGGAATGATTCGACGGGCTACGCAACAAATTCAAGCTCGGGCCACATTGTGCCTTCAAGAAAGAGGAGGTCATTTTGAACAATTAATACCATACAGGGAATGCCCTTTGCAACACTAGAATAAGTTTTTTCTTTAATAAAGGTTTATCAATCGAATTTATGACTTTTAATTAAAATACATGATTTTATTTACGCAATTTTTAGGACTATTTTTCTTCCTATTGTTTTCTCTACCTAAAACCCGATAACACCCTTCAACTACCTGGGAACAAGCGGTCATTAAGGATTTTAAGAGGATTAAAATTAATAAAATTATGGTTTGATTTACGTACCCATTAGCGTGGTATTTTTCAAAGTCTGAGACAGTTTAAAAACGGTTTTAGAATCGGCATTAAGTGAGGATTAATACTAAGTACGTAATTTGTTATATCCACCTAAAACCCGATAACACCCTTCAACTACCTGGGAACAAGCGGTCATTAAGGATTTTAAGAGGATTAAAATTAATAAAATTATGGTTTGATTTACGTACCCATTAGCGTGGTATTTTTCAAAGTCTGAGACAGTTTAAAAACGGTTTTAGAATCGGCATTAAGTGAGGATTAATACTAAGTACGTAATTTGTTATTTCCACCTAAAACCCAATAACACCCTTCAACTACCTGTGAACAAACGGTCATTAAGGATTTTAAGAGGATTAAAATTAATAAAATTATGGTTTGATTTACGTACCCATTTGCGTGGTATTTTTCAAAGTCTGAGACAGTTTAAAAACGGTTTTAGAATCGGCATTAAGTGAGGTTTAATACTAAGCAAAAAAAATGGTAACTAAATCTGCGTTTTTTTCAGAAAATTGTGTTTTTCTTTTAAAATTCGTAATTTTTGTAGCCATTTTTCAAAAACAATATTTTTTTTTGCGGATTTTCTCTTCTAGTTGGTTTTTTATTGTTATTAAGAATTATTAACCTGTCCCTTGGTAATACTCTGCATTTTTTATTTTCATTTTAGGACCATTGGATCAAAAGTTATACCGTCTTAATTAGGTGTATTACCCGAGTTTTTACAAAAATTTTCAAAATTCTGTAAAAAAAAAACTAATGACTAGAAAAAAAAAAAAAACACCGTTTCACCGATGAAATTGGCTGAAATTTTTCTCCTTTTATTATGTACAGTTTATGAAATTCCACCCTGTAGATTAAGTAACCAGCGAGCAATGGAGCGTCTTCCTAATACATACAGACAGGTTTTGTAGTTAGGGTTGAGGCCGCCAGCTGCGTTGGTTGCGATCAGAGTCTTGACTCCCAGGAGCTTCATTACACGAATGGACAGGCAGCACTAGAAATTAAAACAGGTAGCATCAAACTAATTGCTGGAGAGCTGGAACCCATCGTTAGCTGTGGTTACCGCTAACCGCTGTGAGGCAACGCCGGAAAATACATTAGTTAACTTTCAATTAAGGATTTGGCCATCTGAGGCTCTAGTATAAGATATAACGATACAATACGTTTTCGAACGCGTTTGCGTTTAGTTTTAATTTGTATGGCAACGCGAACAGCGCCTCTGGTGGTAACTATTAGGAACTACGCCTTGCCGGCCGGCGCACAGATAATGTTCAGGTTGTCTTCTCTAGTACGTTAGTACATTATACCTCAGTGGCCACTCACTATAAGAGTGTATATCCTATGGAATCATCAAGACTTTGATGGAGCCATATAAACTAAACAATTGATTGATTGAAAATTAAATGAAAAATTAAATGAAGTCGTATATTTCGGAAAATTAATTAATTGTCGCAGTCTGATAAAAACTATCCTAAGTTGCAGCTAGAATAATAATGTACCTATATAAAATGTTTCATATCAATAGTCTTGTACATACAATCCAGGCTTGAATTACCTTTTCGGTCAATTACAAGTTGGCTTAGCACAATAAAAAATAAATAGAGGCATATAGGCTCGAAGCAGCAGCTTATCTCATCCTGGGCATTCGTCTTCCAGGGCAATGTTACATACAGCACAATAATAGAAAATACAAAAATATGATTGTTATCTAAATACAATTAAAAATAGCATCTTAAGTAAATTACCTTGAAAAATCGAATTTTGAACTGAACGCACGTCCCGTGAGATGTTCTCGGTTCCAATGGCGATTGCAAGAAACGCCACGCGTCATTTATAAGCTTAATTTAATAATAATTAGGGTGCATGTGCCGATATTTTTAAACACCTATAGTGTACCTATGTATGTGATGGCGACTGTACTGTTTGAGCACCCTGACGAGTACGGTATTTATTACATGGCGACTGTACAAGTAGGTATATACGGCCCTACGTACGCGTAGTTCTAAATATGCAACTTTGATTTGTGTAGCAATAACTCATGTCAAGTGTGGCGCCGTCACTGCCAAACAAATCATTTTCCCGAGCATACCAAAACAATTTAACAGGAAAAAATCCATACTAATCCATACTTACTACTAAGTCCCTGGGTGACTGAGCTCTGCTCAGGTAAAAATAGAGAAAATGCGGAGAAAACAAATTTTCCCAGACACGAGACCTAGCTAGATCTATTATTCGGCCCCCGCCGTAAACCCGCATTCCAAATTTTATCGTAATCGTTAGAGCTGTTTCCGAGAACGTGATTGCAAATTTATAAATATATTATACTAGCTGTTGCCCGCGACTTCATCCGCGTAGAACTTTTTATCGTCTTAGAAAATGATTTCTCTCAATACAAAATTTGAACCCTCTTTTAGGGGATAATTAAAAAAAAAGTTGATGTTCATTTTCTAGTTTGTGAACAAACAGTCTAAAACCAAAGTTAAAAATCTCATACTTTAAAAATGCCTTGAAATACTCAAACTTTGAACCAATTTTAACACTCTTAGGGGATGAATTTGGAAAAACTCTGAAATCAGTTTTGTAGTCTTTTAACGTACAGAATAAGACCGAAGTTAAAAATCTCATACTCACACTTTAAAATTTTATTGCTCGCCATTTAAAATTTGAACCCCCTTTTAAACCCCCTTAGAGGTTGAATTTTCTAAAACTCTGAAAGTACTTTATTATTAATTTTAATAAGTAACATTTTGAATAGTTTTAAGTCTAGTAAAAAAAAAAGTTTTTCCCACACAACACTGGCTACCCTTCTTAAGGATCTTAAGGATCCCCTTAGGGATGGAGTTTTCTAAAACGCTGAAAGTTCTTTTTTAGTATTCTAATAAGTAATCTTTTTGCAAAGTTTTAAGTCTAACTCAAAAAAAAGTGTTGCCCATGCAAAGCTTGCTCTCCTTTTTAACCCTATTAGGGGTGGAATTTTCTAAAACGATTTGTGTTGTTTTTTTGTATTTTAATAAGTAATCTTTCTACAAAGTTTCAAGTCTCTAACTCAAAAACATAAACTTTCCCTGATAAAAACTTTGCACCCCTTTTTATCCCCCTTAGGGAATGATTTTTGTAAAACGCCGAATGTAGTATTTTTCATGTTCTAATAAGTAATTTTTCGTCAAAATTTTAAGTCTCTATTAAAAAAAAAAATGTTTTTCCCATACAAACTTTGCACCCTATTTTACCCCCTTAGGGGTGAAATTTTCCAAAACGCCGAAAGTACTTTCTTTGTATTTAAATAATCTTTCTACAAAGTTTTAGGACTCTAGCTAAAAAAATAGTTTCCCACATACAAACTTTGCACCCCTATTTTTAGGGGTAGAATTTTCTAAAACGCTGAAAGTACTTAATTTGTATTCTGATGACTAATCCTTCTACAAAGTTTTAAGTCTCTATTTAAAAAAAAATATTGTTTCCCCCATACAAAATTTGCACCCCTATTTTACCCCCTTAGGGGTAGATTTTTTTAAAACACTGAATCTAGGTACTTTATTTGTATTCTAATGAATAATTTCTATACAAAGTTTTAAGTCTCTATTTAAAAAAAAGTAGTTTTTCCCATACAAACTTTGCACTCTATTTTACCCCTTTAGGGGTAGAATTTTCTAAAACCCTGAAAGTTCTTTATTTGTATTCTAATGACTGATCTTTCTACAAAGTTTTAAGTCTCTATTTAAAAAAAAATGTTTCCCCCATACAACAAACCTTGCACCCCTATTTTACCCCCGTAGGGGTGGAATTTTCCAAAACGCTTAAAGTGTTTCATTTGTATTCTAACAACTAATTTTTCTACAAAGTTTAAGTCTATAGCTCAAAAAAAAAAGGTTCTCCCATACAAACTTTGGACCCCCATTTTACCCCCTTAGGGGTAGAATTTTCAAAAATCCCTTTTTATCCCTAGCCCACGTTATAAAAGCAACATACTGTGCAAAAATCAACTCTCTAAGATTAGTAGTTTCGGCTGTGCGTTGATGAGTGAGTGAGTGAGTGATTGAGTGAATAAGTCAGTCAGGACATAGGCATTTATTATGTATAAATAGATAGAAGATAATGAAACTCCCATTCAAATATCTCAAAAAATTATGAAGCTACATCCGTTTTAATGTCGCTTGTTAGAGTGAGAAAACGATGAGGGACTGTGACGTCAATATACTCGAGCGTCATAGTAAAAAACAATCGTTTCATATGAAGGTGCGTTTTGCGGAAAAGGGACAGAACATACCCCCTCTTAAAACTTTGGACTCTTATAACTTAATCATTACCTATATCTCCTCTTGCTTTGTTTTTTTCTCCATTTGACTATATTTATTTTAAATTCTTTTTCGAGAAAATACATTATGATTATTTACCATATTTTCGATTCCTGAGCTATAACCACGAACTTCGGAATTCGAAAATATTCGGGTATCTCTATCTCTATCGCACTAACCATACTCGAGTGACAGGGATGCAAATATATGAACATTGAGTATCGGTTTTCGTGGTAGCGCCGCGGTACTTTGGCTTAATGCGCCGAGCGCGTGCCATTGTCATTCAAAATAAACAAATTCGTGTTAATTATATTGTTCAAATTTGTTGATTTCATTTATTGAAATTACGACATAAAACGACATTTGCGCATATAAGTTCTCATATCAGAATCGAATATTTTTTTATGGTTTATGTTTTAGCATTTGTCTCGTAAAGGTCTATCGTAGACGGGATTTAAATTATTAATAAGTGAAAGGCAAAGCAATTCCGCCATTTTGACGAAAATTTGACGGTTCTTATAGCTGACAGTTGGAGCAGCGTTTGATTTCAATAAAAATAAATGAAAAATTAAATGAAGTCGTATATTTCGGAAAATTAATTAACTGTCGCAGTCGGATAAAAACTATCCTAAGTTGCAGCTAGAATAATAATGTACCTATATAAAATGTTTCATATTTTTCCGTTCATGGGATGCTGAGAACATTCGAACCGCGCAAAGCTTAGTTTCAAACTGGCTGATTCTTTTTTTAATTTAGAGATTTATTATAAGTGGAGATAACTACAAATATTGCTCGTTTAATAGTATAGTATATTCTAAATACGAAAGTAACTTTGGCCACGAGTAAACGAGTATTACATTCCTGAAATAATCCATTTATAATAATATAATATATAATAATCCATCTTTAAAAGAAAAAAAAATACTTAACCACAGAATTCTTAAAATGTTAAGATACAAGCAAAAGGGGAAAAACTAAATAGGAAAGACGTGATTCGAATTTACAAAATAAACTTTAGGTAGGTATATCCGATTTCAAAAACGTCTTTATTTCTGAATATCCCTGTTTATAATGTACAGAACAGACTAACAAAAAAAAATCGTTTTTTATACCCAAAGGAACACTGTGTTTCGTCTCCATCGCACTTATTGAAAACTCGAGCGACAGAGGTGGAGATGAACGAACTGCGAACTCGGTCGGCCGTATTTTTCTTTGATCGAGCCCCCTCAGAAAACTGGCTAAAGCTGGAATGTTTCCCTGAACCAGTCCTTCTAGTAGTACTTTTTCTCAAAGAAAAGGACACAAAAATAATATAAACAGAGCTTCGGCTCTCACCCATTTGCACAAAATGTTTCACTATCTTCAGTTTCGGCCGTAGGGAATGTGTACTGTAGAAATTACAAATAGTTTCGCGACGTCGTTCTTCTCGATTTGCCATAATTTCAAGAGAAAAAATATAAAATCAATTCAAATAAATCTATTAGAAGATAAATTCAATCACAAATAGTGCGTTGACAACTTTTTTATTTAGATAAATTATCTATTTATATTTAGATCTAAGGCCCAGCAGACGGGAAGAAAGTTGTCCCATGTACCTACGACAACACCAAGCCAGGCTCTGGCTCAAGATAAAACAAGATAAGCAACATATAACTGATGATGCACCTATGTGCATACCCAAACGAGTGCCCATTATCAAAGACCAAAATTAAACGAAAATGCCGTGCACCACTGCAGTAAAACTATATAAGTGTGATTGCCAAGTCACAAAATTTTATTTAGGAAGCAAATAAAGATATATAAGAATGCCTGACTTGGCTCTACGAAATATCTCACCACTTTTTACTGTGAACGAGTTTCGAGACTTGGCCTATTTTTTACATGGTATGTTTTTTATGGGATCTCATTTCTTTTTGTAGACGTTGTATGGGAATCTTATTTTACCAACCGCAAATAACGTTTGTATAGTTTTTTTAATATTTAACAGTATCTTGGTGGGGAATGAAAACATCGTGAGGAAACCGGTCTAATCCCAACACGGCCAAGTTTTCCCTCTGGGTTGGAAGGTCAGATGGCAGTCGCTTTAGTAAAACTAGTCATCATCATCGTCATCATTTACAGCCTGTAATCGCCCACTGCTGAGCATAAGCCTCTCTTCGCGTACGCCACTTATCCCGGTCCCGTGCGCTGAGTTACACAGTGGAAGTAGAGACAGTATCGTGATCAGATCTAGTTTTAACCTAAATAGAGCTCGGTGGCAAACAAGTTTACAGCCCGACTTAGGTAAAGCGTCACGGTAGCCTAACGACGTTTGCTACTCCAGGGGTGTCACATGCGCGTGGCTGAGACACTCCTTTCTTGAACAAAAGCAAAAAAACTTAAATCATGCATATCTCGCTCTATTGCGTAGCACGTATATACTCTTTTAGTAAAGCTGGAAACGCACAGACAGCGGTGGTGGTGCGGTGCGGTGCGGCGCGGAGGCGGTACCGGTTGTAATGTTCGAGCTAATATGAAAAGGTCCGCACAGAATTAAATAATATATTTTTCTGAATTATGTACGCAGTTTCGTTTCAAATATAACTAGGTAGTTTTACTTGGATTAGTCGTGGTTTTTTTTAATTTAAAATGTACAGCAGCATTTTGTGATAAAATGAAAGGACCTAAAATAAATTGAACACGAATAAAATTAAACGCAGAGGAAGCCCAGATGTTCATCAACTACTCATTCAGACGATTTTAACGAGTCCAAGCTCAACGGGGTTACGTCGGTTAAGTACTGAATTCCCATAGCCACTTTCTGTCTCCATCATCAGATCAGCTCGATGGTACCATAATATTGAATTGTCATCCGAACACCCACTATCCCAACTACCTTTACCCCAAATTTCAGCTCAATCGGATAACGGCAAGTGACTGACAATGGTAGTTTTTTTATATGAGTGCATTAAATCACGCTATGGCTATATCTGAATCCTAACTCAGAAAAGTGTCGCATTTATGGACAAAATTAGGAGTACACTCACGGAGCTGGCGTTGCTGAGCGAGTGCGGCGAGTGCGGCGCGTGGTGGCGATGGCGCGCCAGGTGGAATGTCATTCGCTCATATTCGAAGCCCAACAGGGTCCTATTTCACCATCTTGACAATTTCCACTTGACAATGACAATTGGGAATGGATGAACATAGGATATAATTTATACCGTGGGTTTACCTCGTTTCATTCCAATATGGCTGAAATATCACATTATAAATACCTACTTTAAATATTTCAAATGTTTATTTACTTGAAAATTAATATTTGAATTGTATACAATAGTAAAAACAATTGTCAATTACAACAGCAGCGGCAGGTATTATATTGTGTTTATTATATTTATATTATATGATATTTATGTAATATATATTAAATTATAATACAGATAAAAAAATGTATCGCCACGTAAAATGTTCATTGAATAATGAACTATATCTTCTTCTTCGATAGATTCCAAATTAGCTACGAGATAAAGTACCACACACAGCGCCTTATACCTGGCTCGATGGTTGCGGGTTTTTTTTTTATCTTTTAGTCCATTTTGAATCTATTGAACAAGACGATAGAGTTCGTTTTACAATGCACATTTTAAATTCAGTACCGTTTAATACTAGTTGTATAATAGTTCCATTATGAATGAAAATATTCCACGGTAACACAAATAAAATATAAGGATACCACTTTTATGCGCAGAAGAAATTTTGCGTTTTTTTTTTCAAACTATTTCGGTAACGAATTCAACAGGCTAAAAAAGGGCCATTACTAGGGAAAGTGACACGGCAAAGATATATGCTGACGGTTCTGCTCCGAGCCCATGAGTCTCGAAGTGCAGTTGGAGACCACAATTTGAATTGGACAATAGTTTTAAGTGCCCCTTTTTTCTACAATAAAATACTTTTAGGGTTTATGAAAATAAACTACATTAAACATTACTAATATTGTTCCTATTACTTAGTCGTTTGATCTATTAAGCATGTAATAAATATCAAAATAAATGTGATAGTTGTTAAGTACTGGACAAACTCTTCTGCATCGGGGCTAGTATATGATTAGATTAGATTAGATTAGATTCATTTATTGCTGATTGAAAATTGACATAATATTTTACAAATTCTCTTTGTACATAAATATAATGAATTCACAGAAAGCTCGTCAGGTAAATACAACAATTTTTTTACAATAATTTCAAGCAATAATAATTAATTAATATATAATTACTTAGTTACAAATTTTAAACAATATTGATCATATGTAATAATGTCAAAAAATATAATATAATGTCTAAACTAGAAAAACAAAAATAAAATATACGTACTTATGTCAAAACATATCAATTTCATGTCAAATAAATGTACAAAAAATATACTTAAATCAGAAATTACAGGCATAATAACAACACAATAAATAATTTATCTCTAGGACATTCTAGATTACGAGTATGATAAAGTCAGAAAAAAAAAATACAAAATAATAATAATATTAATTTTAAATAGCATCAAAATAGAATTGTCTAATATTGTTTTTGGTCTGTGAATTCCTTTACTGAGTACAGCGACATTGACAGTAAAAAGTCTTTCAGTCGGTGTCCAAAACCATCATCTGATGATTCATTTCTGAGACTGGCGGGTAGTCTTCCGTACAAAGCGGGGCCTATTACGCGCGGTGACTTGTCGAGGAGCGCGAGGCGCCGCGGCACGACCTGTAATCGCCCCGTCTGACGGGTGATTCTGCCGGGGATATTCACTTTTTTAAATAAGTTTATATTTCTACGTGTGAACATTATTACTTCATATACATAAAGTGAATAATGGGTCATCATATTATATTGTTTAAAAAGCTGTTTACATGAGTGCCTCGGAGTTATACCTGCCAGTATACGTAAGGCTCGTTTCTGTAATTTAAATACTCGGTCCGAGTCTGTTGAGTTTCCCCATAATATAATACCATATGACATCAGAGAAAAAAAATATGAGTAATAAATTTGGAGTAATGCATCACTGGAAACAACTGGCTTAAGTTTACGCAGCGCAAATACAGCGCTGCTCAGCCTTTCGCACAGGTTGTTTACATGCTCCTTCCATTTAAGCGTGGTGTCAATGGTAAACCCGAGAAACTTGCACGAGTCACAGCGCGGTATTGGACTTTGTATTAGCGGGATATTTTTTGTGTTTCCTGCTGCAAACAACAACACGTTCGACTTCGTAACATTAAGGATCAGGCCGTTTGCCGAGAACCACTCATGAAGTTGGTCGCACGTATTACTTACTCTTTTTTCAAGCTGTGAGTACGTATCAGCTTTTACTACCACGGTGGTATCATCGGCGAATAGGACCATCATACCTTCAGTAACAGAGGTAGGGAGGTCATTTATAAAGGCAAGAAATAGGGTATTTCCCAGCGCAGAACCTTGTGGAATTCCGAGGTCCAGCCTACCTGCCTCAGATCTGATGGTTTTGCCTTTTATTTTGACCTCAACAGTCTGTGAGACGATCCGAGAGCTTCGCTCTCAGACTCAATAGTATCTAAGGGCGGAATTACTCTTTTAAATTGATAGATGTTAGCGTTGTGGGTTTCAGGTCCAAATATGAAGGAATTGAAGCTTTCATTCGTTATCATCCTGTCAATTATGTATGTAAATAAGTTAGAGATAAATTGCGTTAGATGCTATTCTAGGCTAAAATCAAGACTACAATTAAAAGTGTAGAAAACTCGCGTTTCGGCCAAAATAGTTGGTTTAAAACATACTTCAGCATACTAATTCAGTATTGTTGGATTAGTGTATCATTTAATGTGTGCTAGATCTAGATTTATGGATTCATAAATTAGACTACTTAGGTTAATTGCAGGAATGGATCGCTGGCCAGCAAGAAAACGCGTGGACGGACGCGCGAGCTGCAGAGACATTCTACCCGCGAAGTCGAGAAAAGTGCTTATCGATCGGCACTGTGGGGCGGGGAACGCTCCCTGGAAAATGGGCCTTATACCCTTTTATTAAGGTATATTTTCAGATGAGGAGTCGGATTAGTGGCGTGATCGTGTTAGTGTTGGCTATAAATGACCCGGCGGGCCGAGGAGCGTTTCACTTTTCTATGGGACGTCGAAGCGAGATCACGCTGCAGAAGGCAAAGGCGGCCAGGCTAGGCTGACCTCTGGGCGCGTACTACTTCGAGGCGGAACAAGGCTGGTCACCGCTGGGCTGCATTACGGCTGTTGCTGATTAGAGTTTGGTAAGGTCGCAAATGCCTTTGCGATCGTCTGGTGAGATTGAATATTTTATTTTAAAGTGTGACTAATCATAGTGAATTCTGGAATTTCTTAGGGAGTAATTATCTTGTGCGCACATTGTCTTGAATTGAGTGATTAATATTTAGGCAATATCTTTCTGCTCGTGAACTGATATGATCTTATATGATCACGTGTGTATTTTGAATATGTGGCGGTCTAATAGGTTTATCACCTAATAAATGCGCTTAAGACATCATCATATTAGAATTCCGTATACTCCCATGAAGTGAAGTGAACACTTATATAGTACATGAATGTTCGCTAAAAGGAACGGTCCAATGGTAAATAATTCCTAATTGTATACCAGTATCTAGTGGTTAGTTGTAGGTACAAATGAGGGAAATCTTTATTAAAATATGTGCTAATATTATATTGTAATTTATTTATGGCGGAGGAGCTGGCTTGTTACGAGCGTCGAGGGAGATCAGAAGGGGTGGGAGCCCTGGGAACCAGAGAGGCGTTGGGTACGTGTCCCACTATTAAGAAATTAAAATCTGGTGAGTGACCTTTATAATCACTGTATTGAATGATTCTGAAACTTATTAATTTGTTTTTGGGGCTATTATCTAACCATTTCAACGTTATCATACTTGTATTTGTGTGCCGAAATCTAGTTCTACTGTATATAGTTTGGGGAATATGCTAGATAAAGTACGAGCGGTTTATGTATAGGTTATGAACGGATCTAGGTCATTGGTCAAATAACTGACGATATTACAGAAATGTTGTTTTGTTCTACATATATATTACTAGTTGTTTTGTCACTGCGATATGATTGGGTTCTGTGCGCCCTTACGAGATAAAGTGATCAATTATTATACGACAACCTAGCTATAGCAATTGACTCGGTCCGTGGTACGTGTTGTAATATGAGAATAAATTGTTAAGATGCGGATAAGCGACAAATATTACCACAAGTTCATATTAATATCCGGTGGTTAGTATAGGTGCTGATGGGTGGTTACTTTACTAGATTAACGCAACTGAATAAAGTAGTTATATACACTCGTGGCTGTGTGCTCGGTGTCGAGACAACCATATCCACAGGGCACATTGAGGACCCTGGCCACACGAGAATTCTCCCGAAAGGGGCTTCTTAGTCAGCAGAGATGTGCCCGCACTAGAGCGCCAGTCAAAGATGTGTAGACAGAGTGAGTGGCTGAGAGTCTTCAATCTTGCAAATTGAGGGACCTCACTGGTCGAGCTGCTGTCTTAGTTCTAACAACCCTCTTAACAAGGGTTACGGTTGTGTTGGTTTATGAAGTAATCAGATGTACTTATAGATATATTGTGTGGAATTCCTTGAATGAATGAATCTAGCGTAGTAAATTAGTTATGTACACCTGTGGCCGAGAGCTTAGCGTTGTGGACAACCATATCCAAAGAGCACATTGACGACCCTGACCAATACGAGAATTCGCCCGTTAAGGGGTTTCTTAGTCAGTAGAGATGATGATCGCGCTTAGGCCTCCGTCACGGATGTGTCAACGAAGGTAAGGTTGGTGAGACCTTTCAGTCTTGCAAACTGAAGAGTTTCGCTGGCCAAGCCGTCGTTTTGCTTTAACCGAAGCTTCTTACCGTGAAGCTAGCTATGTTGATTTTACAAGGAAATCCAACACTTTCGCTTTAGTAACGGCAATAATTAAGTAGGTATCTTGTTAGGTGGGGTCGTTATTATCGGGATCTCAACAAAAGTATCGCAGTGGGTTGGTAATTAATTATCATTCGTCAGTTCAACTGTGCATTGTCGTATATTTAACATTGTTCCGACTATAAAGTGCCTTTGAGTTGATTGGGTGAGATTGGTTGCTAAGACATTGTGTTACATCCATTGAGATATTTTGGGGGTGAATTGTATTATAAATAGCTTAGGAAAAGTCAGTACTAATTGGTATTAGATTTTATAGAAATAACGATAGGGTAGGCGGAATCAACAGATGAGGTGGGATTACTAGCGAGTACGAGCAGCCGCGAGCGAGCGAGAGGCGAGCGCTACAGTTCGCTAACAACTCTAAGATTCATCGTTAGGGAGAATCGATATTATACTAGACATTGCGTCATTCATGTACCTGGAAGTAAAACATGTACTAATATTCTATTTCAATAGACTATCTTCGCATCATCATCAATATCTTGACTTACGATTATTTTCGTTATTATATCATCGCATCATCATCAATATCTTGACTTCTTCATGATTATTTTCATTATTATATCATCGCATCATCATCAATAGAGATCCCATCATGGCCAACACAAGTTGACCACTATTGTATTGCGAGTCTGTTTAAAGGGCGTCACCTACCACATAGCGTAATTTATCACTTCCCACAACTTAGTATAACAAGGAATTTATGCCCACTTTAGCCTCCATAGTTGTGCATCACTTAATGAAACTACAGAATTGTAAATTAATTCTAAGGAACCTGGTATAATTGTCTTACTTAAGTTATAGGTTCTACTAAAATAGAGTTAATGTACAACTTCAATTAACGTGTAACTTTTTCCCTTTATAGAAATACAAACTTCATACTTCTCGAAAAGGGCCTGGGTCTATTCGCACAACGCAGAGCCTAACCACTAGACGAAATCACACGCCAAGCCACTTCACCAGCGCGAATCACGTATAGCTTAGGTCTAAATAGGTCTTCGAGGTTAGGTTCCAGAGATAATAAATTCTAGGTTAGATTACGGCATTGTAGGCCTGGAGTCGGACGGTTTTTTATTTGACCGAATCTCTTTCCGTCCGGCAATATCCTAGGAGATGATTTGGTCTGTTAAAGTACTCAAGCTCGATTACTTTAACATAAATAACGAGAGATTCTGTAGCTGTAGGATAGATTTACCTAGACTAGAATAAAACCCAACCTTTCTAGTAGGATCGGCCGGAACTAACTCGGTTTTTCTATTCGCTTTGGTACGAGTTAGTATTTATAGGAACAAAGTGGATATCTAGTACAATCGAGTCTTGATTTTACTGGATTAATTAGTCAAAGGTTCTTTAGCTTCAAAACAAACAAAATTAATTTGATATTTCTATGGTAAATAAATGATTTATTTTCTCGCTTACTATCTGTTTAATTTTATTCAATAGCTTTTCCTTCAGGTAGGATTCAATTTTCAGACGACTAGAAGCTTCTCAGGAGCTTCAGCTTTCAGATAGGGGTTAATTTAAGTTCAGAATACAAAAACATAAAAAGCAAGACAGTTATGAGGTTGAATCGTTACATCTGGTGTCGGTTTTCTAAAAAGGATGCAAATAATTTGTGGGCATTATTTGTGATTCCGTACTGTTTTATCTTTTCCAAAAGTAATTCATGATGTATTACATCGAATGCTTTCGATAAGTCGCAGAACACCCCTGCTGCCTTATCTCGAGCATCCAACGACGTTGTTATGCAATCATATATTTGGTATGCAGCTGTCGTGGTGGATCTGTTTTTTCTATAAGCAAATTTTTTGTTAGTCAGTAGGTCATTTGTCTCAAGATGAAGCATTAAAGTATTTGAAATAATTGATTCTACTATTTTTGATATGTTAGGTACAATTGTGATCGGTCTGTAGTTATTTACAGCACTTTTTTCTCCCTTTCCTTTGTACACTGGACACACTCGAGTGCTTTTCAGTACGTTAGGATACACACCGCATGAAAACATGGTGTTAATGAGATTTACTAGTAACCCTGCAACGACTGGCCATATGCACTCGAGTATGTTTAGCGATATATCGTATATATCTAAGGTTCCGCGTGTTTTTATGGACTTCAGTGTGCGATTTAGATCTGTGAGCGTAACTGTAGGTAGAACGAGGTCAGGAATGTTTTTGTCTTGCAAGAAACGGCTTAGGTACGATGCAGAGGCTGATTTGTTTATACTAAAGTTATATTTCTATGTTATTGTCAAAAAGTGATTGTTTAAGTGGTTCGGTACTAGGCGAGGTGGTATGTCGTGACCGCTTTCATCCTTAAGTGAGATGGCGTGTTTTAATGGTTTTGTGGATGCTTCGTCATTTACTACGCGCCACATTTCTTTTGGTGGATTTTTGCTGTTTATTATTCGGTTTGTAAAATATTCTCGGCGGGCGGTTAAGGTCTCTGATTTGATGCGATCTACCTGAGTACTAATGCATTCTGAGAGAAAATCGACTTCTGGGTACTGGCGTTTTATTTCTGTTAAGTCATTATAGTTTGAAATTAATTTAGATAAGGTTTGTGTAATCCACGGTACATGCTTATTTTTCTTTACTAAAATATTTTTTAACGGAAAATGAATGTCAATATAGTATCTTAAAACATAAAATAATTTATCAAATTTATAATTGATAGAAATCACCTCGTCAAATATAAAATTCCAATTATAATTTTCAATGTCAATATAAAATGAATTAAATGATTGGTCAGTAAAAAGTCTTTTTTGTATGTAAGAATTCTGTTTTGATTCCCGTAGTTCCGTCGTAGGCAAAGTGAACACTTGCGCGTTGTGATCACTAATAGGGGTGTTAAGCAGCCTAGCCTCGACGTCCCGGCAATCACGCGAAACCAGCCCACAGTCGATGCAGGTCGCACTGTGCGCGGACACACGGGTCGGAAAATCAACACAGTTCCTGCACATATAGATCTGTAGAACTTCATTTACCCGCCGCCTCAGGGAGTTATCTGAGATGAAATCGATATTTTGGTCACCAACTAGAATAAACCTTTTACTTTCACTAGTTAACTTATCTAATAATAATTCTAAATTGTTTAATTAAAGGTCAAAGTCGCCATTTCCAGTACGGTACAACACAATTACAATTAAACTTAAGCTACAAATCTCTATTGCGGAGAATTCAAAGTGAAATTCAATTGCTAGTCTCTGTAGGTCGTTTCGCTGGCGGTACGTGATGTCGGCCCGTGTGTATAGGGCTACTCCGCCATGTTCGATGCGCGTGCGGCAGTAGCTATTTGCCAGTTGATAACCGCTTAACCTCACTCTTTCTATTTCGTGTTTTTTGCACCAAGTTTCGCTACACGCCAGTACATCAGGGTTTTCCGAGTGTAATAATATGTCTAGTAATCCGGTCTTCCCACAAATAGATCGTACATTTTGATGGACAACAGTAAAGGGAGAAGATTTTGCTAGCGTGGCGGCTCGTCGCTGCTGCTTTCCGAGTAGTTTTTTGGCTCCACAAAATTGAAGAGCCTAACTGATACACCGTCCGGCCAATGCTTACGACTCCGCACCACACCTACTTTGCTGGCCGGTACCTCAACCTTAAAAGAAGAATAATGACCTCTCGTGACCTTCAGCTGCTCACAGCCGTCAACTTGGATGCCTGTGCTGGACTTGATGTGATTCACTACATCATCGACGGTGGTTTCTTTCGTCAGATTGAAAATGTGCAAACTGACGGGGCGCGGTTCTGCCGCTCGCAACCCTTCCTGCAGCTTTGGTGGAGCAAGAACCACAGGTGCTGAAGGGCGCGCAGGGAGAACAGCTGGTATCTTGGACTTCACAAGTGTGGGTGGCGCATTTGGCAGTGCTCGTACAGGAAGAGTGTCAAGTTCGTGGGGACCAGCGTTATGAACAGCGGCCCGCCCAGTTGACACGGCCGGTATTTGGAATACTGGCGGCTTAGATGTTGTTGCCCTGACAGCCGGCGCAGCTGAGTCGTCCTCTAGTGATGTCGATGGTTGCAACGCGAGGGCTTGTGATTGTAACTTTCGTCGCGGAAGTGGTCGGAGGCGGCACTGCACTGTCGATGACGGATCTAGCGAACGTGTAGGAGTGGACACTTCTGGTTGTTCTTGGGCGATGGACTCTTCTCCTTCACCGGCTTGCGAGTTACTTTGAGAAGTGTTACTGATGATCATGAGTGCTTCCGGACCAGAGTCATTAAATTGTGTTGTTTCGAACTCACGGATATTGAGGTCAGTGTTGTCTATTTTAAGTTTTAGAAGTATCTGTTCATTTATTTGCCTTTGTTTTACAAGTTCTTGCTGTAGGTATTTAATTAAATCGTAAGTACTGTATATTTTTTGTTTCATTTCAAGAATTGTATTTTTTAAATTCAAAATAACGTCTATCAGCTTGTCATCACGACACTTTTCTTTCAATTTGGCTTTAGTTGGTGCCATTTTTGTCCCTTTTTCAATCACTTTCTTCTAATGGCACTTATTAAGTAAAATAATTGTACTACGTCAACAAACTATATACTAAAATAATCAAATTGAATACAAATACGCGGAGCAGTTTAGATTAGCTGCTTACGGACGGCAGTGGCGCCACTGCAATGCAACGGCATGCAACGACTACACTAGTGCTTAGGATACGTGGCCAAGCGAAAGCCTGGAAAACTTATTGTTATGCGAAATAGGGAACTGTAAGGAATAAGGAGTCGTGGAGGATCCTCGACCCGTTGAACCGATGAGGCAATGCTGTTAAAGAAATCTCTAAAGGAATCTTGCAGACGACCTGGGTGGCCAAAAACCGTGCGCCCGGGGCGTAACATGGTTGCCATTTTATTGCCGTTGATAAGACATCCGTCACGTTCTGACGAGTGCAAGAGTGACAGATTTTACCACTGTGGATAAGACATCCACAGTGGTAAAATCGCAACCACTTTAAGCCCGCAGGAGAGCAATATAATAGTGCGTAAAGAGCGACAACCTTCTCGACCGGTGACCCACAGTTACGAAGATGGTGATTATAACATGTTGCGCGCATTCACTTCCTCCGGCGCGTCGTTGTAAATCAGTTATGCGATATTTTGAATCCAATTTTTATTGATGTCCTATTCTACTCAGTACTAATTTTAAAATAATCATTTTTAAAACCAAAATGTACGACATGATTATCATGCAAAAAATTATGAACTTTGTAACTTGAGTTTATAACTACACCCAATAAACAGTTTTCCGCCCACATTCCAAATTAAAACAATACTTGACAATCATGAACATCTTTCGGCTGAAATTGAGGAACGTGACAAGATTGAACACGAAATAATATCAAACTTAGCCAAGCCTAAAACTTTAGTCGAAAGATTTTCTAAGAAGTTAGAATGTGAGAGAAGGCGCAGTTCCACGCACAATACGTCATGCTGTGTGGATGACCATACTTATCCCCAAGAAATAGGATTGAAATTGCCTCAGATTCAAATAAGTAAATTTGACGGCGCTTATTTTCGCTGGTTAGAGTTCAGGGATACATTTGAAAATTTAATTCATAAAAATGAGCGTATTTCGGATATCCATAAATTCCATTATCTCGTGTCTTATTTAGAAGGTGACGCGGTTAGGATTATTTCGAATTTGGAAGTATCAACCAACAATCTGACTGTAGGTACATACAATGCAAGTTAATAGAAAGTTTGTACAAAGTAAATAAAGGAAAAAATTTTACCTTCATAATAATTAATCAATAAATACTGGCAGCTAGTACAGTTGAAGGGCTTAGGAAACAGCTGAGAAAGTTGTAGCTTTGTAATTTTGTTTGTAGGGGATGATAAATTAATAAATATTAGGGGAAAATCTTACACAAATCGAACTAGCCCCATTAATACTCAACTTCATAAGGCTTGAGTTATGGGTACACTCAATAGATATAAATACTTATATACACAGAAAATATTATATTTGCCCTTACCGGAATTCGAACCCAGGACCTCCAGCTTTCATGGTGACATGTTCGCGACCCCATGGCGCTCCCATTAACGGCAGGGTCGGAAACGCCGGAGTGGTTTTAGTGGGTAGACTCCCTCCCCCTTGTCTTTAAATAGAGTTGGCTCGAGGGTGCGAGTCCCACATACCCCCCATTATAGCTTCCCGGCTGGGGGGATGAGTAAGTGAATTCCCACTCCGTCAAAAAAAAAAAAGAACCTCCAGCTTCGTAGGCAGCGTCACTACTCTCTAGGTATTAGGCTAACTGGTGGTCTCCGGAAACATCCGATTTCAAAAACAGAAAGAAAACAACGAAGGCTTTCAAACGTTTCACAGCGTGACGGCGCGTGAGATTTAGAAAATAGAGAGGAGGCCGGGCTAATCCTTTTGAGGTTTAAGTGAGAGACTACGTGCCAAATATTTAAACTAAGCTCGTATTTAAATTTAAAAAAATGTTGCGCCTCTGTTTCTTGTCTCTGGCAAGTCTAGCGTTCTCATTTTGAAAGACAGAGATAAAAAGGTTGCGATAGTCCTAGGTTTATGTCATGTCACATTTTTTTTTATACAACGACGGTGGCAAACAATCTTACGGCCTGCCTGATGTTAAGCTGGTACCGTAGCCTATGGACATTACTGCTGGTGCGCAAGACCCGAAGTGGATCTTGGCCTCCGACACTAAAGACTGCCAGGCTTCCTTGTCCAATGCCACTTCGGTCCAGACAACAGCCCGGAGTTCATTCAATTCTTTTGGCCGTTGTCACCCTTTTAGTATCTAGGACTCCCAACAGGCCTTGACCAGCTGGGCGTCCCCCGTACGCTTGATATAGGTATGGATGCGAAGCCTTAACTCTAACACAAAGAGAAGAACATGTACTGCTAGTATCTGAATGGAAAATCTACCGCAAAATTCAGGGACCCACTCGTGGAGAAGATGGCACCTGGAGAAATCCTTATACCATTTTTTTTAATACTTGATTTAGATGGGCGCTCCGCCACGGGTCAGCAGTCCTGGGAGGTGTGAGCGCGTTGTCTGGTGTGATCATCAATGATCATTACAGGAAGAAACTCAAGTTGGGCAATTTCGGCTTCTTCTCTTCAGTGATACCAATCTCATTGATGCCTGGATTGATGACTGCGCTGTTTCATAGACATGTAAAAACCATCAAATTAAAGTTGGGTCCAGCAAAAGGGTTAAAGCCCTACTTTGCACCCCTATTTAACCCGCTTAGGGTTGTTTTCCAAAACCCTAAAATTATTTTTCTTGTATTGTAATAAGGTGACCATACACAAAGTTTCAAGTCTTTTCTCTTGTATTGTAATAAGGAGACCATACACAAAGTTTCAAGTCTTTTCTCTTTGCGCAGGCAAGGTCATTTGCGCACGAAGTTTGTCGTCTACTGTATTATACATATAAACCTTCCTCTTGAATCACTCTATCTAATAAAAAAAACCGCATCAACATCCGTTGCGTAGTTTTAAAGATCTAAGCATACATAGGGACAGACAGACAGACAGCGGGAAGCGACTTTGTTAACAAGCACAACGTTTAATCATTGCAGCTACTTACCTGTATCCTTGCCAGCTCGGTCTACTGGTCAAGTTCTTCTTGGCACTGCTTTAGTGAAAGTGATAAATCCTGAAAATAAAAATATTTACCTTGCACGCGCTTTACTCACGCTTGAACAACTAGAGCTAAAGTGCCCGGTTTGATTTACTGGTCTTATCTTTTTAAATGTGAAAAACGAATTATTTCAGGAACATTTATTACATGCAGAGATAAAATGAGACACATCACATAAAATCGAAAAGAGCCTGAAATCCGCAACGGAGCACTTACACAAACAATTTTGTATAGTTATAGTTGTGTTTATGTTAAATATTGACAACTCAAGTAAAACTACAAATTGAAGAAAAAAAAACATGGAACATCTCAAATGAAGTGAGTTTTGCCTAAATAGATCAAAACATAAATTTTCAAACGCTGAACAATCAATGATTCTTTTGTTTAATAATCATAATCATAATCAATTATTTATTTGCTTTATACACATAACAATGCATGCAAATACATTTTAGAAAAGATTTTACACTTGTATTATAAGAAAGAGGTCTTTTTGTTATTTGTGTGCACACACTAATGTTTATCACTTTATTTATTGTTTAAATACAATTTTATTAGGATTATGACACCATTCTCTTGACACGACAGTTTTTTCCTAACAACGTATCCTAGCAACTGTTTCTTCTTGTTCTTGAATGATTTTGACAACATAGGCATGTTTTATAAAGTCTGTATACCTATGCAGATTTAACACTTTCCCGGTAGCTTAAAAGTTATCTTCTGGTGAAATACCCGGTACTATGAAACTCACAGTTTCTACCTACTGTCCAAACTAAAGCACTTGTATCCCAATTTGCGAACCAGATTCCGCCAAAAATTGGATTGTAGGCAACTCGTTAATTATTATTCATGTTTCGCTACCTCTTGTACCGTATCTCGGAGTTTCGTAATGGAAAAACTTTTTTTAAGTGCAAAAGGCCTTTAAATCGTTATTTTTCGATTGATAAACGACATTGACTGAACCTTGATAGCTAGAGAGTTGAAATTTTCACAGATTATGTATTCCTGTTGCCGCTATAACAACACTTACTAAAAACAAAATAAAATATATAATACGTGATTTTTTTGCCGTTTTTATATATAATGGTACGGAACCCTTCGTGCGCGAGTCCAACTCGCACTTGGCCGGTTTTTTCTTACTGTGTCACCTTTATCATATCCTTTATTTTACATCAAGTGATGGAATTAACTCTCTTACCGATTATAGTCAAGTTAAATACAATCCGACGTGACAAATGGGCTATTCGTAGTATTTTCATACATATCTGTCCTAAATTCCAAATCAATTTCATAGGAATTGATAATATTTACAACACGGATTTATTGTGAAGGGCACAAGGTTTCTCAGACATATTTGACTCTTTGGAAACGTACATAAATTATTGTTTCAAGTTCATGATCTTGTTGATGTCTTTTCTACGTAGCTACGTATAAAAACACATTCAGTGCCAAGTTTCGTAGCGCTACCCTCGTAGCCGATAGCAAGCGAAAACCCGTTTGTAGATGAAGTCGCCTACGTGCAAAGCCCACCAAATGCATGTTTTACAAGTTTACTTAATTCAAGTATTTAACATAAATCATGTAAAGTAAACGTTAATAGATGTAAATAAGTAGCTATGTTTAGATATAGTATGGTCACATATATATATAGCTAGTAATTAGAGGAAGATTGAAATGCATGTGCATGATTAATAAAATAACTAGCTGTTGGCGGTAGTCGTAGAGTAGTGTTTTTCAACAAGATTTTTGATAGAAATCCTTGGCTTGAGAAAGCTTTTATATCAAGCCTTATTCTTAATTCAGCTTGAAACATTCAAATCAATACTAATACTTAATCGAAAAAATCGCCTTGGTAGATTTGACTGCATTGTTCATTACGTAGGTACATTATAAAGTTATTTAGACTTGAATGTATTCTTAAAAATTTAGTCATATTCCCAAGCCATATGATACAAGACGTTTACATATTTATACAGACGTGATTGTACTCTCCGGCTACAATATATTATACGGTCGTACATCTCGTAGCGATCTTGTTGACTCCTCAAATACATATTCAATGACGCCGCCATGCTATGAAAGGATTTATCGATAGGAAATATCTAGAAAACGCAGTGCAATCTCAGATAACAAGATTGTATCTAGTTTACAAGAGTTTGTATTTGACTTTTGAGTCGATTTTACTAGTGTATATCAGTAGATATGGCCACATTTGACCCCTACCACCGATACAAAATATTGATGTAGATCGAAAAGAAGGCCACTCCTTCGTCAATTGCAGAAGTGTTGCCATATTGTCTTTTAAAATTGCAACTTGTAGCTTTATAGTAACTACAACTCGGAAAAGTTAAAAACCTCCGACATTTTCATTTCAGAGTTCAATATCTCAAAAACGGCTAAACCGATTTAGGTTAAACGTAGCTAAGAACCATCTCGATCACATCAGTTTTCGGATAAAAAAAATTGCATTCAAATCGGTCCAGTTCACAGATACGATGACACACACACACACACACAGACAGACAGACAGACACACAGACACACACGTCAAACTTAAATATTGTCTGACAAATTAGTTCTTAGGAATATTTTATGTGCTGGGGGTGTTTTTAATCATTAATATCGTAGTTATAGTAAGGTACCTACACTGTAAACCCAACGTAATATTAATAATATCATACTCCTATAATACGAAGGCCGAGCTCCGCGTAGGGCCGAAGGCCCGAAGCGTCCCTTCAGAGCGCGCTTGCGGAAACCCTACGCTCCCCAAGTGTCTTTAAGCGAACCTGAGGGCCGAAGGCCCGAAGGTGAGCTTCCAGGTACGCGAAGGCCGAAGGCCGAGCTCCGCGTAGGGCCGAAGGCCCGAAGCGTCCCTTCAGAGCTCGCTCTCTACGCGAGCCCGAGGGCCGAAGGCCCGAAGGGCGAGCCCACGCGGACACACTGCTCTGTAAATGTGTATCTAATATTTTAAGTCAACTAAGAGAATATATTTTGGTCTGCTTTTTAAATAACCAGACTTTATGACGATAAATTATGTCAATAATGTACCACCCAGCACTCAATATCTGTGCACCTCGCCTTTCCCTGGCCAGACTCTAAAGGTATGCTTGCATGCTAGGGCCACGGGCTAACATATCTATATCCTATTCTGAAGATCCATTCTGCATCATCACTAACTGCTGGACATATGCCTCCTCCAAAGAGAGCCAAAGTGACCGGTCCTGCGTATACGTAGATTCCCGTGACCTTTAACAGGTCATCAGTCCTCCCTGTCTCTTGGTCTACCCACGCTGCATCTTACGGTACATAATATACCTAACTTTTTAATTCGAGTATGAGCTAATATAAAGTTACATATTTTAAGTGAATATACTTACCTTTTTAGGATGCCGTACCAAAAAGGTAAAAAAAGGATATATACTCACTAAACCCATGTCTTGGAGTCTTCTTGATATAGATCTACACAGCCCATGGTCTTGGATATCCAAATAAAAACAATAAGTCCATAATATTTTTGACGTGTAACCTCAAATTATATAGAATCCGGTCTAAGTCTACATATATATCGAAGTAAGTATCTATGCTTTCCTTCCCTTTTAACACATATATTATGTAAGGTCGGGTCTCTTAGTCAGTTTGCGACAGCGCGATCGATTATGAGTTGTCTTTTCTTCAACACGTTAAGACTAAAATAACATTTGGGGAGAAACTTAACAATTGCTATGAAGCGTTCTATTATTAGAAAATAAATAAATCAATGTATGTAAACAACTGGAACTGTCAAATACGTGTCTGTTTTCAGAATTGATTTATTATTATTTATTTCCTAAAGTTTATACATTAAATAAATTAAATTAAAAGGAATTGCCTTGGTGAGCATTTATCTCGGTTCGTGAAAAAAGCAAAGGTAAGTGGCTTGTGATCCGTGTATATATAACAAAATCTCTATCATTTAATCTTTCCAAAAAATCTAATTCTAACATTTTGACGACTATACTAATAGACATATAACGCTGGAAACTCTCAGTCGGCTGAGAACACCTGTGCGGTAAGTTTACTTATATTGTTTTACTCTTCTGGAGTGCTAATAATTAATTTATTATTTTAAAAACAAAAAAAAATAAAAAAAATAAAAATTCACAAAAATATATTTTGAAAATAAAAATGCTAAAACTATCTGACTCACTACATGATGTGACCTCAAAATCTGCATTGAATACTGTGATATGATCTCGTGGTGCCAAAATACATTACTTGGAGGTCATTACATTAGTTAGATCTAAATTTCTACGAATGCAAAACAAATGAAAATAAATGGGACACAAGGGGTTAATGCTCTAAGGAAGCGTCCTTTTTGAATATTTGCTCCTGTTACAGGGCCCACCTGGTATATTATTTTTTGCTTAAAAACAAACGTAATCTTGCCAGTACTAAATGTCTTCATAAAAAATGTAAACCTTGAATAATCCTTTGATTCCGAAGAAAATTAATGGACACGTCGGGACGAAGGTCCTCTGGCGGCAGAACATTGCAGTAATGTTCCCTATTGGGCTGAAATTTTGCAAGCATGTGTATATCGTATGACAATGCAATATTGAAAATTTTTAATGATCTTAGTCGTCGAGTTACACTTGTATCTATGTATAGGTAATTATGCTTACACACTCTTCCCACAGAAGTATGACCAACTCGTCTTCGTGAGATAAAACATTTCAAGTAAACTTTCTAAATATTTATAATATTTTACACGCAATGGTGCTGCTTAAGAAGGGTTCCTTTTTTTCAGCCATACATTGTTGTATGTGGGTTGACTTATAATATATAAGACAACCCACACATATTGATCGTTCTCCGTTTTTCTGCAGCAAATTGTTTTTATTCTTCGTCCATTTAAAAAAATATATAACTAAACAAACTTTTAGCCGCGACTTCGACCGCTTATACCTGTTAGTAGCCTTAAACGTATTTTATGTTAAACGCCTAAACAAAATCTAAGAGCAAAAATATGCTATTACCTACTGTTAAGTATTAGACATGAGCAGGACACAGCCTCATGCTATTGCCGTTTTAACCAAGCATATCAATGTTTGTGGATAAATAAATATATTTTAGGTAAATACATATTTTATGAATATTCTTTGGCCAAGAAAATGGTAGGTTGACGTCTCTATAGTGGGTTTTTGGTAGTTCCAACGATTTATTGCGAGGATAAGCCGCTGCTGTGTTAACCATAACAGCTGTGTATCGTAACAAAGGTTCGTGTTATTTATTTTTATAAACTAGACATAAATCATCATCCTGCTACTGATAGCACGCAGGTGGCGTGCGTGGAATGGAAAACCCGATAAGGACATAAGCAGGTAGTATCGTCATTGTGTGATTTATGGCGGCTGCGATACTTTTCTCGCAAAGAGCAGCGGTAAAACAAAAGACTTATTATTATATTTTGCCACTTCTCCATGTTTCCCTTAACAATTGGACAACTAGGGTAAGGGTGTTGTAAAATAAGTTGCACTATGATAGAGAGTTGCACAGTCTTGGTTTGACCTCGGTCCTGTGCTCTCGGTTTTGTGTTTTTATCTGTTTGGTGATATTTATACGACTTGGCTCTCTTTATGGATTCAACGATGACCACGCTCAAAATGAATGACCCTGCTTGCCCACCGGACCTGATGTCTCAGCATTCCATGTTTGACCCTGATTGCTGTACGGTACCGAATATAATGGACGTTGATGAAAACTCACCAGGAATAACTACGTCGATACCACTTGGTAAGTCTATAGATTTAGTTTTAATTCAGTTATTGTAAATAACATAAATTTGTCACTAGGTAAAATCTGTACTGTAATGTTCATTATGTTACAATTTTTGGTAAGGTTATGAGTTTAGATTTGGAACAGCTGTCAAAACTCAAGTGGGTCTCTGGGCTCCCCCAGACGCACCGGTGATGCTGGGCATTTCCAAAATTTCTGGGCACATTTTGGAGCGCTAATTATAAGTGTGTAGATAAAATGTTATTATTTCTCAAAAATGGCCCGCAAAGTGAACAATACTCGCTATACATATTGGAAGGTAAAGTATAGTTCAAGGTTAGATCGAAATAAAAAACATTTGCTTGGTCCACATGTGAGACATGGGTACGACCGCGAAAAATTGTACCGTTATATTCATGACATCATAACACATGTTACGGTACATGACAATTGTAAATTCATTTTCAGTTCATGAGATAGATTTATTTATACAAGTACCAAGAAGTGGAGTAATTATATTTAATAGCGCAATTTCAGAAGTCGGATCGTCATAATATCTAATATCAAAACATCCAATTACCTAAGTACTTATTCTACTCTAAGGTTGGTCGGTGTAGGTACGACGACGAGCGAAGTGAATAGTGTTACTTCATTAGTGATTTTTTTAAACATTGTCTAAAAAAACACATTCTTTGTTATAAGATTGCTGTGAAAGATCTAACATATACGAAAAAAATTGCAAAAAAAAAATGCTATTCTTGTTTGTGCTTAATGACAGTAAATCCACGTCTCACGTACGTCCATGTAATCATGACCATACCATGAAGTTGGCTCTCAGCGAGTTTTTCACCGTGCACAATTCTCCTTCCCTTTTTGTTTGGACATAACCAATTGCGTTGTAGCAATAAGATTCCCTTTGCGGTCTAGACACGATCAGTTATAATGACATTACCTATACATTACCTCCAAGTATTGTTGTCGTTACTATTGACAGTGTAGTGCTTGGAGTGAAGGAATCAACTGTAAATGACAAAGGAATGATAGTTAATAAGTATTCATAGTCATTATTACTGACAGTATTTGTGTAAAATTCGACGTTGAAGTTGCAAAGCCTATATTATTGTTCGGCACTAAGTTTTATTTAGAAGTTATAAAATTCTAATCTTAACAAAATTCCATTCTGCAGTCTAGTTAATTATTTACCTATATAATTTTCAGCCTGTAATCGCCCAGTGCTGAGCATAGGTCTGTCTCCGAGTATGTCTGTCACACATCTAGATTTACCTACGTAAAGGATCTTGCGCGTCGCCTATCTCTGATATCTACGCGCCTCTCTGTCTGCGTACCAGCACGGGCCATAACTGCACGCCAGCACGCGCCCTACCTGCACGCTTGCACGCGCTCTTCTGCACGCAAGAACGCGTTTGCGTTTAGTTGCAATTTGTATGGCCTCGCGAACAGCGCCTCTGGTGGTAACTATTAGGAACTACGCGTGGCCATACAAATTGAAACTAAACGTAAACGCGTTCGAAAACGTATATGTATCGATAAAACTTATACTAGAGCCTCAGAAATGACCTAGATCACGACGCCACCTCTCCAACACGATAAAGCTTTATGCTCGATGGGCTAAGTTTGATTAGTAATGCGACATGAGAATGTTTTGCCAAAAGAGTTGTTGTATTTTGAGGTTTGTTTTTATTAATTATCTATTAAATACATTTCAATTTGTGGCTAGAACTGGACAGATTATGATGAAGTGAATGGTATGCTTACATTACTATGGTCCGCCACCGCAGGCCGCGCCAGTGTGATGCAGGCCTTATAGTTTTAATCATTATAAGCGAAGAGGATTTAATCATTAGATTTATCAAACTTGACACATCTTGAACATCAGCCATGTCATGGTATAGGTACATACGCTCATCCCAAACTTAAAAAAGCGGCCAAGTGCGAGTCGGACTCGCACATGAAGGGTTATGGCGTGGTCCTGTGGGGAGCCAGTGCAAATGCCCACAAACTCTTCATAATGCAAAAAAAGTAAAAAAAAAGTTAAAAAAAAGGTAAAAAAAAATATGTCACATAAAATATACAAAAAATCAAAAGTGTGAAAGCCAACGAAAACAGAATAAGTACAAAGGCGAACATATGTTTAAGGATATCCTTACCAACAGTCAAGTAAAAAAAAGTATGTACCCCTACTCGTTCTGCGCTCACGGCGCTCACAAACATGTAGAGAGTAGGTATTAAAATTATTATTATTACCTACGTATTAAAACCTACAGATTGAGTGACAAAAATAAATACTTACTATATTCAACCAACTACACTCAGAGGCAATGACAACGGGTCAGCTAGCGGCCCGCGCGGCTTTGTCCGCGTATTGCACAGAACGCAGGCAAATCAAAGGTATACTATTTAACATATGACCACCCTGAAAGTACATTTTAAAAACTGGTAAAACATTTTTTTTATCGGATGAGGAGTTCCGTATATAACACTGTACAAACTTTCAACTTCACACAGTACCGTAAAATGGGGTGAGTAGGGATTGTGAGGACAGTTGGGTTATGAATGAGGAGAGAAAGGGTGACAGGGGGGTGAGATGTTTTTTTAAAGCTACTGCTACCTAAATAATGTATTCTTATTACAAATGAAGGTATAGTAATGTTCATAATTAAAAAAACGATCCAAAAATTTTGCAAGCATATGTATATCGCATGACAATGCAATATTATGATGACTTGGAGCTGATCTGATGCTGGAGCTGGAAGGTGGCCATAGGAACTCCGCAATAAAACGACACAACCCCATCGAGTTTGGGCTCGTTAGAATCGTCTCAATAGTAGCAGTACTTGACGATGGTATGCAGAAAAGTACAGTCGGCAGTAAAAGCTTGTACCAAAAATGAAATTTTTGACAGAAACTTACAAATAACTTTATTTTGCATGAAATATATTATAAGGCTTTATTTAGCGGGCCAAATTATCTCAAAATCATGTTGTGGTATGATAATGACTAGAAGAAGCCATTTCCCGAAATCCTTGAATTTTAAATTGTCTATTTAGAGAGAGAGATATATTTCTATAGAGATATCTAATTTTACAATACATTTTTACAGATCAAACACCTTTTTCTACCAAGTTCAATAGCTAACTACCGTTTTCTCACGATTAACAGGTAAACAAAGAATTTTGGAAATCGGTTCACAATTGACGTAGAAATCAGCGAACATACATTAAAAAAATATATCTTAAATAGTTGCCCACAAACACCCCTGCATGCATGACTCAAGTCCGTGCTGCAACTGTGAGCCCCTAGACTTAGTAAAACAGCATAAATATCTTGGTTTATTTCATCTAAAGTCTCACAGGTAATGAAATACGAATAAAACTTCACTAATTTGGGTGTTGGGCGTAAAACTAGTGCCTATGCCAAATCGTGGGATTAGGTGTCAAAGCGGACCCCGGGCTCCTTTAGGAACACAGCCGGGAATAACGCTAGGAGGATGGAATACCCTATTAAGACAACAATGAAAATTAATTGTTTCTTCATTAGCAACAGATAAACATTACGAAAACAATTTTTTGAATTCTTTTTTTTATAATTTCAAAACTATCGCGTGCCATGATGTTTACGAAGATTAAAAAAAATGTTCTTCTCTAACTTCCTCTTTAAATCTTTTAAGGAAATGGTTAGAACAAAATGGTCTTGATTTGTCTCCATCTAAAAGCTCTGTTGTGTTATTTTCTAGAATGCACAGGCGACCCCCTCCGGCAAAGTACATTGGTCAACTGGTCAACCACGTTATATAAAACTACTTAAAGTCGCTTCATCGCCATTTTGTATCAATCCGTGTCGCGTGATGTTTCTCTCGAAAAATGGTAAATTAGTATTATCATGTAAAAGGCGATCTGACAGCTCAAATTCGCAACAAGTTCGCGTTTCCTATCATAAGTAAGTATTTTTACTAACTATTCAATGTGTATTGAAGTACAATCTCCATTTAAAGAAAATACCGTTTGCGATACGTAAACGACAGAAAATGTAAACATGATACAGTGGTACGGGGTCGAATCTGTCTTCAGGGATGCGATTAAGGTAAGAAAAGCGACTCAACATTTGAATGTATCATTCATTCATTCAATCACTGCAGTTTGTTTAATAGTCAGTTTTTTTATTTTATTACATATTGAATTTTTTAAAGAGTAGGTATAGATGTATTACATTTAAATCTTGTAAGGTGAATTAGATAAATTGATTTTCTCTGGACATACGATGTTGAAATTTAGTCTTAAAAAGAAAAGAATTGTTGGCAAAAAAAAATATCTATGTAAAAGGAATACATTTAGTGCGGGACTATGAATGTATGTGTTATTCATATACTATTATTTATATACTTTATTTAATATAATTATATGTGCTTTTAGATTTCCAAAAGATCCCTATATGAAGGCGAAATAGAGAAAATTTTGTAATAACATGACCGTGGCAAACAAGCACACAAACTGCCTTAAGTGTCTGCTAGACGGTCGCCAACACGCCGCCCCACCGACCGAGCGACCTTGGTCCGCACCACTGTACTGTTTTTGCGTGTAGTTCACCCACAGGCTACTCGTATAAAAAGATGTGCAATATGCTCTATGCTATTAAATGAATTTCATGAAATACAAACATGAATTTGACTTGTAAAATTGTAATGTACTTGTTATTATTAAGGAAATAAAAGGCTTAAATAAATAAATACTACACATATTTAAAACAATTCCGTTTATTGCAAACATATTGAATAATTGGCAAGTGGGGGGGTTTTTAGTGGGTACACCGTGGGTCTCATTAGCCCATACGGGAGTCCCACATAACCACTCGGGTCACCCCCTGCACCCGGGTGATATGCGTAACGCATTTTCCCCCCTTAAACAAAAAAAAAAAAAAGGTAGTGTGCCTATATTATTTTTAGTGTTCGTCTGTAGATCAAGACTAGGTATCATATACTTGTAATTATATTTTTGGGAACACATCCGAGCATAATTGAGTAAAAAAATATAAATACCTAATTCTATTCAGTCCGTCAGTTAGATTATCAAAAAAATATTAGGCATGTACTTTTTTGAAGTTCTGCGTGACGTCACATTATGCTAAAGAGTGTACCATTATCTACCTGACGGACTACTAATTTTTTTAGGAAAGTAGCCAATTACGATGTTATTTTTTTTCTTTTAATCGTAAAGTTATCTTCACTACTCGTATGTTTAAATAAAATGTAATTTAAGCTTCTACCATTTTCAAACTTTAATCATACATATTTATTAAAGATTTATATTCCGTGTCTCTCTCCGAACTCTTAATAATACTAAAAGCTATCCACAAACTAATGATATATACCTACAGATTTTGTTTCAAAAAAAACCGGATCTTTATGAAAAGAACCACCTATCTTGACGTGACGCATATATTATACTTATTTAAAAATAACTTACAAAGTAGCATTTACTTCACTATGCATCTCTTGGTCCTCCAAACAATACGTAAGTATTTGTTTTTTTGAACCACTATTGACTATATAATCTGTGACCTGTGACTAATTAAAGTACCCCCAGCCTATAACATACCTAAGCTAGCCTGCCCGGGTAAACCCCTGCCATCAAATAAAGCAGTACAAAGAACTTGGGATGAACCTCTTTGTCGCCAGGCATCAGAGTGGCTTTTAAACTCTGCCTCTACGAGGTCTGAAAAAGCCCGTTTATTGGCTTTATCGCAACCCGAATCCGGATTTTGGCTACACGCTTACCCTTCTATTCACTGTGCAACTCTCCTAGACAACAATTATTTAAGGTTGGCTGTCGGTCTCCGTCTAGGCGCGGATATCGTAGTACCTCACCGCTGCCCCTGCGGAGTCGAGGTGGACCGTTTGAAAAAATCAAAACTGCATTCAAAGATTTTCAAAAAAGCCTCATACACAGCCGGGAATCGAACCCGGTCAAATCTGTCTAAAAATCAGAATGCGTTATTTTGCGTAAATTAATAGTGTAATGTAAGGAAGAATTGGTGCTAAGGAACCCTGTATCTACAATCCCAGGAAGATGCTGAATTTCATAGTTTAATGTACGAAAATGGATCTCCCCGCACAGACAGTGTACCTACCTACAATGAGTAAGTATGGGAATTATATTTTTTTACAGCTTTGAAAAGATTGGTGTAAATAATGAAAATAAATTAAAAAAAACCACGAATTTACCAATTTTGTCTAGTTTCAGACGCCACAGTTATTCTCCTCATACTTACTAAGAAGCTTAGTATGGGGAGATCCATTTTCGTACATCAAACTATGAAATTAGGCATTTTCCGTGATTGTAGATACAGGGTTACTTAGCAACAATTTTCCCTTACAATTCCGGACTTTCGAAATTCCGGAATCTCGGGCAATGTTTCCGATATTACAATTCCGGAATTGGTACACTCAGAATATCGGAAATTCCTGAACTGGATTTTATGTATTTCCAGAATTTATGACTGTTTATTTTCATAGTTTACCATAAACTGGATAAGTCTCGTGACTTTTCGTATCTCTTATAGTTTCGGATTTTCCCTCACTGCCCCGTTTGAATAATACAACCTGTAATTAATCGATTTTGATATGCGAACTTATATGCGCAAATGTCGAATTAAGGCGTAATTTGTACAAATGTAACAACAAATTCGAACAATATAAACTTGGTTTTTTTGAATGGCACGCGCGCGCGCTCTTTGCGTATTCAGCCAACCCACGAAAACCGAAACTCGAAGTTCGTATATCTGAGGGCCTACCGCGAACGGCATTCGAAGTTTTCCCTCTCTACTTATGTACGAACTTGTAAGTATGACAGAGAGCAAATTCGTCTGCGTTTCTTAATTTTATCTAGGATATGAAATGGAATTACTGTACTAGTTTTACTAATTCCAATCATTAAGTGCTTTTTAAATATCATACCTTTCTCTTTGCGTTTTAAAATTGTTTTCCTTAAAATCGCATAGCGAATGGTTTTCTTAAAAATTGCATTGACGATTTTCTAATCTTATATGGAAAAGGGCGTTTGTCCGATTTATTATGATACAGTAAAAGCCAAGGCAGTGGTTTAAGGCGCCGTATATATCTATAGATACTAGACAAGAGACCCACTGAGTTTTGACAGCTGTTCCAAATTTAAACTCATAACGATACATAATTGAATTACTTTATGAATTTAGTAATGGAAAACACGGATGTGAAATTTATTATTTAAAGCAAATCAAATCAAATGACAAGTTTATTCTACGAAGTTTTATTGCGTGTGTGGCTGTTGTGCCGGATTATCTTAGTCTTTAAAACCATTTTACTTTGTGCACTAGAGCATAAAATCGGCATTTTGTGCAGCATACATCCAGCACAAAGGCGAACTTTGCGAGCATGAGAAGTGATAAATCTGATCTACAAAAAACTGATTTTTACACTGCAGTGGACACGCGACGATAAATAAATGACTAACTTTGTTACCGGTAATATCAATATATAATACGCTACCTCTAGCTCAGTACCAGTAGAACATCCATAACTTTGGTTTGAGAGAAATTTAACTCTGTTTGGACGGGAGGGCTTGAATCCTTTGGGCAGGGATTGTAACCCGGTTAATTTTGCCGTAGCGGTTAGAGCCAGATTTTGAGAGCCTAACCCATAATAAAGGTTACGCTCGCAAGAACACCGCTCTCCCCGGAGCGTATGTCGGAGCGCAAACAGGGAACGAAGTACCATTTACCGGTTAGAGAGCGCTCTCTCCGTGTACGGGTGAACGACCGCTCGCTGGCTCGCTAGAGTCGCAAGCTTATACAGGATTAGTTGGCTATATAATATATATAGACGCTTGAGTATTATTACAATTTATTTATACTTTATTGCCCAATATAAAAAAGTAAATGGCGGACTTAATGCCATAAGGCATTCTCTACCATTCAACCATTGGACCAATATAAACATTTGGTGCAGGCATTTAAATTATTAGTATTAGATTCGATTTTACTAAGTAAGTACCCAAATTTACCTAAGTATTTATACTGTTCATATAATTATTGACATTGTACTGTAGTAAGTAATAGTGGCGGAGCGCCCGTCCAAACCGATTCCCACCGGCCTTCCTAAAATTTATTTTTAGGCAAGCCTATAGTTAAAAACTCTTAACTCATTCATAACTTATTTTGTTCCGGGTTGCCCATCGGAAATTTTCACGCGCCGCCACTGGTAGGTAAGGACTTACATAAAACATCAAGTATGATTTGCGAAACATTGTATAAGTACTTAAGCCCCTGCTAGACGGTCACCAACACGCCACTCCGACCGAGCGACCTTGGTCGGCACCGACCGCTGTAGTATGAAATTTAGCTCCAAACAACTGTCTACACGGTTGGTGCGGAACAAGGTCGCCCGGTCGGAGGGGCGTGTTGGTGACCGTCTATCAGGGGCTTAAGAAATTTAGCTCCAAACAACTGTCTACACGGTCGGTGAGGACCAAGGTCGCCCGGTCGGAGGGGCATGTTGGCGACCATCTATCAGGGGCTTAAGAAATTTAGCTCCAAACAACTGTCTACACGGTCGGTGCGGACCAAGGTCGCCCGGTCGGAGGGGCATGTTGGCGACCATCTATCAGGGGCTTAAGAAATTTAGCTCCAAACAACTGTCTACACGGTCGGTGCGGAACAAGGTCGCCCGGTCGGAGGGGCATGTTGGCGACCATCTATCAGGGGCTTAAGAAATTTAGCTCCAAACAACTGTCTACACGGTCGGTGCGGACCAAGGTCGCCCGGTCGGAGGGGCGTGTTGGCGACCATCTATCAGGGGCTTAAGAAATTTAGCTCCAAACAACTGTCTACACGGTCGGTGCGGACCAAGGTCGCCCGGTCGGAGGGGCATGTTGGCGACCATCTATCAGGGGCTTAGGAAATTTAGCTCCAAACAACTGTCTAAACGGTCGGTGCGGACCAAGGTCGCCCGGTCGGAGGGGCATGTTGGCGACCATCTATCAGGGGCTTAAGAAATTTAGCTCCAAACAACTGTCTACACGGTCGGTGCGGACCAAGGTCGCCCGGTCGGAGGGGCGTGTTGGCGACCGTCTATCAGGGGCTTAAGAAATTTAGCTCCAAACAACTGTCTACACGGTCGGTGCGGACCAAGGTCACCCGGTCGGAGGGGCGTGTTGGCGACCGTCTAGCAGGGGCTTTACACCAATTTGTTCGACAAAATGGTAAAATGCTCTATCGCAAACCTAACGTGCATAGGTAGTAGTAGGTAGGTAGGTACTTATCCAAAGAATTAGTGAGCCATTAGCTACCTGTGACGTAAGTAGGGACCAAAAAAATATAATGAGTTATAAATATTTTTTCACACCTCTCATTCAGAAAAGTAAGTTTTGGTCCCCGACGAGAGGGAGCAAAATGCTACTTTTCTGTTCAAGCTACTTTTTTAATTTATTCATTGGCTTGTAGCATTTACGCAATGTTTCAATAGAATCTTGATAACATAATCGATTGTAATTTCATCGTAATCGACAAACGTATATATATATCATCATCATCATATCAGCCGAAAGACGTCCACTGCTGGATAAAGGCCTCCCCCAAAGAGTGCCAAAATGACCGGTCCTGCGCCACCCGCATCCAGCGGACTCCCTACCCACGCCGCGCCTTCCGGTACGTGGTCGCCACTCGAGAACCTTTCCGCCCAACGGCCATCGATTCTACGTGCAATGTACGTATATATATATATATAAAGGATATTTTTTTTGTTTTGTTCTTTTTTGGTTCTTTTTTGGTTCTTTTTTTTTGTTTTTCTTTTAGTTTTTTTTATTTTGTTCGTTTGTTTTTGGTTTTTTGTTTTTGTTTTTTCTTGTTGATTGATTTTGTTTAAATTTTTTGCCGTTTTTTTTGTTGTCTTTTTTTGTATTTTTGTTTTTTTTTTCGTTTTTGTATTTTAGTTTCGTTTGTTTTTTGTTTCACTTTTTAGTTTCGCTTTTTTTTGTTATTTTTTGTTTTTGTTGTTTTTTGGTTTTTGTTGTTTTTGTTTTGGTTTTTTTGTTGTATTTTTTTCTTTTTTTTTGTATTTTTTTGTTTTTTTTCTTTTTTTGTTTTGTTTTTGTTCTTTTTTTGTTTTTTTGTTGTTTTTTTTTCTGTTTTTTTGTCTTTTTTTTGGTTTTGTTCCTTTTGGTTTGTTTTTTTTAGTTTTTTTGTTTTTGTTATTTTTTATTTTATTTTGTTCTTTTTTTGTTATTTTTTGTTGTTTTTTTTTTGTATTTTTTGCAAATGTTTCCTCATAATCGTTGTGAAAAGTTACGTGTTACTCAGGAGCAAAATTATTTTCGTCTTGGGCGTTAACACTTGAATCCCTCACTACGCTCAGGATTCAATACACCGCCCTCGCCGTAAATATACTATTTAGCTCACTTGTGTTCAAATACATAACGCACATTACATGTAGGTAATGTATGGAAAAATATGCAAATATCGAATACCGATGGTTGCGAACAGTCTCAACTAGGTTATACTTAGATACATACATTACATACAACATACAAAAGGGGCATTTCGTTTGTTTTTATCTAAAGGCACCTACCTAAACCTTTGAAGTCACTTTGTAAAAAAGTATAAGTTAGTGCTGCCTTTATTACCTGCCTACCTTTATTTTGGTTCAACAACCTTCAACTAGGCATTTTGATGTGTGCAAATTTCTATCATAATCATAAAATTGGTAGATGTAGTTCCTCTTTTTTCTGCCCATTTTGAGTAGGTGTTTACGCTGTACACTGTACAATAGTTATTTGTGTCACAAGGGAGCAAAATAGTATATTTACTGCGAGGGCGGTGTATTGAATCCTGAGCGTGTTGAGGGATTCAAGTGTTAACGCCCAAGACGAAAATAATTTTGCTCCTGAGTGACACATGTAACTTTTCACACCGACTATGCGGAAATACTTTGCAAAAAAAACAAAAACAAAACAAAAACAGCAAAAAAATAACAAACAAAACAAAAACAAAAGAAAAGCAAAACAAAAACAAAACAAAAAAAAAACAAAAACAACAAACACGAAAAAAATAACGAAACAAGGAACGAAAAAAAAACAAAAAAACGAACAACAAAAAAAAATTAACCAAAAAAAAATAGAACAAAAATACAAAAATAAAACAATAAAAACACCAAAAAACTAAAAAAACAATAGTAAATACAAAAAAAACTAACAAAAAACAAACTAAACTAAATAACGAACAAAACAAAAAAAAACAAAAAAACATCAAAAAACAAAAAAAAACGAAATAAAAAACAAAAAGAAAACAAAAACAAAGCAAAAACAGAACAAAACAACAAAAACGAAAAAATACAAAAAAAAAACTAACAAAAAATCCAACGAAACAAAAAACCTTAAAATGAACCATAACAAACTAAAAAAACAAAAAAAACGAAAAAAAACAAAAAAAAAAACTTAAAAAAAAGCGAACAACAAACGAAACAAAAAAAACAACAAAAATCCAAAAAAAAAAACAAAAAATACAAAAAAAAACGAACAAAAAAACAAACTAAAAAACGAACAAAAAAACGAAATAAAAAAACAAACAAAAAAAACTAAAAATGAACCATAACTAAAAAAACAAAAAAAACGAACAAAAATAAAAAAAAAACAACAAAAAACACCCAAAAACAAAAAAAACAACAAAAATACAAAAAAAAAACAAAAAAACAAGAAAAACGAAACAAACGAAACAAAAAAAACAAACAAAACTAAAAAAAAGAACAAAACAAAACAAGAAAAAACAAACAAAAAGGACAAAAAAAACAAACAAAAAATTACTTATTAAGTCGATTATTTTATTAAGATTCTATTGGCACATCGCGTACGAGTAAATGCAACAAGCCAATGAATAAATTAAAAAAGTAGCTTGAACAGAATAGTAGCATTTTGCTTCGGGGACCAAAACTTACTTTTCTGAATGAGAGGTGTGAAAATTCTATTTCAATATTTTTATCGTCGAAAGTAGGAGCGGCGAGCAGAAAACTAGGGCGTCAGCATCGGCGGAACACGAACGAATTCATCGAATAAACAGAGTAGGTAGCTACACTGTAGCTAGGTATGTACCTACGCTCACTTCTCGCGCGCGTTTGGTCTGGCAGGCAACCCGCAGCGCCCCGCAACGAAGCGGCGGTCATTGATCCCGTATCACAACACGGAGTGAACGGTTAGAGAGCGCTCCGAAATAAGGCTCCGAAATCAAATAGTTCGAACGGAACCTAATCAATTAACCGGTTCTGTAACCGGTAAATTTGTAACCGGTTACAATCCCTGCCTTTGGGGCTGTTAAATGATTTTGTCCAATGATGAAGTAGTTAATGTAACTTGGGTGGTTTAAAATATAAACCCTATTTGTTTGCCGAACCTGACTGAAAACATGTTAGATGTTTAAAAACATGGAAAACATTGGTGCAGCGGACCCGGCTGTAGACACTAAATAAAATAAATTTTCTTCTTTTTCGTATCTCCGTGTCTAAGGAACGCGAGGTCTATGGGTGACTTGTTCGACCACTGTTCTCCAATCCGTCCGATCTTGAGCCTATTATATAGCATCTAGTGTGCAACCAAAGGGCAGACTATCTATATTATGCTGAGATAGAACCGTTTCGTGACAAACGCTGTGTGTTGTTTGTCTCGAATAAATGTTTCTTTCTTTCTTTCTTTTTTTCTTTCTTTCTTTCTAAATACTCAGTGACAGTCAAGCGGCTCTTAAAGCGCTTACGGCGCCGAAAGTAGACTCTAGTCTAGTCTATAATGGCGTCCAAGCACTGAACAAGCTTGGAAAACAAAAGAAAGAGCCAATGAGCTTGCAAGAGAGGGGTCTACAAATCACTTTGTAGGACCAGAACCATTTGTGGAACTCTCGTAGGGAACCATAATATTGGCCTTTAAAGCTTACGTCAAAACCAAACACCAACACGAGTGGAGAAATGAGGCTGGCTTAAGGCACTCTAAGCTCTTCACAGAAGGAGTGGACTCGGGCTGGACCAGAAAACTCTGGAAATCCAGTAGGAAGCGACTAGAATTATATCTGGGGTGTTCACAGGTTTCGTGGTAAGGATCTCTTGGCCAAAATGGGACAAGCGGATAGTTTCGATTGTAGAATGTATGCAATGTGTGGCGAGGAGGATGAGACTATGGAACACTTATTGTGTGAATGTCATGCCCTTGCCAGACAAAGAATGAATTACTTTGGTAACGGCTATCCGCAACCAAAGGAATTCAAGGTGCTCCCGGTAAACTGCATCATCCGTTTCGTGGGAATGATGGAGCGAGCTTGGGAGTAGGCATAAAGGAGAGGGCAAATGCACAAAAGATCCCACTGGGTCGAAGTGCATTGGAAAGGGCCCTCACCTAGATAAGATAGCATCTAGTGTTGACGCGGTACCTTCTAACCAGTTAAAGATGATACCAAAATGACGAAACTAGCAAATTTTTATCACAAATGCCCGACAGACATAGGTCAAGCCTCACCGTTGGCCTGCCGAGCCGATCGAATACTCGTGACAGGCGCGGAAGGACTTAATAACGAACATCCCGACCGAAGGAATTCAGCGAATTCTGAGCCCAGTATTTCTGAATTTCATGACCATCAAGTTCAATGCCACTTTCAAGGATGGTCCAAATATAACTTCGTCTAAATAATTTCATAGACAATATCAATACTGAATTCTCTAATTCATCCATTATCCTTAGAATTTACCATCACATTTGGGTATTTTAATTTATTTACATATTCATAAATGCATATTACAGGTAATATTACATCAAGCAGGTGTATAAAACAATGTCATAGTTCTAAACTACGAAATAAATTACTTCATAATAATGTTATAAATATAGTTAAACCAGCCAAGTATAACTACGACTTGTGTATGACAAGTGTGACTTGTAAAACTGTCATATTTGCAGAATAAAATTAATTAATTTATTTATAATGTCAAAAGCAAAGTAGCTAAGAAATTACCTACTTACTCATTTTTTTCTTTGGAAGTGACATTATTATTATTACCTATATATTCGTACTTTTTACTGACTCCTGGCCAAACTCAATGATGAATTCAATGATGAGAAATATGTCAATCCTAATTTCCTAAGTCCTTACATTTATTTTGATCCATCTCACACAATATACTTAACCTAATGAGAACGCTGAATAGCACACACATTAAGCCATATAGCTATCGATTGGGTGCATTATTATTGCACATCATAATTAAGCAGGTTGGTATACTTTTGTAAAGAATGCCAAGACTGATTGTTTTATTTTTCCTTTATTATTTATGTCACTCTTAATCATTTAATATGTAATGATTTCAAAATTTTCGCTTAGTAAACTTCGGAGATAAGAGGGGAGGGTATTTTTTTTATTATCAAACGTATATTTACTTTGCTAACAGCACACAAGACACGTAAAGAGGTCATGAATTATTTATTGTTAAATACGTACTTAATTATATTTCTTATTCAGTTCGTAGTATTACTTGTAGTACTGATGTCGGTCACGCCATTAACGTCGCGAATTCATAGTCTAAAAACTAGATAAAAAAAATAAAAAATACAGACAGCACCTGGCAATACTACCAGATAAACTTCATTGTTGTTTATCGCGCCGAAACGAATCGTTGTGTCACGGGGGAAAAAATGAGTTTTTTTTGGTGAAATTTTAGATTTCAGGAACATCACAGGTACCCAAAGGGGTAAACAAAAACAAAGAAGTCAAGAAAGTGAAAGAGTGGTTTGAATTACGAGCATTAAATATGAAAATCATACTTTTAAAATTGACTTTGGTAAGTCACCATTGAAGGCAGGTAAGACGCTAAAAACCGCTTATACTCGTATATCCACATGTAATACAACTATTACTGACATTATATGTTATATAATGTCATCTCTCCCGTTGGGAAAGAGATCTCTTGGATATATTCAACATTTTGTTGGTAATGTATGTACTCTGATGTTTTAACACGGTTTCCAAGTTTTGGAAAACCATGAATCTTGACGCACAATGTTATAGTGTGTGCCCTCTTTTCCGTTGGAAAAGAAAGATCTCTTTTTGAGATAATGCAGAGCTTGAGAGTACCTACTATTAATATGCTTATGACACTCGTAACGTAACCTCAAATCCCAGTATAAATCATTGGAATAAATCGTCAGAGTGTACGAAACAGGACAAGTTCATGTTGATATTGTAAGCGCAATTGGCTGCTTTATTCGATTAAGGAACAAATATCATCGACTTGAGAGTGCATACGAAGTCGCGGAAGGTGAAATTCAAATGAAACAAACATAGTGATTGAATTACTTACTGATTATATTGATCCTTCACTGTGTTAACTTACCATTAAGACACAGTATTACACAGTATCAAAATCACTAACTTAGACTTACAAGTAACTTTATCTGGTTTTTGGTAATTCACTTGTCCCTGGCTAAACCAAGACTGACTCCGCAAAATCCCTCTTGGGACCACGTCGCCACTCCAATGGCGTTACTTTTCCCTCCATTATTGTCGACCAATCAGAGAGCCGCAGTAACACCTGACGGTCTCTGATTGGTCGAGCGCTTCCAACTGTCAGTCTTGCTTTAATCCAAGTTTTAGGTCATAACACATACTCATTTATACAAATTAATGATTACCACTGCGTATTAACTATATAATTTCTAACAGTCGGCCATCCAAAATAGATGTAACGACCTCGTACATCAAATCGTAATATTAACTAACAAATAAGAATAAATAATACGTACGAGTTTATAACCGTGTAATGGAATACATTTGCTACACATTGTCAAAATATGTTGGATTTTGTATTAATATATCATACACATGGACCAGCTGTAGCATTATACATCTGCGATTATCATTATTTCATGTTTACAACTTATTTCATTAATAACATAACGATATGAATCACAATAAACAATCTAGAGTGTACTCTATGGATTTGATTTACTGATTTGCAAGTAGGTAGACATTATATCACGGCCTGTAAGAGTAAACTACTTAGTAATATAATATAAACATTTATTTTATAATTTTTGGCAGGCTTTATTTCATGGCCTGAATTTTATTCGCAATCGGGCATTATTTCATGGCCAGTGCGAGTGATGTATTATGTATTCGCATACGGGCATTATTTCATGGCCAGTGCGAGTGATGTGTCATGTATTCGCATACGGGCATTATTTCATGGCCAGTGCGAGTGGTGTATTATGTATTCGCATACGGGCATTATTTCATGGCCAGTGCGAGTGATGTATTATGTATTCGCATACGGGCATTATTTCATGGCCAGTGCGAGTGATGTATTATGTATTCGCATACGGGCATTATTTCATGGCCAGTGCGAGTGATGTATTATGTATTCGCATACGGGCATTATTTCATGGCCAGTGCGAGTGATGTATTATGTATTCGCATACGGGCATTATTTCATGGCCAGTGCGAGTGATGTATTATGTATGGTCCTGGACACTGGAATAAATGGGTTAGTGATTACTTTCAAAAATAGGCATTATTTCATGGCCTGAACACTGAAATAAATGGATTAAAGATGATTTTTATAAACAGGCATTATTCCATGGCCTGGACACTGAAATAAATGGGTTAATGATAACTTTCAAAAACAGGCATTATTTCATGGCCTGAACACTGAAATAAATGGATTAAAGATGAATTTTATAAACATGCATTATTTCATGGCCTTAACACTGAAATAAATGGGTTAAAGATGATTGTAATCAACAGGCAATTATTACATGGCCAGAAAACTGAAAATATGGGTATAAGATGATTTTCATTTATTAACTGCTACTGGCGCGGTCTGGCCGCGGCGGTCCATAGTAAACTTGTCATTAGCTGTCAAAATGTTCGAAATACAATTGCACTAGTGCATTATTTTTTTAACATTAACATCAATTTTGAACTTAAGGTTTAAAATATTTATAAAACAAAGAAAAGAAGAGAGACGAGAACACGATATGACACAGATAACAAATATAATGGACAATGTACACCATCATCGTCTCAAGCCCAATACAAGACTCGAACTTGTGACCTCTGCATTGCCGGTACATATATAAAATTTTGTATATCACACTAATTAATTAGTAGCCTTTCATTATGGAGGTCTGAAATAATTCACCCTAGGCTTGATTTTATCAAAGTAACTGCTACTACAGAGGAATAGCGTCTATAACCATTTTTCATCATCTGAGTGTCAACAATCTGCTACCTATGAACATCGTATATTTTAATTAGTCCATATGGACCCTAGAACTTAAGTAAATATATAGCTTTTTATTATTTTCAGTCGCTGGGATTTGTTTTTTGACACGTACTAAATATCCTACCTCGAACTTTTAGGACTGCAACGTTTTGCAGCATAGGACAATATCTGAGCTTCGTGTGAAGCTTTACGAGCTTCGTGTGAAGCTTTAACGGGCGCATTTATGTCTTCTCTCATTTCATCTACACATTTACGATCAGCGCTAGTAACATCGGTACATACTTAACTCTGGAAGAATGCGACTTTCACTAGGTGCCATTAACCAATTATTTATTTGGTGCCAAATAGCGCCTCAGAGGGGGTGCGATTAAGCCCTTGAATTTAAAGTAGTAAGTATGTACAATCTTCATTGCACATCAAGCATTTGGTCTCAACCGTGCCAATGCTATTGGCTGTCAAACCGTCCACCAAATTTATATTATATCGTTCTACTTGCCCGTGACCCTGGGTGTGGATACAGCGTTCAATACAGTAATATTTAGTATTCCTATCGCACAAAACTTCCCAAAGATCTCACTAGTGAAAGATATATATGATTCACCGAGGGACACCAAAAAATACCCAAAATATTTTCGGAATACATTAATCTTACTAACAACTATGGACAATGTTCCGAAATAAATTATTTGAATTGAATTGAAAAATTGAATTAATCGATGTTCCTAACAGGCTTCAAGTAAGCGTTTTTAGTGTAAGAGTCTATAAGAACCAGTATATAAGCATTGCACCCTTTCAAAAGCGCATTTTAGACAAAAGGTAACGTGAATTCAATATAGTGAAATAATTAGGTATAATTGTAATTTAATTTAAATAATATATGAATAATATTTAATGTAAAAATTGAATTCCAAGTTTTATTATGTATTTAGAATATTTAGATAGGTACAATGTTCTTTATTTATTTAAAAATTTTAAAAGTCCTTCTTTATCCCGAGATGAAAGGTTTTCTTCATATCCTGAATCAGCCTCAGATATGTCAGGAATACCAATTTGTTCGGAATCTACTTTCCTCCCGAGCTACACGATCGCGATAAATCAAAGACTCATTCTTCAATAAGCAGATATTACGAGGAGAGCAAACAGCTACAATATGTCCTACTCCTCCGGCAGGCATCCACAATACCCCAGCTACAACAGAATAACTCACCCCGTTATGAACTATACGAGTAAGTCCTCCTTCCACAAAAATCTCCCCTTTGAATACTTATGGGTTCTGGACGCACCCCTATAAAGGTAGGATCGAAAATTTCTAAATCACGATCGCAATGTTATTTTGAACTTGTTACTAATGGTCACTAATTGATCAAATTAGAGTGTATCCAAGTGATGACTGATCTTTTGTATAACGGTGTGAGGTTGTTTTGTATAGGTTTATCCTATCAACAATTTAAATGGCATAACATCTTTGGGTAAAATTAACAAGTCCTATTTAGCTTCAACGTCATCTATGTATAATGATTTGTACCCATAGAGGTAGAATAGAATAGAGAGACTCGCCCACACATACCTACACGCATGAGTGACAAGTATGCATGCATAGACAATACCGCAATTGGGAACGAGATACAATGTCACATTTTCCGTCCCTCCCCGCGCATACGGAATCTTTGCTGTTTGCCACCACATCTGTCAAAATATTGTACATTATCCTTCTAGCGTTATTCCCGGTTATGCCCCTAAAGGAGCCCGGGGTTCGCTTTGACACCTAATCCCAAGATTTGGCATAGGCACTAGTTTTACGAAAGTGACTTTTATTTCTTTATAGTTAGTGTGTGACTGAATAAATGATTTATGATTATGATTATGATTGACTGCCATCTGACCTTCCAACCCAGAGGAAAACAATACATTATTGGGATAGCCGTCACCGATATAACACCACCAAATCACAAATGACATTAGACGTCAATAATGAGTCTTCTGATACTTCCCAATCTATTGAGGTAAATTCACCACTATCTATTTCGGGCATACGCTAGGACGGCATCTATTATATTTTTATCGAATTTTGGAGGGTAGTAAAATACTATACACCCATATCTCCGTTGACAACTTGCTGGGTCGACCATGACCGGTGAAACCCGTGTAGAAAGGTCAGAAATAAAGGTAAATAAATATCGCGTTAAAACCGTGAAAAACAATAATTTAAATATGTGTACAAAGCGCGAGTGTTTAAAGTGTTATATCTATAGGTATACGTTGTACTACAAAGTTACCGAATCCTCAAGAGTAAGGGAAGATTACTAGTTATATTGATTCCATTAGTTATAATTATTAAATAGCTTCATAACCTCCGACACCAACCTGAGGTATCCCGCCATACCAGGAAAATAGGCAATTAAATTTAAATCAAATCAAAATACGGACTAGAGTAGACTTTGTTCTTTTTCTAAAATCGAATGATGCAAAACAAATGCAACTCTGTTCTAATTTAAATTGAATATAAATTCCATTGACGGGAGGATGCCGTGAATTCGCGGCACCGGGAGACAACAGGACGTAAAGGACCGTATTCACAAACGCTGTTTTAAAATATTTGTCATTAGAATTGCGGACAGAGCTTAACCGGAGGAGACTGACGAGGAAGACCAGAGTAGGTCAATCACGCAACGCATTGTACGCGCGTCTGACAGTAAAATCACAATCTAACTGTCATTTTTCCATATAAAATTGACATTTAGACCTTACAGACGCGCGTAAGAAAAGTTACGTGATCGACCCACTGGATCATTAAATGCCGCAATACATATTGTAGTCTTGACATTGAGGAAGTTTGGCATAACACTGCCCAGTATCGTGACTTATTCTTGAGCATCGACCACATTTCTTTAATGGTTGCGTACATTCTAAATTTCAATAATATCTGAACTGTGATGTGACGTGGCCATCTTTCCTACATTTACAGCAACGAATAATCTTTGAATGTGTACGTGCCTGACTGTCTACATGCTCTTGGTAGTAAGTTCTTAACAAACTTACGCTCTGTATTTGTCTTTATATTTCTAACATTACTCGCATACGTTAGCGATTTATTAGAATTGTCACATATTGGGCTGCTTCCGCAACAAGCCTAGCAGAACGATCATCAAGTCCATGCAAAATGCATTCTACTGCACGTTTGCCAACAATACACACATCTATTTATCAAAACTAACTTTTCATAATAACACTCTTTAAGCGGATTAGAAAACCTAGCTCTTTTAGCAAGATGAAAATGGAAAGACAACAGATGGTCGACCCTCGTACCTTTTAACTTTGGCAAGGGAAATTGTACGATCCGTTTTTCGACCCGGCCGTAAATACTGGTGCATTCGTTTACCTTATGCAACCACATCAAAGTCTATTTCCTCTTACATGGGTCGAATCCAGGTACAATATTATTCATACCTAACTTCCCTATATTATGGTCAATTTAATAGTCTCTAAACCGATACAAGATCTACTTATATGTTAGTATTATGAGAAGGCTCACCGAGATGTCCCTGGTGCGTCGTTCACTATGACCGCGCTGCCCACTGGCGGCCCGGCTGCATGCCCGCCGGCTGCCCGACGTGGCTGCACTGTCCGCTGGCTTCCCGCGTGGCTGCGCTGTCCGCTGGCCGCCCGCGTGGCTGCGCTGCCCGTCTGCGCACCCGCTGGCTGCCCGCGTGGCTGCGCTGTCCGCTGGCCGCCCGCATGGCTGCGATGTCCGCTGGCTGCCCGCGTGGCTGCGCTGTCCGCTGGCCGCCCGCTTGGCTGCGATGTCCACTGGCCGCCCGCATGGCTGCGATGTCCGCTGGCCGCCCGCTTGGCTGCGATGTCCACTGGCCGCCCGCTTGGCTGCGATGTCCACTGGCCGCCCGCTTGGCTGCGATGTCCACTGGCCGCCCGCGTGGCTGCGCTGTCCGCTGGCCGCCCGCATGGCTGCGATGTCCACTGGCCGCCCGCTTGGCTGCGATGTCCACTGGCCGCCCGCGTGGCTGCGCTGTCCGCTGGCCGCCCGCATGGCTGCGATGTCCGCTGGCTGCCCGCGTGGCTGCGCTGTCCGCTGGCTGCCCGCGTGGCTGCGATGTCCGCTGGCTGCCCGCGTGGCTGCGCTGTCCGCTGGCTGCTCGCGTGGCCGCGCTGTCCGCTGGCTGCCCGCGTGGCCGCGCTGTCCGCTGGCTACCTGCGTGGCTGCGCGGCCCGTTGACCGCCCGCGTGGCTACGCTGCCCGTCTGCGCGCCCGCTGGCTGCCCGCGTGGCTGCGCTGCCCGCTGACTGCCCGCGCTGTCCGCTGGCCACCCGCGTGGCTGCGCTGCCCGCTGACCGCCCGCGTGGCTGCACTGCCCGTCTGCGCGCCCGCTGGCTGCCCGCGTGGCTACGCTGCCCGCGCTGTCCGCTGGCCGCCCGCGTGGCTGCGCTGCCCGCTGACCGCCCGCGTGGCTGCACTGCCCGTCTGCGCGCCCGCTGGCTGCCCGCGTGGCTACGCTGCCCGCTAGCCGCGCGACCGCTGACTGCGCCTCCTGCTCCAGAGCAGCGGCTGACGCGCCCCCGCGAGGGCCGACTGGAGCGACCGCGCAAGCGCCGCGCCGTCTGACTGCTCGCCTGGCGCGGCGTCGGGGCGTGCTGCGCGCAACCGTCGATAACTCGATGTATCCTTTGTGGGACTCGTGGGGATATAAAGTTCCCTTCCACGAGCTGCTTCTTCTGTTATATCCTGAAACGTATAATTTGTTCGCGAAGTCACTGATGAAGGGTACAGTAAAACTATTAAGCGACACAAGATGCAAGTATAGCTCCAGAAATATTTTGTATTTTTAGTAAAAAAAAAAAGGAACAAATAAAAATGTATTCCGACCAGAGTTTTATTTAAACACCAATACGCATTCAACAACAGCTACATTATTATATAAATTTAATAAATATTATTGTTTAATAAATAAGACCTACTACTACTGGTACCTGTATAAACCCGGATAAAGGGCGTCAATCCTGAAGCCAACCTTGTCAACGCACTCAGTAGCTGTACATTATTTTATTAGCAACAATAAATACACGCTCAAGTGGATTAAAAGTCGAAGTGGAATAATGCGTCGCAATCATACATCACCCTGCTTTGAACCATGTGACCTAACATTTTAGCAATTCTAGCTGTTGAATGACTCTTACCGCGGTATTTAAAGCTTTAACCTTTGATATTATTTTACAAAGAAACGAACTAGCAGCATACGCTCTGATTATAGGAACAAAAACAAGTTTACGTGGGCTTAGTGGTAAGTTTAAACAAAAGGAGGAAAAAAAAATAGTAGTGAGCTTAGTACTTTTAAGGTCCTTTTCTTATCCCACTTCTGAGATGTAAGCGCAATTGGCTGCTTTATTCGATTAAGGAACAAATATCATCGACTTGAGAGTGCATACGAAGTCGCGGAAGGTGAAATTCAAATGAAACAAACATAGTGATTGAATTACTTACTGATTATATTGATCCTTCACTGTGTTAACTTACCATTAAGACACAGTATTACACAGTATCAAAATCACTAACTTAGACTTACAAGTAACTTTATCTGGTTTTTGGTAATTCACTTGTCCCTGGCTAAACCAAGACTGACTCCGCAAAATCCCTCTTGGGACCACGTCGCCACTCCAATGGCGTTACTTTTCCCTCCATTATTGTCGACCAATCAGAGAGCCGCAGTAACACCTGACGGTCTCTGATTGGTCGAGCGCTTCCAACTGTCAGTCTTGCTTTAATCCAAGTTTTAGGTCATAACACATACTCATTTATACAAATTAATGATTACCACTGCGTATTAACTATATAATTTCTAACAATATGGTGTCACATATTCCGTTGGAATGTAAAATGTTGAAAATCTGGATCCTACTAATATTGTAATGACACTGAAAGTTGGTCATAGATACTTATGAACTACAATTTTTTGATTACTAAAGATCCACGTCTCCCGCGGGGGGAAGTCAATGTATATTACAATGAATGTACGAATATTAATAATAATATACCTAACATTTTATACTTTCCGTTGGAAAGTTACTCTGCACTGCATTGGAAAGTTACTCTGAACGTTGGGTGTTGTTACTGAGTGAGTGTGGTATATGACACCTTATGCACTTATGTCTCCGCTAGCCTTTGGAGACTTTATTTTTGCACTATACTGCTAAGTTAAGACAAACTTCAGCCTTATATCCAGAAATCGATTCAGTTTTTTGAGAAAAGTTTCTGCAACTAAGAAGACTTTGATAATAATGCATGATAGAAGATGGTGTTTAGTGGATATGAGAAAACCCTGGAGAAGAAGAATAAATAAGAACTTTGTATCAAACCTATATAAGCACAGCGTCAAGATATCACAACTCTTAAGTGGGATCCACTTTTTCAAGCTCCAAGAATTATACAGGATGACCTATTAGGCAAGGAGGCCTTTGTCCAGCAGTGAAATCTTACCAGCTGATATGATTAGCATTGCCTACTAAATCTTGGAACAATAGTTGCCGGGAAGTGTTCAATAGATACAATATGGAATAGAATTTGGTGATTTTCAACCATGCAAGGCAGCAGAGTGTGGCTAAAGTTAATATAAAAGCATCAAACACATACCATTAATACTGAAGGAGTTTTCAGTACCACCACAATTTGGATACATTTTCTAAAGATTGTTTGTTCTATAGTTTTGAACAAGTCATTTGACACAAGTCTAACAATGAATAAAGCCAAGATTTTTAAATTATCATAAAAGATCTATATATTCCCATAGACATCGCCTAACCTCAGATATTCCCAGACTGTACATTCAGGACAGAGGTTGCAAATTTTTTAGGTGGTGGTCGGTAATACAGACAAGGATACCTGTCTGACTTGAATTTGGTATGTAAACCTGTACTAAACTTCTTTTACAGCTTACAACTAAAATACTTGTAAGTATTAAACATTTTTTATAATGGATAATGTAATATTCTATCCTGTTTACATTTACATGGAGAATACACAGTATTCCTTCTCTAGTCTTTATTATTAAAGAATAATTCCATACACATAGAGATGAATGGAAAAAGTTACAAAATGCCATCCAAGTTGAACCATAAGATATGTGGTATACAACAATTAACCTTATGTATGACCACTCACAATGCATAAAGTTTTTTGCAGGGAAAAAACAGACTAAACAAGTCTGTGATTGTTGGCTAGCCGGTGGCGAATATTTATACTTTAAAGACAGTCTTATCAACTCTTTAGTGAAAGTTTATTTCTCTCTTTAGTAGATTTTGATGGCTGACAGAGAAGTATGGAAGAAAAAGACATGCTGCGCCGACCCCAAGTAAATGGGATAAGGGCAAGGAAATGATGAGTAGATTTTGATGGGAAAAGATAAATAATAGGTACATAATTATGCCTTCAGTTGGGTTAAATTGGTCATAATTCATAACCAAATAACATGGGTATATTTTCAAAAACTGAACATAATAAATATGTCACACACAGACAGGATATGTATATTTACTAATTGTTGGGTTAATATAAATATTATTTGAATCTGGTGTCATTATATCAATGCTATGGACAGGTTAACAATTATTTCTACTGTCCTTTCCAGAATCATGATTCCTATAATAGTCAGTATGTAAATGAAAATATAATTTAATTTAAGATTTATTTTTTATGAAGGAGTAATAAATAGTTTTTTGGTTTGTTCTACTAATATAGACAAACTAATTTGGAAGAAAAATTTATACAAATCAAGATGGATTTAAAGTCATGCTATACATAAATATGGTAGACGAATTTCACATTCAAATATTTTCGGATTTTTAAGTATAAACACATGAGGCAAAGTACACATACTTATTATGTGAAGTCTTATACTGTGTTAACCTAAAAGGTTCTTTTGGTTTGATTAGGAACGCAAACGGAAATTTGTGCAGAACGTGTCAGGACAAACATTAAGAAATAAATGATTTAAGTATATACAATTTTACACTAACCTATATTTATTGTTTAGGCAGTTTGTTCTAATCTACATAGACCTGAATTTATGTATCAGGTACCTATCTAAATCACAATCCATGGAATTATGTGCCTAGTCAGGCAAAAATAACTAACATTGGATATTGGTATCATACATTAAATAAGAAATCGGATACAAGTTTGTATTCTAAAAATGGATATAAAATAATAATCATGCAGATTTATTGAAATTGATACTTGGAATATACTTATAATACAACATATAATTATATGTTGCTTCAACAGATTGCCATCCTTCTATATGTTATTGAACATACATTTAATTTGTTATCCTTATTAGTCTTACTTATGAAGTTAACTTTGGATGTTTTTTGTCCTGGTGATATTTAGATCACTACAATCTTATTAGGTCAGAAAGCAATCTTTGAAATTAATCAAAGTATCGTATGTACATACGGTCATTTGGATATTCAGATCTCTGTACAACTACCGTGTAAATAAAACATTAAAAATAAGATATTTTGCGAGTTGGCATCATAGTTGGGTACATTTAAATCCAAGAATAATAGAAGACAATATAAGAGTCTTTATGCTTCACAGTCAATATCAGAACAGTTATATCATAATATATTATATATATATACTTAGGTATTAAAATTACACATACTTACTTTACCAATTTCCAAGAATAATCCTAGTTTAATAAACTGTAGGATTAATGGCTTCGGAAAAAGAAAGCACGGTCATACCCGTGCCTTTGTTTGTTTGTTTTGCTTGACTTGGCGGGGCATCGCCGTGTCCCCAGATATTTATTCCAACTTTGTTCCGAATATCGTAATAATATATAATGTATGTTTGAAGGCAGTTTATTGTTCAATAACAGCTTAATACAATATTTATAAGTAAGTGCACCACACACTATTAAAGTTCAGAGGCGAACTTATTTTTGTGGGTGACCTCTTCCAGCTAACATTTAAGCGTTGGATTAGAATAATCAGCAACCATACTAAATTATAATTCTGCTGTTAGAACTGACCACTGACTACAGTTAATTAGATCATATCTTATGTTACCGAATATTTATTTTGTTTATTTGTATTGCATTATACAGTCGTTCAATGCTTGAATTTTAATGTAATTTTATTAAAGATGTTTCTTATATCCCCGTAAGTGCTTGATAAGAAAGGAATATTATAGCACCAAAAGGAAAGCATGACTGAGGGTTATTTATTCGGGGAAGGAATTTTAATAGTATTATGGCCACTAAACGTAGGGTTTCTTTGAATTTTTTAACCCATTTGTTTTTATGGGCCATATTTTACACATGTTGGAAGTCCATGGAAAACTAAAAAACTCTGTTAAGTCGATTACCTCCTAGCTAAGGGGACAGAATGACAACTAGAAATAGTTGACTAACCAAAATACATTACAACGGAGAGGATTATTTCTCTGAGGATGTACAGTATCTAATATATAGTAAGAAATTTAGGGCTCAGAACACCTGTCCTAAACGATTACCACATCTTACATAAAAGATATTTATTTGCAAGATAGGTCATTTTAATTAATATTCTTCAAAGCCTCTTCTATAAGCAGACTATACCTACTCAGGACAGGGTTACAATTTATAAATAAAAGGGTGAATATGGTACAGCTACTAGACATGATTCACTCTATATAGAGATCTCACTGTAGTTTAATGATAACATTATGGAAAAAACTGTAAGGTGTAATTTCATACTGGAAATATTGTATTCTTACTATTAATTATTACTATAATTAATTACTTTATTAGTGTAGGTACATATTTATATTCATACCAATATACCTATTTATAACAAAGGGTCAACATGTCAGCATATTATGTAAATTCCACTTTATCATAATTGTTTTGTCAATTTTCGACCCTATGCTATATCTACGTAGCTGGAATGCATTTTTACCCACAAGTTTAGTCTTAATAAATCAAGTATAGAATCCAGACGCGTTTGCTTTAAAAATCACCTGCAATCCAAAGTGAACCTTATTATCCAAATAACATGGTCCACCGAACCTAGGATGATTGACAGTGACTCGCGAAAATAATTGGTTTTAGACAAAATCGGTGTAATTTCGGTGAAATAACGTTAAATACATGTTGAAATGTGTTTAAAACATTGAACAATAGTGTAACAATTGTGAATTGTGGCGAAAGAACTTTAAGGATCAAGACAATTTAGTGTTTTTTTACAAAAACAGTTTCGTAATTTATAACGAGTGATTATCGGACTAAAGGACAAGGTGTATCGTGGAATCATAACGTTCGTGTTGCTTATAGATAGTACAGTACATACATTAAAATAGTGAGCCGTTGGTATATAGACGTTGTTGGACATTTTCGTGTGGCGCGCGCGTACCCTACGCGTACATAGTTAACAAAGAGTGGAACTTTCCTACAGTGACGTACTATTCCATTAAAATCTACACTATTCTGCTATTACAATGGATCAAACAGAAAAAAATATACTGATTCAAGCTGATAAATTAGACAAGGTGAAAAAAGCGTATGTTAACTACAAGAAATCACCTAAGGAACGATTAACAGCTGGTTATCTAAAGGGCAGAATAGATACACTGGAAAAGTACTGGAAGGAGTTTTCGGCCGTACACGAAAAATTAATCATATTGGTGCCAATGGATCAGCGTCAAGCAAATAACTATTTTGCTGACAATATTTTTGAAGAATTTGAAGAAGAGTATTACACGTACAAAGGCGAAATGATGTCAAAGTTAGAAAGTTTGGTTCCGATAAACTGTGAGTCTAGACAAATATCTACTCCAAGCACATCTAGTAGTGAAGTAAAATTGCCACGCATTTCACTTCAATCTTTTAACGGTAACTACACAGAATGGCAGTCATTCCATGATTTATACGTGGCATTAGTGCATAACAATGAATCCTTACAAGATGTTCAAAAGCTACATTATTTGAAAAGCAGTTTAGTTGGAGAGGCAGAAGCATTATTGCGACAATTTTCAATCACTGCTGAAAATTATACAGAAGCTTGGTCAGTGCTGAAAAAACGATATTCTAATAAAAGATACATAGCAAACTTTGTTTTTAAGAAATTCTTTACACAGAAATCTGTATCTCAGGAATCAGCTAGCGCCTTAAGGCAACTATTGGATACTTCAGTGGAATGTATAAGCGCATTGAAACATTTGGGATTACCTACAAATCATTGGGACGCAATTGTCAACTATTCAGTGGTGTCAAAACTGGACTCGAGTACCCATAAAGAGTGGGAAGAATTGATTAGCAGAGATGAGACGGACGACTTACCTACTTTTGACAGATTAAAGTCGTTCTTGGCGAATAGATTTCGTACGCTGGAGATGGTGGAACCTGCAAACAAAGGCTACAAACCGGTAAAAACTAAGATGTTTCATGTTACCCGCGCCGAAAGAATTGAAGTGTACCTTTTGCAATGAAGATCATTATATCTATCAGTGTAAACAGTTTTCTAAGCTATCTATTGAAGACCGATCCAGTTTCGTGCAGAAAAATAATCTCTGTTTTAATTGCCTGATACCGAACCACACTGTATTTAAGTGTAAACAAAGGACAACTTGCCAAATATGTAACAAGAAGCATCATTCGTTATTACACCGAGATAAGAAACAAGCAAGTGAAGAAATGCACACGTCTGGAGAAACAAATAACAACAAACAAAATACAATACAAACATTAGTCGCGGCGCACACGTCGAGTGTCCCACAAGTATTACAACCTGGTCAAGACGTCTTGTTGGCGACAGCACTGGTGCAGGTCACATCCGAATCAGGACAGACCCACGTGCTTCGTGCTCTTCTGGACCAGGGTTCCGAGGCTTCCTTCGTGACCGCAAGGGCGGTCGAGTTGTTGGGTTTGAGAAAAACTAAAGTCAGCGGAGTAGTCTCTGGTGTTGGTGAGGACAATCAGATGTCAATAAAACATTTGGTAAAATTACAAATTAAGTCAAGGTACGATACTTCCTTTTTTATTCATGTTAATGCTTATGTATTGAAGTCGTTAACCCGTCGGCTGCCAGCTAGGGAAATAAGAGGTTTTGTTTGGCCTCAGGTTAACGAAATAAATTTAGCTGATCCCACTTTTAGCATTCCAGGGAGGATTGATATTCTCCTTGGAGCGGACGTTTTCGGCGAAATCATAGACTCAGGTTTAATGAGAGGACCAGGCAACGTTGTTGCACAAAAAACACACCTGGGTTGGATTTTGTCGGGAGGTACTAATACTACTAATCCGTCATGTACTGTTTCACAGCACATCACTAGTCTGCATGTTACACGACAAATTGAAGAGGACAATAATCTCCTGAAAAAGTTTTGGGAAGTGGAAACAGAACTATACACCAAGCAGAGCATGTGGACGAAGGAAGAAACAAAATGCGAAGAAATATATCAGCAAACAACAACGAGAGACGAAGACGGCAGGTATGTGGTACAGCTTCCTTTAAAGACAAATATAGCAGACACCGTGAAGTCATGTGGAAACACAAAGCATCATGCGGTTATTAGACTGGAGCAACTGGAAAGGAGGTTCGCCAGAAATGAGCAGTTAAAAACTGAATACACAAGAGTTATACACGAGTACTTACAGCTAGGTCATATGAAGAAGGTTGAAACAGAGTATGAAAGTAATGCAATCTACCTTGCTCATCACCCAGTAGTCCGCCAGGATAAGGAGACGTCCAGGGTACGGGTTGTATACGACGCCTCTTCTCAGGGCTCAAACGGATGCTCCTTAAACGACAGCATGATGGTGGGACCCACCATACAACCAGATCTGCGAAGTCTGATATTTAGATGGAGATCTCACAAAATCTGTGTTGTTGGCGATATAATAAAAATGTATCGTCAAGTGAGAATTAACGACAAACACACAGATTTGCACCGCATAGTGTGGCGTGACGACAAATCTGAAAGAATTGAGAGTTATAAGCTGATGACGGTAACTTTCGGTACATCTGCGCCTAATCTTGCTGTACGAACTCTTCATCGCTTGGCTGATGATGAACAAGAAAATTACCCTCGAGGAGCGGAGGTAGTTAGAAACTCATTTTATATGGATGACCTCATGACAGGCCATGAGGATCTCGATGAAATGAAGGCTACCTGTAAAGAAATTGACAAACTGATGAAGGCTGGGGGTTTCCAGATGCAGAAATGGTCTAGCAACTCCGAGGAACTCCTCAATGATATGGTTGATTACACGAAGATTCCGGAACCTGTAAAAGACAAGAAAGAGATTAAATTAGATAAAGTTATAAAAATACTTGGACTTACCTGGGATAGGAAAGATGATACTTTCCAAGTTTCAGTTAACTTACAAGCTAGCAGGGTCCATGTAACAAAAAGAGTGATTTTATCTGATGTCGCTAGCCTCTTTGATCCTTTTGGATGGCTCTCACCTGTTGTGATAACTGCCAAAATTATGATCCAGAAATGATGGCTCTGTTGTCTGGAATGGGATGACGAGTTACCCTCCGATCTCGTGAATAAGTGGATGAACTACCGTGATGAACTTCATGAGTTGCAAACTGTTGAGATACCACGTTGGTTAAAGATGTCATCTCGCTGCAAAGAAGTGCAGCTCCATGGGTTCTCTGACGCTTCAACCCTTGCTCTTGCAGCCGTGGTTTATGTAAGGGTTGTAAATGAGCACGACGTGGTGCATGTCACCATATTGGCCTCAAAAACAAAGGTAGCACCTCTGAAACAATTAACGATCCCGAAACTCGAACTATGTTCTGCAGTTTTATTGGCAAAGCTGTTGCATGATATTTCTGATTTGTTGAACATACCCATGGACCGAATCTACGCTTGGACAGATTCGATGGTGGTTCTGTCAAGGTTGCAGTCACAACCAAGCCGCTGGCAACTATTTGTTGGTAATAGAGTGTCTGAGATTATCCAGAATATAGATAATGACAGGTGGAGGCACGTTAAGTCTGCAGATAACCCTGCTGATCTCGCGGCAAGAGGCGTTAAGGCAAGTGATCTGACAAATAATGAACTTTGGTGGACTGGACCTGCAGAGTTAAAAACCAAGGACACTGAGATTCTAAGACCTACATCAATCCCAAGCAAGCAGCATGTTACAAGATTAATAATTTTGAATACACTTCAAGAAAAACACAAGTGGTACGACGTAGTACCGTCACCCTGTATAGGAGATATGGTTATCATAAAAAAAGAGGACTTACCACCGGCATCCCGGACCTGATTGCTTAGTACGTGTCGCAACAGTCCAATGTAAGGGTGATCACAGTTTAAAAAGACCGTTGTCAAAATTAATATGTCTGCCAAAAATGGCCGACTATTAAATTACATCCTTGGTGAAAATACTGAGCTATGGTGGGCGGTTAAATTTATTTTGTATTTTAGTCATACATTTTAGTGTAAAAAGTGAAGCTGGCCTACTGTAGTGGTTACACATTCAGTACATAAGCACAATGTTATTGTAATGATAATTTTGCTCAAACATACTTAACAAAGCTGATAAGCGCTTTGTTCTTAACTTAATTGAAAATGATGCATATGAGAAATGTTCATACTTACCTACTGTATACTATGTTCGTTACCATCGGATTAATATTGCTAAGAAAATGTTATACTTACATGTTTAAACATATGTTAATTAAGTTGTAATAACTTTATTATCATTATATACCTATCATGTTTTTACTCATCTAGTTAAATTCATACCGTTTGTACGTAACATGAACAATTTATGTTTGTTATTAAAACATTTTCTAGAATAGATATTAAGTTCTACCTATAATGCTAAAGGTCATCCATAAAACAAAACAATTACAGTCCATTAAAGCTAGATCGATAGAATATAAGAATGTTGTTATGGTTGACATTCCTTACAATTATTGTTAGAAAGTAAGCAAACATATTTTGTTTTTTTATGAATGCCCTACGAGGGTAAGCGAATATTAACTTCGCGACGCAAGCAGTAACTAGTAATACTTTGATTGCACTAGCGTCGCTTAAATTTGTTATTGTAAATTATGGTGAATGTATTCGTAAACTTAAGATTATTACCTACTGATAAATGGTGTATTACCTAAGTAATGTAATGTTTGTGCTCGTGATATGCTGGAATGCATCAGTTCAAGAAACAGTTCGCGTAAGTTTTAGGTTAACTAGTTTGTATAATTTCAGTTAAAAAACTGTTGTTTTTGGTGGGCGGAATGTTTTATAAATTTTCGACCCTATGCTATATCTACGTAGCTGGAATGCATTTTTACCCACAAGTTTAGTCTTAATAAATCAAGTATAGAATCCAGACGCGTTTGCTTTAAAAATCACCTGTAATCCAAAGTGAACCTTATTATCCAAATAACAATAATGCTATTTTTTTTTTAGACCTACAGCTTCATAAATTCATCATAGCTGTAGTGTATATATCTAAACTTTTGTCATGGGTAAGCCATTACAAATGAGATCCACATCACCATCAGAAGCATACGGTATTAGGGCTCAGCCCTCCTCCGCTGGATGAGAGGAAGAGGAAATAGATTGGTTTTAGTACCTAAACTTGTATTCTTATAATAACTTTTAAATTTTGTTCAAGAACAAGTGCATAATTGTATAATATTTAAAATATTGTATTTAATTCCTCTAAACATCTACAAGTAATACTACGAACTGAATAAGAAATATAATTACAGGATTAAACGAACTTACCTGAAGTGAAGTTCTATCCTGATTATATGAATTATTCAGTTCGTAGTAGGAAGTTCCCTCCCTCCCAAACATTATCATGATACATGTTAATATTTCCCTTATCGGTTTCTTTATTTAGCTCTAAACTTAATGACATTTATCTGGTAGTATTGCCAGGTGCTGTCTGTATTTTTTTTTTTTATCTAGTTTTTAGACTATGAATTCGCGACGTTATATAATAATATAGTAATAACTGGAGACTTAAATATAAAATTAATTTACAAACAGAACGAACAGAGCTTTGAGCGTGGTAATAGACTAGGGTATTTAAATATGTTAGCGATGCATGGAGTTCTCCCCGGGCATTTACTACCCACTAGATTAAATACGTGTCTTGATCATGTTATGATTAAGCTCAATAAAAATGATATGAAGGCTAGTATATTGGTGCTTGATACGACCGTTACAGATCATTCTATGCTCTTACTAAAACTCCGCAGCTTTAAATCTGAAATTGCTCCCCAAAAAACAAAAACTATTGTTAACTTTGAAAACGCAATAAGTAGTCTAAAAAAAGAAAATTTAGCGGAATTATACCAAGTTAGTGACCCTAACTACTTGACTGATCAACTAATATATATAATCAGAAAATGCCTTATTGCAAACACGATTACCTATCTAGTTCCCAGAAACCAGCGTATTATCAAGCCTTGGATAACCGTGGGAGTGCTCCGCTGTATTCGCAACCGAAACAATATGCAAAAAAAGCTTCGCTTGGAACCTGACAATTTTACCCTGAAAATAACCTACAAAAGATACAGAAATTTTTGTAATGGTCTCATAAAAAAAATGAAACGAAAATACGATAAGGAAAAACTGATAAATGCCAGTAAAAATTCAAAGCAGCTCTGGAAGGTAGTAAATGACATAACAAGCAGGAAAGCAAGTAAAAGTCATAATCTAGAACTTTTGGAAATTTGTACTGTGCCATCTGACTCTGTTAATGCTGTCAACCAATACTTCTCTGGCATTGGTAAAACTTTGGCAGAGAGTATTCTATCAAATAATCGCTCTATAAGTATAAATGATAATTCGCGCTTTGAATCTAAATCTAAATCCCACGCGTCATCTTTTGTTTTGTATGACACTGATCACAATGAGGTCCACTTAATCTTATCAAACCTCAAATCCGAGAGTGCACCGGGATGGGATAACATTCCAACAAAATTTTTAAAATTGGCAAGTGGTATTTTCGTTCCGATACTGACATATCTGGTAAATTTATGTTTTGAAATGGGTGTATTTCCTGATTCTCTAAAACAGGCTATTATCACACCGGTTTATAAGGGTGGAAGCAGAAACAGTGTATCAGATTATAGAACTATATCGGTCCTTCCCTCTATATCCAAAATTTTAGAAAAGCTCATCAATATTCGGTTAGTAAAATACATGAACAAATTCAAAATATTATCCCAGTCTCAATTTCGCTTCAGACAAGGTCTGTCTACCGAGGATGCAGTGACGCAGCTGTCCACTCAAATTGTTAATAATGTAGATAGCAACAAAAAGTGTATTACAGTTTTCCTAGATCTCAAAAAAGCCTTCGACACTGTTTCTGTTCCTACTCTTATCAACTCGCTTGAGAGCATCGGCGTGAGAGGTGTGACTCTTTCTCTTCATATGTGAGAATTTGACTTCCGATAGCTTTGTATAAGTGAGTTTTAACCGATCGGACATTAGTCTCACTCAAACCGTTAAAATGCGGGCCATAAGGCGGGCTGTGTTGAAACTGAATCTTATTTTGTGTGAGATAATGACTCAGATAGTTATTATAATCAGTGGACTGTATAAGCGGGTAAATTTCGTTCAATTTGCGTTTCGCGCCAATGAAATTGGAACCTCCGTCGCTATATAATATAGAGACTGGACCTCTGCGTGAAATAAAGCGCTTGAACGCGGCAAGAAATAAATCTGTACTTAGATCGGAGACCAGCTCTAAGTGAAGCGCTTTTGTTGTTAGACAAACAAACAAACAGATATAAGCTTTGTGGCTTTTTACGCCTCGCTTGCGTATGTGCGTAACGTAGAAAGGTCCGGCGTAATCGACGGCCGTATGCACAAAGGATTTGACTTGAGAAACCCTAATGGACGGAAGGTCACCCATGGGTGGATTAGTGGAAAGCGGTTTAAGTTTAAAACAAGAGTTACACTTGTGTACTCTTTGGCGAATTAAATTGCGAGCGGAGAGAATCCAGTATTTCTGCCTAATCAGAGATAATACTAAAGCGGGTCCTGTGTGTAAATTCGATGAGTGATAATAATCTACCAAAAGTGACACTATTCTACCTTTAGCTGACATCAATATTGGATGTTTTTGATTAAAATCCAACTGAGAATGGGTCAGTCTGCCTCCTACTCTTATGAGTCCTTTGTCGTCAACAAAGGGGCGGAGTTTTAACACTGATTTGTTTGGGCAAATTTTATTATTTTTAAACGCGTCGAGTTCTTGAGAAAAGTAGTTAGATTGTTCGTGGCGTAACACATAGTCTTCTGCGTGTTCTAAATCGTTCAAAGTGATATCTCCTTGAGATTTGAGTAATTTTGAGAAACGAAGTAGGTATACGAATGAGCGAATGAATTTAATCCACGTCGAGCATCGTTTGGCGAGATCTTGAATTGGGTGAGTATTTTCTGTTATAGATGTTGTTTGCGTGTGAAGCGATGTAGTTTTAGTTTCCTGTAACTCTATTGTTTCGTTATGATTATTTTATATTCTTTTACAGGCCAGTCGCTAACGGGAGCGGACAGCCACTGCGGACCATGGAACCAGAGCGTGTTATTTACTAATCCTGTCGGCGTTACAGGGCGAGAGACAATATCTGCGGGGTTTTGTACACCACGAACGTGGAACCAGTGGGATGCGGGTAAGTATTCGTTTATTTGAGCTATACGGTTAGCTACGAAGGTATGAAACCGATGAGCGGGCGAGTGGATCCAGGTAAGAGTCACAGTAGAATCAGAGAATGCGTATATTTTATTTATGTTACAGCGCTTGTTGAGGACATCGCGAACTGAGTTTATTAACTTAGCAAGCAAAACTGCGGCACAGAGTTCTAACCGAGCGAGGGTTTTATTAGGATTGGAGACTTTAGATTTAGCGGTGAGTAATTTCACAGAGTCTGCGGGCGCGTTTTCATCATTATCAACGCGGATGTAGATGGCAGCACCGTAACATTGCTGACTGGCATCCGCGAATCCGAGTAAAGTTATTTTATTTGTAGAAGTTATGCCTATGTGACGCGGTATTTTTAATTCCGATAAATGCGGTAGTTCCTTGTGGAATTGTTTCCATTTGGAAATAATGAAATCAGGCACCTCGTCATCCCAAGAAAATTGTAATTTCCAACATTCTTGAATGAGGAGCTTCATGTAAGCGACAACGGGGCTAATGAGACCGAGCGGGTCAAATAAGCGCGCGGTGACAGAGAGAATCGAGCGTTTAGTACAAGTTTCAGGGAAGTCTATGTTGATTTTAAAATGAAAATTGTCATCAGCAGGTTGCCATTGCATACCTACGACTTTAGTATGTGCGTTGGGATCATCATCAAATTTAATAGCGAGCGGGCTTTTGTGTGCGGATGGAATACGCGACATGAGTTGATTATCATTCGAGATCCATTTTATTAAATTGAAACCTCCAGATTTGAACATAGCGATCATTTCTTTATAAGTATTTTCAGCGGTGTCTACACCATCGACGGAGGTGATATAATCATCTACGTACATATGATTTTCGGCTTCATAAGCGGCGAGCGGGTAAGTATCGCGACTGTCTGCTGCGAGCTGACGCACGACACGCATGGCGAGATAAGGCGAGCTTGACACGCCAAAACAAACTCTATTGAATTGGTATACGTCAATAGGTGAATTGGGATCAAATCTAAACAGGATTCGTTGAAACGTGTGATGATATGCGGAGAGTTTAACTTGAAAGTACATTTTTTCAATGTCGGCGGTTATGGCGGTTGAGAACATGCGGAGATTGACAAGTAATTCGACGATGTTATTTTGTAGAATAGGCCCTACATAAAGCAAATCATTTAGAGATTTGCCTGACGTAGTCTTGCAACCAGCGTCCAGAACAATTCGAGTTTTCGATGTTTCTTTATCAGGACGGTAAACGGCTCTGTGGGGTAAGTGATAAGCGTGAGTTTCTTGAAAATCGTTTTGAACTTTGGTTAAATACCCTTGATCAATGTATGTTTGAATAGTTGCGTTATAATCAGCGCGCAAGTCCGATGAGTCTAATTTCTTTTCTAGATTTAACAGACGGTATTTCGCTGCAGTATAAGAAAAACCTAATTCGGTAGGCGAATGTTTGAACGGGAGGTCAACCGTGTATCTGCCGGTGTCATCGCGTGAGTAAGTTGCTTGGAATATTTTTTCACAAGCTTCATCGTCGGGACTGAAATGTTTTTTATCAGGGACGTTTTCTATTTCCCAAAAGCGTTGCGTTAATTGATCGAGTGAGTTGTCTTGCATGCATCAAGGGTATTGATCAATGTATGTTTGAATAGTTGCGTTATAATCAGCGCGCAAGTCCGATGAGTCTAATTTCTTTTCTAGATTTAACAGACGGTATTTCGCTGCAGTATAAGAAAAACCTAATTCGGTAGGCGAATGTTTGAACGGGAGGTCAACCGTGTATCTGCCGGTGTCATCGCGTGAGTAAGTTGCTTGGAATATTTTTTCACAAGCTTCATCGTCGGGACTGAAATGTTTTTTATCAGGGACGTTTTCTATTTCCCAAAAGCGTTGCGTTAATTGATCGAGTGAGTTGTCTTGCATTTGACAAAAAAATGTCTTGTCAGAGTTGTGCGAGTGAGTAGCGGGTTCGTCGAGAGTGCGAGAATGAGCGTGTGATGAGCGCGGAAAACATTGGGCTTTACCCATGGCTACATATCCGAGAGTAGTTTCTATACCTACGACCGAGGAGTTCGGCGAGGTCGATTTATTCGATCCGAGTAAAAGCGGGAATAATTCGTTGCCTATTAAACAGTCTATTTCACCTGGTGAGTAATAATGGTCATCAGCCATCGGCAAATGTTGTAGATGAACTAATTCCGTTCTATCCACTTCCGCGTTGGGTAAAAAGTCCGTAATTGTGTCTATAACTCGAGCGCACACTGTATAAGTACAGCGCGAGTCGAAGCGAGAGTGTATTTGAAATTGCGTTATTCCGAGAGAATGATTTTCTACTTAACCGATACCTTTGACGACAGAGGGCGCGGGTGTTACCTTTAAATTCAAGCGTTCACAACATGATTGTGTAACAAAGTTACTCATTGATCCCGTATCAAGAAATAAACGCATTTGACTTGATTTATTATTACTATGCACGTTAACGGTAGCGGTGGGCAATAATACTGTCGTATCACAATTTGAAATGCGCGCGGGAACAGTAACAGAAAGCGCGAAGTTATTATCATTACTTGTGTGAGCGCGCGGCGGCGGGCCGCCGTGAGTGCGAGCGGTGCTCACCGCAGGCGAGCACTGTGACTGCGAGTGCGAGTGAGAAGGCGCGGAATCATACGTTCGCGGCGTAGGCGAGCGCGGGACGCGATTAGAGTTGCTATTATCAGTGTTATCAGCTGATCGCGGGAAATGAGATGCATTTGAATAAGTATCGAAATGCAGTAACGAGTGATGTTTGCGGCTGCAAATTGAGCATTTGTTTGTTGATTTACACGAACTTATATGGTGAAAACCTAAACAATTAATACAGAACGTATGCTGACGTACAATATCGTTGCGCGTTTGAGTGTTTTGATTTAGAAAATATTCACACTTGAACAGTGGATGAGCTTGTTGAGAATTACACACTTTACATGGTCGAGACTGAGAAGTAGTGTCAGATCTGTCAGACTTATAGAAAGTCTGAGGTTGAGGAGCGGTATTCAATTGCGTACAAAACGTTTTTGTTTTGTTAATTTGCGGTGCGGGTTTAGAAAATTGGGTGCGAGTATTATTACTTTGAGAGCGGGATGGTGCGTGGAGTAGTTGGAGTTTATTCTGCTCAGTTAGGAATTTTTTCAAATCACTAAATTGGGGTATATTGACATGTCTATGAGCTTGTTCAAATAAGTCAAGCATAGGTTTTTCTAGCTTGCTTAATGCAATATGAGTTATAATGAAATCTGACAAATTGTCAATCTTTAAGCGTTGCAGCGCTGCTTCAGCGGAGCAAAAGTTGTCAAGCATATTATCAGCTGACTGCCCAGGCTTTTGTTGTAACATTTGATCTAGATAGCCAGAAGCTTGCACCCTGGTATCATGGTATTTAGATAGAAGAGCTTGCCAGATGATGTCATAATTTTCTGAGGTAGCGGTGATTCCGGAGCACACATTTAGTGCCTTGCCGGAGAGACAGCCAATTAGGTACTGGACCTTTTCAGCACTTGTGAGGCGAGTATTAATGTGTATAACACTGCGGAAATTTTCATAAAATATAGGCCATTTAGAAGGAGTACCATCAAAACCTATGAGATTGAGTGGGGGCAATTTTGTGTTATAATTATCATTTTTCTTTTTGTCTTCAAGTTCCTGTCTCAGAGTTGTTTCTGTCTGCTTAATAAAACAATATAACTCATCAAATGTATTGAGAATACTGTAACTCGGTAGAACATCAGGGTTTTCTTTGATCTTCTCAATCATAAGTTTATCTACAGTGTCTATATAATCTGAACGCGTCTTGTCGATAGATTGAGCCCTAGCTAGAAATTGTATGCGTGTTACATCATTGGATACCTTTAGGCTTAACTTATAAATCTCCTGGATTATTTGAAACAAACATTGTTTTTTGTGTTCCAAAAAAGTTATCATGACAGAATCTTCATCTTCACTAGCAGTATTACCACCCATATTGGTAGGTAAATTAATTACTAGTTATGTATGCATCGTTTCAATTTAAAGCGAAAAAAGTTGAACGTTCAAATGTCAGAGAAATACGCGAGCGCGAAGTAAAAAGCAATGGCAGGTAGGTAGGTATTTAGCGCGCAAGCGATCAAACTAGTTAACAATATTTTTTCGAAATATGAGTGATCTACAAGAAATATATATACAAACTTATAGAATGGGTATAATAATTGAGTTTTGAGAATGATTTACTGCAAAATAACGTAATATGTTGGCGATGCGAACAAATAAAGTTTGGTAGAATGGCGGTGCGTAAACGTGTTTGTATAAGGTAAATTACGTAAATAATCGTTTTATAATTATATAATTTGTGTATGAGTGATTGGAAATGAGATTATGTGTATGAGGTAGGATCAGGATCGTAGGACCACGACTTGGTGCAGCGGGACAAACCTTTTAATCGGCGCCAGCCGGCAATCCAGTATTGCGTTCGTGTTTCAGCACACACGAAAGACTTTTGTTATTTTCACAGTAAAACACTTGTACTATGATAGTCACTTGTGGTTTTTGTATGCTCACTTGTATGCTTTTTGAGTTTTTCAACAGTTTTTGAGTGAGAGTTAGCGCGCGCGCGACGGGTATTTTTAGTGCACTGAGGTTTGTGGAGGGGATTAAGGAAAGTTGCCAGGTATGGCGTGTAATAGGATGCGTTCAAAAATGTGTGGTTGTATAATAAAAATATAAATAAAGTAAATGAGTAAAATTAATAGTAATGTGTAGGTATTGGCGCAGCCAGAAAGAAAGAAAGAAGACATTTATTCACTACACAAACGACACACAGATACAAAGGGAGTGGACATCAATACTATTGACAAATATTGTTTTAGCATGTTGCCTATCCATTTACATATGGTCGGCTCTATACCATGTTTTGCAGCTGCTTCGCTAATAGCATTATACGTGGTACGATCAAACGCTCCCTCCACGTCTAAGAAAGCCGCCAGACTTAGTTATAGGTACTTTACCGTACGTTAATAAAACCTGTTCTGTGATATTATGGTAGCTATTAAATATCGGCTAGTAGAGATGCTCATAGAGAGCGAGTGCTCCAAAGGCGCCCAATGGTAGGTAGGTAAGTGTTTATGAATAGAATATCGGCATGCGACCTCAGATACTGCAGGGTTAGCCGCCAAGCCCATTTAATTGGTTATTTTTAGTCTCGGGCCGGTCCTTGTGGTACTCTTTAGGGATGACATGTCCAGCAGTGTCACAGCACGTCTTTCGGATTATGCTGATGATTTACCAGTAGGTAGCGTCTCTGACGGAAACCGGTCTATCTGTTTGGAAATACTACATCATCATCATCATATCAGCCGCAAGACGTCCACTGCTGGACATAGGCCTCCCCCAAAGAGTGCCACATTATTGGTTCTCTGTCCGCAGCGAACCTGCGTAAGGCGGATAGCTTTTCCTATGGCGTTTCTCGCCTCCGCCGCCGCCGGCCATAATCTCGAACTTCGTGTATCTCCGTCTCTGTCGCTCGAGTACCATACACCATAAGTGCGATAGAGACGGAGATATACGAAGTTCGAGATTCGAAGTTCGTGGTTATAGCTCAGAGGGCCTACCGCAAATGGCATTCGAAGTTTCCTCTCTCTGTCATACTTAAAAATCATCGATGACACGGTCAGTAAACAATGATCATAAAAATAAAACCACAATATATTTGTTTCATCATCATCATCATATCAGCCGAAAGACGTCCACTGCTGGACATAGGCTCCCCCAAGGAGTGCCAAAGTGACCGGTCCTGCGCCACCCGCATCCAGCGGACTCCCGCGACCTTTACCCAGTACCAATATATGGACGGGTAAATTTTAGGGTTTTAAATATTTGTGATAAATCATGTCGCTATTGGCCACTAAGTACCTACTTAGGTTAGGTACACCTACGCGGTTACGCATCTATCCGTTAAAGGACGTACCTAAAGACATACCTACTTCCATCTCATTCCATCGCATAACTGCGTCCTGTCTTGCGGCCACGATGGCCTATTCTGTAGCCTACGAGCCAAATTGAGCCAATGCAAATGTGGTTAAGTTTTGAGTAGCTTATTATAGAAGCCTGCAATTGCCATTCCGGCTGAGGCTAATATAGTGCTTTTATCAAAAATGGAGGACTAAAAAAGACTAAATTGAAATCAAACTTTATTATTAAATACAATTTGAGGATACCGCAAATTACATAAAGTTAAACGTCATAATATATTTTTTTAAACAGAATCGCAAGTGTACTTTTCTACCGAAAAACGCAAACTATTTGAGACTCGTACAAAAATGTCGCTTTTGCAACAGGAAAATACGAGTTCATTTGGCTGAATACGACCTGTGCCGTCTTTTATATGCCAGTTTCTACTTTTTAAAAAGTTTGTTACTCGACAAATAAAGGAATTTATATTGTAACATTCCAGGCGGCCAGCAATGTTTTTTATTTTTTAATTTTGATCTGGCCTTCAACTATACACTTTACCTTCCAATATGTAGCGAGTTATGTTCACTTTGCGGGCCATTTTTGAGAAAAGATCTTTATCTGTATTGAATTACCCCCTACATACAAACACACGAAGTCCACAATCTCGCAAAATTATCCTATCTATAATATTAGGATTCATATACATTTTAACTGAGGCTTACGTGTTAAAATGAGAGGTCGTAATGTCATCTCGCGGTGTGACTAACACGTTAAGTCGCGATGCTGGCGATGTGATAATGTTATCGCTCAATTCGGCGCAAAAAGTTTTGTCTGGGTCTATGTTGTGCCGAGACTGACGTAATAATAATATATATTTAAAAATGGCAATCGACTTTGGTATAATTATAACCTATTCTCGTATATATTAATTAGAATTAAAACTTATTATATGTAAGGGTCTGACTGAAAATCAGCGTTGCAGTGTAGGTACTCAGTAGGTACTCACTGCAACAGTATGCTGAGTCTAGCCCCTTTTTGGCATCACAAAATGTTAATGCCTCGTACGATATTGTTTGAGTGTGTTTGTCTATTCCTAAGTCTAATTTGTACACTGTTCCTTTTGTGTAAAATGTGATGTTAAATAATTTTTTTCTATGTCTATGTCTATGTACGAGTATACTGAGACGATCCGAGAGCTTCGCTCTCAGACTCAATAGTATCTAAGGGCGGAATTACTTTTTTACATTGATAGATGTTAGCGTTGTGGGTTTCAGGTCCAAATATGAAGGGATTGAAGCTTTCATTCGTGATCATCCTGTTAATTATGTATGTAAATAAGTTAGATATAAATTGCGTTAGATGCTATTCTAGGCTAAAATCAAGACTACAATTAGATGTGTAGAAAACTCGCATTTTGTCCAAAATAATTGATTTAAAACATTCTTCAGCATACTAATTAAGTATTGTTGGATTAGTGTATCATTTAATGTATGCTAGATCTAGATTTATAGATTCATAAATTAGAATAGTTAGGTTAGATTTTTTAGAATGGATCGCTGGCCAGCAAGAATACTCCCATGAAGTGAAGTGAACACTTATCTTAGTCTAGTCATTGCAATCGACGCGGCCTGTAGTATGCTGTTATAGTACATGTAATTGTATACCAGTACTAGTGGTTAGCTCTAGGTACAAATGAGGGAAATCTTTATTAAAATATGTGCTAATATTATATTGTAATTTATTTATGGCGGCGAAGCTGACCGGTTACGAGCGGCGAAAAGGGGCGGGAGCCCTGGGAACCAGAGAGGCGTTGGGTACGTGTAAAATTAAAATCTGGTGAGTGACCTTTATAATCACTGTATTGAATGATTCTGAAACTTATTAATTTGTTTTTGGGGACTATTATCTAACCAATTCAACGTTATCATACTTGTATTTGTGTGTCGAAATCTAGTTCTACTGTATATAGTTTGGGGAATATGCTAGATAAAGTACGAGCGGTTTATGTATAGGTTATGAACGGATCTAGGTCATTGGTTAAATAACTGACAATATTACAGGAATGTTGTTTTGTTCTACATATATATTACTAGTTGTTTTGTCACTGCGATATGATTGGGTTCCGTGCACCCTCACGAGATAAAATGATCAATTATTATACGACAACCTAGCTATAGCAATTGACTCGGTCCGTGGTACGCGTTACATTATGAGGATAAATTGTTAAGGTGCGGATAAGCGACTAATGTTACTACAAGTACATATTAGACCCGGTGGTTAATTATAGATATGGTTGAGGGATTCCTTAATAGGTGAACGTAGCTGAGTAATTTAATAATGTACACCTATGATTGAGTGCTCGGTGTCGCTGACTCTTGTCACCCAGAGCGCATTGTGGACCTTGATTACGTCAAGAAGAGGTGTGCTCGCACCGGTGTTGATGGACTATCGTCCCTTGGACATACTTAAGACCTCGACTGTGTCGAGAGAAGTATGACTGCACTTTATGCGCTCTTCATGGATGTGTAGGCGGAGCGAGTGGCTGAGGGTCCTCAATCTTGCAAATTGGGGATCTTCCCCGGTCAAGCTTCCGTCTTAGTCTTAACAAACCTCTTAATAAGGGGTGCGGTTGCGTTAATCTATGGAGGAATCAAATATACCTATAGGTATACCGTGTGGGATTCCTTAGCCGAATGAATGTAGCAAGGTAATTTAGTTCATGTACGCCGGTGATCGCGTCGCTTGGTGTCAGGACTCTTGTTCTCAGGGCACATTGACGACCTTGGCCAATGAGGATTCGCTCGTAAGAGGTTCCTTAGTCAAGTGAGATGTGACCGCACCTTAAGCACCGTCATGGATGTGTCATCGATTAGGCAAAGGTATTTAGAGTTCCCAATCTTGCAAATTGGGAGTTCTCAGTAGCTGAGCTATCGATTTGGTTTAGTCAAAGGCCTCTTATCTAGAGGCCTTTGTTATATTGATTTTGCGAGGGAATCCAACACTTTCGCTTTAGTAACAGCAATAATTAAGTAGGTATCTTCTTAGGTGGGGTCGTTATTATCGGGATCTCAACAAAAGTATCGCGGTGGGTTGGTAATTAATTATCATTCGTCAGTTCAACTGTGCATTGTCGTATATTTAACATTGTTTCGACTATAAAGTGCCTTTGAGTTGATTGGGTGAGATTGGTTGCTAAGACATTGTGGTATCTTAATAAAACGCAGTAATTAATTAATCCTGGTTTAATTTCCACAAAGCCGAAACACGCGTCACATTGAGGATATAGAAAGAGAGGGATGATTGGTGGGGGAAAGAGAGAAGTGAATGCTTAAGCCGCGTTCAAGATACCACACTCTCCTCCACCTATTTAACCTTTTAACATTTTAATATTTTAACCTTTTAACCGCCGTTGTTTCGTTTTAAGCTACTTAAGGCAGTTAAAAAAGTCAATGCTTTTCTTAATTTACAAATGGAAATACAAACACACATTTATCTTATGTTAATTCTAAAGACTGTGAACAAGGTAACATTTGATTCACATGTCGCTTCCATTTCAGCCCTTCAACCTCTATAATATAGCTTACCCCAGGTATAGAGTCGCCTATGATTAAACCCTGAACCCATGGCCTGCTACCCTTCCTGTAATCTTTGACCATGACTTTTTGTCCCAATTCAAATGTCGTTTCTCTATTACCTTGATTTCTTTTCTCGACCTTCTCCCGCACTACATCACCTATTGGCGGTGGCCGCAATAAACTGAACCTGTTCCTTATCTCCCTGCCTAACATTAACCGGGCTGGTGACACACCAGTGGTACGTTGAGGTGTGCTTCTATAGTCTAACAAAAACAAATTAACGGCTGAGATTAAGCTATAGCCACTTTCTTTTATTTTTGTTATCGCGGACTTAAATGTTTCCACAAACCGTTCTGCTGCACCGTTGGTCGCTGGGTGATATGGTGGTGTCATTGTGTGCTTTATGTGATTTAATTTACAAAATTCCTGAAATTCTTCACTTGTAAATGAACGACCATTATCCGTGACTAAATGCACGGGATATCCAAATCGTGAAACTAAACTTTTAAAAATGTCTATAGTGCGAGTACTTGTGATATTTGGCATTTCATATACCTCTGGCCATTTTGAGTAACTATCGACTATTACTAAATACATTTTATTGTAGAATGGACCTAAAAAGTCAGCGTGTATCCTATACCAAGGTGATGGTGGTACAGGCCAAGGTTTCTGCGTCTGTGTGGGTGTTTTGCTGTGTTACATCCATTGAGATATTTTGGGGATGAATTGTATTATAAATTGCTTAGGAAAAGTCAGTACTAATTTGTATTAAATTTGATAGAAATAACGATAGGGTAGACGGAATCAACAGATGAGGTGGGATTACTAGTGAGTACGAGCAGCCGCGAGCGAGCGAGAGGCGAGCGCTACAGTTCGCTAACAACTCTAAGATTCATCGTTAGGGAGAATCGATATTACACTAGACATTGCGTCATTCATGTACCTGTAAGTAAAACATGTACTAATATTCTATTTCAATAGACTATCATCGCATCATCATCAATATCTTGACTTACGATTATTTTCATTATTATATCATCGCATCATCATCAATATCTTGACTTACGATTATTTTCATTATTATATCATCGCATCGTCATCAATATCTTTACTTCTTCACGATTATTTTCATTATTATATCATCGCATCATCATCAATAGAGATCCCATCATGGCCAACACAAGTTGACCACTATTGTATTGCGAGTCTGTTTAAAGGGCGTCACCTACAACATAGCGTAATTTATCACTTCCCACAACTTAGTATAACAAGGAATTTATGCCCACTTTAGCCTCCATAGTTGTGCATCACTTAATGAAACTACAGAATTGTAAATTAATTCTAAGGAACTGGTATAATTGTCTTACTTAAGTTATAGGTTCTACTAAAATGGGGTTAATGTACAACTTCAATTTACGTGTAACTTTTTCCCTTTATAGAAATACAAACTTCATACTTCTCGAAAAGGGCTGGGTCTGCTCACACAACGCAGGGCCTCATCCACTAGACGAAATCACACGCCAAGCCACTTCACCAGCGCGAATCACGTATAGCTTAGGTCTAAATAGGTCTTCGAGGTTAGGTTCCAGAGATAATAAATTCTAGGTTAGATTACGGCATTGT